>JAYESD010000006.1:215082417-215531023 GCA_036927565.1 Tuctoria greenei | reverse complement strand
GTAAGAAATAAAGAAAAAGCAAGCTGTTGCTTTGTATTTCTTGCCCCGGCGTTTGACTTGTGTGGATCACAGTTTTTTGCAGGAGCACTTCTATTTTCAACAATTGCCGACTTATTCCCTGAGCCAGATTGCAGCAATCTGACAGATGAAACTGACAAACATGTAACTTATCCAAACCTAGCTAGTTCTCTAGTCATTCAGTAACACTTTATTAATCGGAAACCTAACGTGAAATTCCCCTCCATATTTCATCTGGGTTTAAACAAGGCTGGTAACAACATAGCAAGAAAGGAACTTATGATGCGACATCGCCGAAGAGTTATCTTCAGTGTGGTTGTCACAGCAATTGGTAAGCCTTCAACATACTTGTGAATACTATATCTAAGCTGCAGATACTGAGAATACATTTTCAGGTCCTGCTGATCAATGAAAGTAAAATACTAAAATAGTTTCTGTTTAGGTGGCCCTGAGTGGATATATACCTAAATGGGATTCAAATTTGTTGAGTCATCATAAGACTAGTGATTTTCCATTGAATTCGCAAGTTAGATGAAAAATGTAATGAACAACTGCCTCTTTCCCACAAATTTATTTGGTTCTACTAATGATTGCATTTACAAAAAAAAAAAAAAAAACAGTTGCCGGTGTGAGTTTGCAAAACTTCCCTGTGGGTACTGCTGCGTTCCTCGGAACAACAAAGGTAACATTGAATGTTTTCCATGTTCAGATAACTTAACCTTGGCGTGCTCAATTATGTACAAATTTCTCATGAAGGTTCAAAGACAATTTTCAATAAACAGAAACACTTTCTGCAATAGAATGTTGTGTATTTGAATAAATTACACGCATGCATGCTGCATACTCATCCTTTTTATCTAATAAACCGTCATTTGATGAATGATGATAATTGTTTAGTAAAGTCAATTTTCAGATTAGTCTTTTCAAATTACTATACGTATTTAAACAAGTATTATTTTCCATGTAACTTCCATATCATGTTACGCAATCTGATCACGTTCCAGTCCACTTCATAGAAAATTCTTTCCAGCAGCATTAATAACTATGGACCCAATTTGTAAACGACACTTCATTCTTGTACGTAATTGTTGAAAAAGAAAATCCATTTTGCAAGTCTTGCATTAGTATCTGAATAACTAAGGACCCAATTTGTTTTTATAATTGAACAGTAATGTTTAAGCTGTAGAGTTAAGTAGTCTTTTGTACTTCAGGGCGTCCGTGTCGGCCTCAATTTGGCTCTTGCTATAGCTCTGCACTACATCCCAGAGGTAAATAGACTCTACATTGGCTTTTTGGATGTAAATGGGAAATGTAATTGTTGCCTCACCCATTCTGACCTGTATATTGAGTATTTAAATATACGTCCATATTGTACTGTTGTGACCTCACACAACTAGTTAATCAGAAGTAAATACATTTTCTCACCACATAGGTTAGTTCACAATACAAATCAGAAGAGCTAATATATCTTGATATTTAACTTTCGTCTCCAGGGTATCTCAGTAGCTCTCCCAGTGTATTTTGCCACTTGCAGGTACATATTACAATCTTTCTTCTAAGAATATGAACCAATGTACTGTTCTGGAATATGCCACGGCAAAGGGGCTAATCTGGTGCATGCCACTAATATTGCAAATGTTATCCTTATTTACCATCACTGACCATCAGTCAACACGTGCCGATGACCCTGTCTTACTTCCTCCTCCCTGCAATCAACCCATCTGCGTCTCCACTTTGGCACATGTTGACACCGGACAACGGTGGCGACCAAATGCACACCCTAGGGCACTGCCAGCTTCTTTAAAATGGTGTAGATCCCAGATTAGAGACATTGGCAATGGAAAATGAATTAAATACCATCAAATGTGTGAAACAATTCTTATGATCAACAGAAAATTAATAAATACTCTCAATTGAATGTTTGGAAATATGATTATAATTAGTACTCCCTTCTTTCTCAAAAGATTGTCACATTCTAGTTCAAAAATAAACTAAAAGGTGACAATCTTTTAAGAAAGGAGGGAGTAACACTGATGTTTCATTTCTGTGGTACAGCAAATGGCAAGCCTTCAAACTAGCGACGCTATCTGGTTTCGCAGAACCACTAGGTGTAATTATTGTCGGTAGGCTTGCTGTTTCAAATTATTCTTACCGTAATTATTTTTATGAAAACATTGATGTTATTAATATCCAAAATAATTTTACTATTGGTTCAGTTCATCATATCAATACAAGTTTTATAAGCTTCTGAGTAATATACAATTTATAAGATAAATAACAACAAATAATTATCTAATAAAAATGCCAAGGAATGTCCTTATCAATAGCGTTATAAGACAGAAATGATATAATGACCAACAACTATCATTGAACAATGGTATATATATAACAAAAGAAGGTGCAGAGGTTCCCTTGTGAGGCATTTATCAATGGCTAGTGGTTACTATCTGACTTTAAGATACTATTAAGGAGTTGACTTATTGTATATTCTTGTCTCCTTGACCATTAAAGAAAAAAAAACTACAATCAGTATCATGCTATATATGCATTAACTGGAAAGATTCCCTTGCTATGCACTGTTAATGAAGAACAAGATTCAATAAGGAACTTGGGCACAACATATATATTTAGTATTATCATCATTTAACGTAATGGTTCCATAGATGTATGCCCGTCGTACCTTCCTATTTTCCTCAATGCAATACATGTGAAACCTAATTTCTTGCAGCGTATGTGTTCCCAAGCAACTTGAACCCTGAAATATTGGAAGGTCTACTCGGATTAGGTAACTACAGATTTCATAATTCCTAAATTAATTATTCTAAAAGTATTACATCTAATTGCTGTTATTCCTTCTTTGTATATAGTTGGAGGAGTGATGGCTTTTCTAACATTGTATGAAATGCTACCAATAGCATTTGAATATGCTGGACACAAGGATGCTGTTAAAGCGGTATTTGTTGGCATGGCTTTTATGTCCATGAGGTGTGTTACACTCTTAGCATGTGATATGTTTTTTTTTTGAGAGAGAATCAGCATGTGATATATTAAGAATTTGCAGAACCATCGTAGTACAATATGAGACTGCATGCAGTTTGGTGAGCAATTGTTAGCAAGATTTCCATATATTTTGAACAAAATTATCTAAATCATTTTGTACTTGCATTTCCAGTTTGTATTTCCTAGATATTAGCCTCCCAAAGGAGATGAGTGCATAACATCTTGGCCAAAAAACTGACGCATATGCTATGGTCAAGAGCATTTCATCATGGCCTCATGGGTGTCGCAACAAGGTATCTTACTCTGTTCTTTCATTCTTCCATCACTATTGTTAGTACTCCCGCTAATCATCTCAAAATACTTGTCATTAGGACAAGAATTTTAGTTCAAAATGAACTAAGCTTTTTGTCCTAATGACAAGTATTTTGGGATGGAGTAAACAACAACAATCAGTAATATAAATGGACAATGGCAACAGTGAAAGTGAACTAATAGTACTGCAGTACCTATTTCAGAGGTTATGATACGAAAAGCTATCTTTTGAAATGAACTATTATTTGTAGCCGGTACATTTAAGTTCTATGTGGAAAGGGCATAACATAAGGACTATCTGTGCATTATAAGTATATCGTAAACCTTAAACCCTGTACAATACATATAAAAGTCCAAGTACCAGAAATGACCAATCGAAGGAACGAATCCGAGAATGGGTAATTTTTTTATAGTATACTGAAATGGCATGAGGCACGTACGGC
Organism: Tuctoria greenei; assembly: GCA_036927565.1. Lineage (NCBI taxonomy): Eukaryota > Viridiplantae > Streptophyta > Magnoliopsida > Poales > Poaceae > Tuctoria > Tuctoria greenei. Next base: position 215,527,250 of record JAYESD010000006.1, on the reverse strand, counting down.
AAAACAAATTGACCACCTTACCTTTTCATTCATAAAACTGAGCAGTCGAATATCTGTATTTCTACAGGTGGTTCAGCTGGTCGGAAGGTTATCGATGCGTCCAGGAGCTGCAACAACAGCTCATACATAGATCAGGGCATTCTTCATTAATGTCCTCTCTCAGACGTGTGGCACGAACGCAGTTATATCTCTCAAGAAAAGATGCATAAACTACTACTAGCTAACTTGTGATGTAAATAATAAGAAAAAAATAATTATTATTTATTAATAAAATTACTAAAAGATTAATCAATGTTTTTAGCCGTCTGTGATCACCTTTGACTTTTTTTAAAAAAAAATATTTTCCATGGATCTTAATGGTTCAAAAAAATTATAAATATGCTCGATTTAATTACATAAGTTTAATGATGTAAACTAAATTTAAATTGGATACACGATTTTTGAAATGAGCACGGCAGAACTGGTGAGAGCACATCAGAGCCTATAGCTAACTAAGGCTATCTGCAGTGGTATACTATAAAGTATATTGAATATGTGTAAATTTAAAGGAGATATTGTAAAAATAGTATAATAATAGTGTATAGAGTATTCTTTATAAGAAACGAATGCGGATAGCTTATTAAGCCAAGATGGGATGGACTTGAACTAAAATTCTTGTGCAAAACATAATTATTATGAGAATGAGAGAGTAGTTGATATAGAAATTTGAGAATTGTACTCCTTCCAAGCGACAGGTTGACGAGGACGGAGTAGTTGATATAGATACGCAGGGGCAGAGACGTCATTTCAACCTGTGAAACGTCCGCGGAGCGGAGAGAGGAGCAGCAGGAAGTCGCATCAGCCAAGACGAGAGAGAGAGAGGGAGAGAGACGCGAGGAGTGATGGCGATCCGAGAGGACTTGGCGGCGGCGGAGTTGCTGAAGGTGAGCGACGAGGACGGCGCGCGGGTGGACGCGCTGAACCGAGCAGCGGCGGCGATGATGCGGCGGTCCCAGAGGGAAGAAGGGGACGTGCATGTTCCGAGCTTCTTCGAGGGCTTCGCGCTGCAGGGGATCCGCGTGGACGCCATCCGCCCGGGCCGCATCCTCTGCTCCTTCACCGTCCCCGCACGCCTCACCACCGCCAACCACCGCCAGCTGGCCCCGGGCGCCGTGGTGGCCCTGGTGGACGAGATCGGCTCCGCCGCCTCCGTCGCGGACGGGCAGCACCTCAAGGTCTCCGTCGACATGTCCGTCTCCTTCGTCGACCTCGCCGCCGCCGCGTCCGGGGACACCCTCCGCATCACCGCCAGGGCGCTGGGCCACAGGGGCTACTACTCCGGCACGCACGTGCTCATCGCCAACGCCGCCACGGGGCAGGTCGTCGCCGAGGGAAGGCACTCGCTCTTCGGCAAGATGAAAAAAGCAGCACCACCACCACCTAGCAGCACCATCATCAAGAGCAACATCTGAATTTTCTTTTCTTTTTTCAGCTGATTCACTCGTTCTACGCTCTATGTATTTCAGCTGATTCACTCGTTCTACGCTCTATGTACTCCCTCATTCAAACAATAATTGTCGTTTTAGACAAGATTCCTAGTTCAAAATGAATTAAAAATTTTGTCCAAAACGATAAATATTTTGAGGAGGAGGGAGTACTATGTAAGAAATAAATGTAATTCAGCAGCCTGGCTGCAGCACCAAGCAGGCACTGAAACCATTCATCCCCTGAATTCAAATCACAGACAACATCTCTCGATTCAATGACGTTGCAGAGAGGGGGCATTAAGACGAGGAGGAGTCAACAAGACCCACGGAGCTCAACTTCATCCATTCACCAGACAGGCATTGTTTTTGAGACATATGTTCACTACTTGTGTATTTATTCAGGGTTTGTCCAAATGCACCCTTATACTTATCATAGTACTATCTCACAATTGGAATTGGACTCCCTAATTCAGAAGTGGAAAGGGGAAATGTGTGTTTCTTTGTTGTAGAAGGAAAATATTGTTGTATGCCACCGCCGACTGCAAAAGATTTATCATCTTCAGCTTGTTGGTTTCTTTACAAACAGCTTCTGGACCTGTCCATGTAACCAAACAGAGTATATTTACATTTGACGGAGGATACTAGTCCCAACTAACAGGACATAAAAAATAAAATTCGGTTTAGGTTTTACCTGCTCCAACGTCAAGAACATAATCACGTTCCATGATCCCAGTCTAGCAAAGTTTGGAAGGAAGCCCTTGTAAAATGCCAAAGGTCCCTACGACACGGTAACAAATAAACTCCTGTTAGCTATATATATCACCAACTGAACTGATTTTGCAGTTTGTGTTGTTTCTTTTACTGAAGATAAATGTAAGTCAGCACAGTAAGTACTGTGACTCAAGATATACAATGAACAATTAAGAGAAGCAGCAGATTGGTTTGGTTTGGTTTGGTTGGAAGTACGTACATCATTCTTTAGCGTCTTGACGAAACAATCAAGAGTACTTTTGTAGGCGGAGTCACCCATCATTCTTGACTTTACCTGCAGCAGCAGATTGGGATGCGAATTTTTTGTCACTTTGAGCGATGGATGTCAGAAGAAAGAAGGAAAAAGTGAGATATTAAATCATCAACAGGCAGGCAGACCTTGAAGTTAACAGTTGAAAATACTACTGATTATCAGTAGTACTGTATTCAATAACACAGACAGAAATAATGCATGTTCAACTAGTACATATAAAGCACCACCAGCAGCAGCAGCATAGTACTCCTAGGTAGTAGGAAATAGTACTAATGTTGACTCAAATCACTCACCACATCAACCGGGGAACCAATACAAACAGCGAAGAAGCCAGCTCCCAGACCAGAGAAAAGGTGAGTGACGACGTCATCTTTGAAGCCAGGGATTTTCAAAATCGTCTGCAAAGTTGTGCAGGAATCAGGATGATGATGATGAGTGGCAATGCAATTACTCCTAGTTTGTATCGGCAGCGCAGCTGGAATGAAATGAAGTGGAGGGGGGAAAAAGGAGGGAGGGAAGAAGAAAAACGAAGGAAGGATACCTGCTTGACTTGATCGTAACTGGCCAGCTCCGCTGCATTGATGATGGCGTTGCGCATGACGTTGGGTCCGAGCCCGGTCCAGAGCGCGGCGACGCCTTCGGTCCTGGCAATCTTGGCGTAGGCGTCCATGGCCCCCGCGTAGCGGCGCTGCACGCCGGGCGCGAGCTTGCCCTCCGCCTGGAGCCTGACCTTGACGAGGTCGGTGGGGTTGGCCACGGTGATGGCAATGGCACCTGCATGCATCGATCGGTCGGTCGGTCGTTGGTGGTGGTGGTGGTGGTTGTGAAGAGAACATTTTTACAGGGGCACGGGACGGGCGGTGTGCAGCAGAGCAGGAGTAGCGTAGAGCAGAGTACCGGTGGTGAAGCCCGCGGCGATCTTCTTGGTCAACGGAACATCCCCGACATGGTCTTCACCGACGTAGAACGATTTGACCTTTTTTTTTCATTTTCAGAGAGAGATAGAGAGAGGGAGAGAGTTATCAGTGGGAAGGGAAGGGAATGGAAGGTGTTGTAGAGAAGAGAAGAGAAGAATGCAGTAGTAGTGTACTACTTACGGGCTCGTATAGACCAATGCGGAGGCCTCCGTAGATGCACTGTCGGTGGAGGCCCGGGACGATCCCCTTCCACAGCGCGGCGGCTCCTTCCTCCCTGGCGATGGTGGCGGCCGTGCCGAGCAGGCCGCGGTACTTGGGGGGCCCTCCTCCCGCGGAACTACCAGTCTTCTGGAGCTGGAGCCTGACCTTGGCCGTGTCCAGCGGGATGGTGCACACCTGCGACCGATCGATTCGAGGTGAAGAAGTGGGAGCCGCGCGCCGCCGAATCTGAAGAAGAGAGAGAGATTGAGGGGAAGTACTACCTCGGCGAAGCACGCTGCGATGGCGCTGGCGGTGAAGCGGCCCGCGAAGGTGATGGCGGGCTTGGCGCCGCCGTCGTCCGGCATCTTCTTCCTCGCTCGGTTGGTTGCTCCTTTCCTTTCCTCGGGGGAAGGAAGGAAGGAAGGAAGGGCGGCCGCCAAAGCAAGCGAAGCCGCCGCAGCCAACCCGACGCAAGCAAAGCAAATGAGAGGGGACTCCGGGGAGGAGAGGAGGAGAGGAAGATAATAATAATACTAGTAGTGTAGTAGGCTGTTGTTGGCCGCCAGGTACGACGGTACGAGTCAGCAAGCATTCATTCACTCATTCATTTTACTCTATCGATTCCAGTGCTGGCTAGCTAGCTAGCTGTGCATTCATGAGCCTTTTTTTCTTTTTATTTTTCAACCCCTTCTTGCCAATTTATTATGATTCGGTTTTACGGAGAGAGAGCGGAGACCAAAATTGTGCAACCTCTTGTGGCGTCAAATCTCTTATCTATTTTCCGCATTCGATTATGGTAAGTATTAATTTAGAAAGAAAAAGAAAAGATAGAGAAATACGTAATGAAGAAGCTAGCTACTGAATTCTATTATTCATCAGGACAGCAAGATCGAGACAGCGTTCATGCTTTCGCACGTGGTGCCTAGCACATGTTCTCTTCCACGACTTGCTCTCATTCCTTTGCAGGCTAGCACTTGGGCGCTCTCTCTCTCTCTCTCTCTCGTATAAAAATTCGCATTCGCATTCGCATTCGTAATGATGATGACTACACAACCGACCGTCCATTTCGACTGGACTGGACTGGACTGAAGGGAACCAAAAAAAAAAAAAAACAGGAGCAGCTCCGAGACGGCCTGACAGCCCGGCCCTTTTACACGCAAACGAATGATGATGGGCTTCAGCGAAAGAAAAGGCCCATTGAACGTGATGTAGCACTGGAGCTCATGATGGCCGCAAACTACCTCGACACGGTTTCATTTTCAGAGAGGAGGCATCGACTTGCTCTGGGTTTTGGCAGATCTGATCCCAGCAGATAGTGGTGCAATCAGTAAGTAATACGAGAGCCGAGCATCATCCCAGACAAACGTGTAACATGCTACTCTCTTCAAATCTTTTTATTTATCACCAACTATTAATCTTACTCTCTTCGGATCTTTTTATTTATCACCGGCTATTAATCTTACTCTCTTCAGATCTTTTTATTTATCACCGACTATTAATCTTACTCTCTTCAGATCTTTTTATTTATCATCACCCGTTAATCTTAACGTGGATTTGGACTAGCAATGCTTTCTTCGTGCTGGGAGTAGAACTAATTTGGTATTCCGTGATGAATGAGAGCTTCATTATTATTGGAACTAACACCAGGATCGGAGAAACATCATAACGAGTCGTTGACTATGATGAACGAACCATGTTTAAAGCAGCTAATCTAGCTAGTTTAATTGCTTGTACGATCATTCTTGAGAAGCTGGGGTTCACAACAAAAAGTCCCTTCTATCGTCCAAATATTATCAATTTGTTAATAAATCAAATTGACGTATTAATTCTCTCATACCTGAATTTTATTACTCCTTCCGTTCCCATGAACTTGTCGCTTTTTAGTTCATTTTTAAACTACAAAGCGACAAGTTTATGGGGACGGAGGGAGTATATTGGTGTGAAAGAATAATTTCTTGCGACCTAACAACGATAAATAAAAGAAAAAGTGGAGAGTAGTGCCGTGCCGGAGAAAGAAAGAGGGCAGCAGCATCTGGATTGGAATTTGGAAATCGGAATCCATCCATCCATCCATCCATCCATGTGGCTTGCGAGGCAAGTGGCAGCAGCACAAGGAAGAGGAAGAAGAGAGCCAAGCCACCACCGACCGAACGAACCCAGCAAGCAGAACAGGACAGGACAGCCCACGCGGCACGGGCGGAGCCAGACAAACGCCCTTCCCCTCGTCTCGCCACCTCGTCCTCATCGCCGGCAATGGCAGCGCCGTTGTCCTCCCTCGAGTCCGCCTGGCAGGTACGGCATCATCATCCCCTTTCATTCCTCTCTACTGTGTCCATTTTCCGCTTCCAGATCTTTGATCTTTCCTGTCTCCCCCGCGGGGGGATCAAAATGCAATGCATGCAGTACCTGATCGGCAACTTCAGCGAGTTCCAGCTCGCCACCGTCGTCACCTTCCTGCTCCACGAGACCGTCTTCTTCCTATCCGGCCTCCCGTCGCTCCTCCTCGAGCGCTTCGGACTCTTCGCCAAGTACAAGATCCAGGTTTCACCGCTCCTCATCTTATCTTAGTTACCCACCCCCCTGGGCCTGTTGAGATTTGATTTCATTCCTGGTTGGCAAAAAAAAAAGAGATTTGATTTCATTCGACTGATTGATTTGCCGCGCCACACAATAATCGTCCACAAGACTCTGAAGTAACGGGAGGATGAGTGCAATGGAGATGTCCAGGCTCATCCCTTCTTCTTCTTCATCATTTAACATAATCTATGTATATAGATTCCACGGCTCGAGAAACCCAGGGGGGGAAGTTGAAAACGATGTTTTTTATTATTCCCCACTTGGATGGACCCAAACAAGAGTGGGCGACCTCTCCTTTTCATTTCGCTTTCTCTCTTCCCGTTTCCACATAACCCGACCTTATGGACCTTTTCCTACCACTATAACCAAGATGTCAAACAGGGATAGGGCAGAACAGAGTGCCCCACTTGATATGTGTTTTCAGTTTTGACACTTCAGAAGGTGAAGTGACCATGCTGAGTGTAAATCTTCTGTGTTTTGGGGGGCGGGGGGAGGGGGGGGGGGGGGGGGGGGAGTTGTCGTCATACCAACAGGTGGAATCCTGGGTCAAACACTACCAACAGCCCCGTGATTGTACTGTGGTGATGTTGCTGGTGCCGAGATCTGATACTAATTGCATGGCTTCACTAATCACGTGTTAAGTTACTATACATATAATGTGTTCTTGCAAATTCTCAATGTTTCTTATGCAAACAATATTGTGCTGGGAATGTAGCATGTGGACTTTTACAGTAAACCAGTCTGACCTTTAAAAGCCCTTCTCCAAACATGTCAGTTTTGGTTTAAGACTCGGAAATACGTGTAATGAACAAACTGTTTCTGGATATCATTGTGATATAGATTGGTTTCTTGATTGTGAGAGTAAACATTAAGTGGAATATTTTGGTTTATAAATTGCTTAATTCAAAATTAGTCGTCTTGCTCCCTTTTAAATAGCAATGTCTTAACAATCTGGTGTAACAGAACAGAGTGCACCTAATTCGATATGCCAAACATCTATCTAGATAAGATACGCATGCAGCTAACTAATTACTCTTGCGAACTTGCCAACTTACTACTTCAGTGTGCATGTTGTGACTTGCCTTGTCTGCGATGCTGCATGACCATGTGCTGGGCATGCCACCTTTCCACTTGACCGGTGCCCATGAAACATTGAGAGGAGCATTGTCCTCTCTTGTTTGTTTGGAGCTGTCAAAAAGAAACTGTTTTAAGTTGTACATTGTATGGTTCTTGAGTAAACCATCAATTTTGACTTCTTTTGTTCCTGTATATAGTGCCCACCTTGCAAAATGTTTGACATTGTGATGTTTAAGAATCTTTTTGTTGATATCTAAATCTAGTTTAAAATACCCTTAGCAGTCAATTTTTGAATGCAATGTCTAATTTTTCATGATGAAATAGTACATTAACCTTTTGGAGACAAGTTATTCAACAAACATTTATACTTCTCTTTCTGCTATATCTGGTTTCTCACTAAATTTGTGTGCATCTTTGCAGAAGAAGAGCAACACCCCTTCTTATCAAAATAGATGCGTCCTGCGTCTCATTCTCTACCATGTCTGTGTGAACTTGCCTGTCATGATTTTTTCCTATCCTGCCTTCAAATTCATGGGGCTTAGGAGCTCTCTTCCTCTGCCACACTGGTATTCAGATTCACTTTCTTTTGCTCCTCTCAGCAACCAGAGCACCAAGCATACCTTTATTTTTTTTCGTTATTATTGTTTTCTCACCTCACATGCAAACAAAAATGCACCAATATAACTGAGGTTAGTCGTTAGAGAGAGAAGCTTGAGAATGTTTAACTTCCACTTATATTTCTGCAGGACTGTTGTTGTGTCCCAAATTCTTTTTTACTTTGTACTTGAAGATTTTATATTCTATTGGGGGCACAGGGCTCTGCACACGAAATGGCTGTACAAGCATGTGCACAGCGTTCACCATGAGTAAGAAATACTGCTTCCATGTTTATCCACATCTTACTTTACATAATACATCATTATTTTTTGCTGTTCTAATCTGTGACACGACAAATTCTGAGCAGATATGCTACACCCTTCGGGTTGACATCTGAGTATGCTCACCCTGCTGAAATTTTGTTCCTGGGATTCGCCACAATTGTTGGTCCTGCTCTTACTGGCCCTCACCTGTTCACCCTTTGGTTGTGGATGGTGCTGAGGGTATTGGAGACTGTTGAAGCTCACAGCGGCTACCACTTCCCATGGAGCCCATCAAATTTCCTACCACTGTATGGCGGGTAAGTAAGCTTGATCTATTTGGCCAGAAAAGTGATTATAGTTGCTTATTTTGAATGTAAAGTCTAACACTCTTTGCTATTTTTTTGGTTAAATAGTTCTGACTTCCATGACTACCATCACCGTGTGCTCTACACGAAGTCGGGGAACTACGCCTCTACTTTTGTTTACATGGACTGGTCAGAATAATTTGTTTCTCGTTTCTTGTGAAATCATGCATGCAGAGTAATCTTGTTACTATTACTTAAGGAAATCCTCATCTTGTGTCAGGTTGTTTGGGACGGACAAGGATTACCGCACGACAAAGGTTATTGAGGAGAAAGAGGGAAAGAATTTGTAAAGCGTGGGAGCTGCTCTTGCAGCGGACATCAAAACTGACGTTTCTGGATATCGTCATACGTATTGCAGGAGAGAAGGAAGGGATATCTCGCCTGAGAAATGATCAGTTGAGATTTTGATTTCCTATGTTTGCTATATGATCATGACATCGATCCTGGCTACCCTTGATATGGTTTGTTTGTCCTGATTTCAAGCTAGTTGATGTGTCCTGTTTGGTGTCTGTGTTTGTTTAATTGGACGGGATACATAACATGGGAGAAGTAATATGTATCTGGACCAGTAGGTTTTGTTCATATTTTCTTCTGTTGTCTTTTTTTTTTAACAAAGTTTTAAAACCCACATGAGATTTTCTTCTGTGTGGTTCAATCCGAATTGCAATTCATGCTATTTTGTTGTTGTCACTGCTACAATAAGTGTCTCATCTCAGGCGACTTTAAATATATTATCACAAACAGATTTTGAAATGCAGAGCTTGTAGAAATAGGTCATTTTTACATGCGGCTTTAGAAATTTCTTGTGCTAATGAATTTTTACAATTGATTGTTTGCATAGAACGTGCTATCTTTGATAATGCATTATTTGTAGGCGAGTTTTAACAAACAACTCCGTCTGTGATAAATGCATTATTTTAGGCGAGTTTTAACAAACAACTAAGCAGTAAGATAGTACTAATTAAAAGCTATTATTTTTATTTATTTGATCAAATTTAAATAATAACAATCATAAATATATTCAATGCAATTCGTAGTTTATAAATTGCAATTCATAGTTTATACATTGCAAATTATAGCTTCATACATTGCAATTCATAGTTCATATATTGTAAATTATAACTTTATACATTGCAATTCATAATGTGTATATTTGCAAAATATAGTTTGATACATAGCAATTCGTAGTTTCTCATAGCTCGCATACACTACAGGAATATCGATCACTTACGTCGTCCAGTTTAATTTACGTCGGTTGGCCGACGTAAGTTAAATAACTTACGTCGGCGGCATGGAACCGACATAAGTAAATTAACCTACGTCGTCTGTCGACGTAAGTAATGAGACCGATAACTTTTAATAATAACTTACGTCGGCAAGAGCAACAGGCCGACGTAAATAAAAGTGCCGACGTAACTTAGTGTTAACTTACGTCGGCGAGTAGGATGGCCATCGTAAGTTACGGCCACCGACGTAAGTTGAGTATTTAGTCGACGTAAGTTATGTATTTTAACCTACCCCGCGTGCCCTTCCCTTTTCTTCCTTACCCGTCGCTTTCTCTTCTCTTCCCCGTCGCCTGCGCACGACGCCCCCGCCGCCCCCGCTCCCGCTCCCGCCGACCCGCGGCGCCCACGCTGCCGCCGGCCTCACCAGGCCCCGGCCCCGCCGCCCCCGCTCCCGCTCGCGCCGACCCGCGGCACCCACGCCGCCGCCAGCCTCGCCGCGCCCCGGCCCCGCCGCCCCCGCTCCCGCTCCGTCTGACCCGCGGTGCCCACGCCGTCGCCGGCCTCGCCGCGCCCCCGTCTCCCCCGGCCCCGCCGCGCCACCCCCGGCCCTCGCCGCCCTCGGCCTCCCCCAGCCGCGCCGCCCTGCCTTCGGCCCACCGCCCCCGGACCTCGCCGCTGCCCCCAGACCTCGCCGCCGCTGGCCCCGCCCCTGCGCCCCTGCCGCTGGCTCGTCCACGGCATCTGCCGCCCCTGCGCCCCCAACCCCGCCGCCGATCTTCGTTGCAAGTATTTCCTCGCCTCTACCCTTGCTCTCATTGTTTTGAATTATTGCACAAGCATTTGCTTGAAATTTTGCCTGAATTGTGAATTGCACATGCATTTGCAAGTGTTTACTCTTAATAGAAAATTGTGAATTGCTATGCTTATGTTAGAAATTGATGAATTGATATGCTTATGTTAGAAATTGATTAGAAATTATATAGATACACAAATAATGTTTACTATGCTTATGTTAGAATTAAATCGATAAATTGATGAATTACAATTGATGAGTTTTTATGCTTATTTGTTATGCTTAGAATTATGGTTAGAATTGAATTGCTTATGTTTAGGTTTAATTTAATTGAATTCAATTGCTTATGTTAGAATTGAGTTGATAAATTGATGAATTACAATGGATAATTGTTATGTTTAGGTTTATTTGAATTGCTTAGTTTTTTGAATTATGGTTACAATTTTAATTTTGATTGCTTGAGTGTTTAAGAACTATATATACATAAATGGGCTTCGGACCGACTTGACAAGGCCCGACAAGGCCCATTTAGTGGTAAGGTAAAGTATGCGTGTAGACGGGCACGAAGGCGAACGACGACGGTGAGGATGGCAAGCACTTGCGCGTGGATGGCGTACCCCGACGAAGTGGTTTCATCTCCGTTCTATTTACAGCAGCTAACCCTAAAGCCGTCGTGGAATTGTCATCTAAGACCAACTTTCCTCTCAGTCTTTCTCTAGTTCTTTCCTCTCTCTTAAATGACTTCAAAATAAAAATGAGCAACGTAACCTATAGCAATGTATTACCCGTTTTGGATCGGCACGTCTCACATGCCATTGGCATGTGAGACGTGCAGGTTCGGAATTGTCCCTTTTTGGACAGTCTCGGAGTGACCGAGGGGGCGTGGCTTGTGACGAGACGCGGGTCCGGATTTGGACGAGATTTCGGTGGCGTAACCCTGTTGTTCTCTGCTGCACCATTTTTGGGCGTGTAGTGGAGAACAACGGGGTTATGCTGCCGAAATTTTGTTCGAATCCGGATCACGCGTCTTGTCATGAGCACGCTCCGCTCGGTCACTCTTGGGTGGGTTTAGCATCTATCTGCCTAGGTTGTAGGGTCGTGACACATAACATAACAATACATTAACGACAATTTCTTTCACGTTAAACTGCAGAGTCAAATATGGGTGAAGACCGTAGTTGGATGTACACTGGTTGGAAGAGCAGAACTGGTGGTCACTCAGATGAGTGGTACGCCAAGACAGAAGCTTTTGTGGAACGAGCTTTTTCGTTGTCAAATAGCGATAAGGCGCGGTGCCCATGTACGAAATGCCGAAATGGAACGTTTTTGGACAAAGTGGAACTTAAGTTGCACTTGTGTCAAAACGGTTACGTGTCACATTATGAGTTGTGGAACTTCTACGGCGAGACAACTTCTCAAGCTGTACAAGAAGTGGAAGTGGACAATGATGATGCTCAAGAGGTTGATATGATGGATGAGATGCTGGAAGCTATACGACCAGAGCTTACAAAAGATACTCAAACAGCAGAGGTTAAAGATTTCTTCAAACGTCTCAAAGATTCAGAAGAGGCTCTGCATGGACACACTAAAATGTCAATCCTCAAATTTGTGACTAGACTTATGGCAATTAAGTCTAAGTTCTTCTTTTCTAACAATTATTACAACATGCTCATCGATTTGTTCAAAGATGCCCTTCCACAACCCAACAAAGTGCCTAAGGATATGTACAACTCAAAGAAAATTCTTTCTGGTCTCGGGATGAAGCACGAAAAGATTGATGTGTGTCCGGACAACTGCATGCTTTTCTGGAGAGAACATGCTAATGAGAACAAATGTTTGAAATGTGGTCAACTGAGGTTTGTCGAAGTTGTTAATAACGATGGTAATACAGTGATAACGGAAGTCGCACGTAAGCCCAGCTTCGTTACTTACCTGTGACACCGAGGTTGTAGCGGTTGTGCCTTTAAAAAAAAACGGCCAGACACATGAGATGGCACAAAAAAGGTAAGCGTGAGAACAATGGAGTCATGACGCACCCGTCCGATGGTGAGGCATGGAAGGCTCTAGACCGGTTCGACCCAGAATTCGCTCGTGAAGCGAGAAATGTTCGCATCGGGTTGACGACAGATGGGTTCACGCCGTTCAGCACAAACGCCGCACCATACTCTTGTTGGCCCGTCTTTGTCATTCCGTACAATCTTCCGCTGACTTTTTGCATGAAGAATGAGTTTATGTTTCTTAGCCTCATTGTACCTGGGCCAGATCATCCTGGGTCACGTCTCAACGTGATGTTGAAACCGTTGATCGAAGAGTTGAAAATGTTGTGGACAGGAGTCGAAGCGTACGACTGTTACAAGAAACAGAAATTCATCCTCCGAGCTGCTTATTTGTGGTCCGTTCATGATTTTCCGGCATATGGCATGTTTTCTGGATGGAACACTCATGGTCGGTTGACGTGTCCGATATGTGCCTCGGATACCGATTGCTTTCGACTTACCCATGGAGGCAAGATATCTTACTTTGATTGTCATAGACGTTGGCTACCTCCGAATCACTTGTTTAGACAACAGAGGAATGTCTTCAGAAAGAACACCGTTGTCACTAAAGGACCACCAAAACGTCTTGACGGATCAGAAATATCTGATATGTTGGACAAATTGGTGCCAGATGAAGGTCGTCCTGGATATTTCGAAGGTTACGGAGACAAACACAATTGGACTCACATATGTGGACTTTGGGAGTTACCGTATGTGAAGTCATTGATTCTAAGGCACAACATTGATGTTATGCAGCAAGAGCGTAACATGACCGAATGTATCATAAGCACATGCATGGACATGACGGGCAAAACAAAAGACAATTTAAAGGCTCGTAAGGATCTTGCCGAACTTTGTAACCGTCAAACTCTTGAGCTCTCCGAAAATGGTGGTAAACCACGCTCTCCTTTCTGTCTTCGACCTAAAGAGAAAAAAGAAGTTCTCAAATGGTTGCAAATGTTGAAATTCCCAGATGGTTACGTAGCTAGTGTGAGACAAGCCGTGAATGTGAAAACGGGAAAGCTAATTGGGTTGAAGAGTCATGATTATCACATAATCATGGAATGAAAAGACTTATGCCTGTTGTGTTTCGATGCTATTTTGATGATGCAGTGTGGAAGGTGTTAGACGAGCTTAGCCACTTCTATAGGCAACTCTGTGCTAAAGAAATCACGCCAGAGATGATGACTAAATTGGAAAAGGAGGTTCCGGTACTTCTGTGTAAGATGGAAAAATTTTTTCCTCCAAGATTTTTCAATCCAATGCAACATCTCTTAATTCATCTTCCATTTGAAACGAAAGTGGGCGGTCCCGTGCAATATAGGTGGATGTATCATATTGAAATATCACTTAGATATCTGAAACCAATTGTTGGTAACAGGGCAAGGGTTGAAGATTGCACCGCCGAAGATTTTACTCTTAAGGAAGTAGGATACTTTTCAAGTGTTTACTTTGCAGAGGAAAACAATGTTAATACTTTGGTAATGCGATACAATATAGATGGGCAACCTCCTTGTAGCGATCTCTCCATTTTTGCAACAAGAGGCACTACTGTTGGTAGTTACACTTCGTATGATGTTAGCGAAAAAGAAAGACGTGCTGCATTCTTCTACATGTACGCTAATATGGAAGAAATGAATGAATATTTCAAGTAAGTGTTTCTCCTACACTTATGCTTTTCACCATCTTTTCCGACACATGTATTCTAAAAGGTTCTCTTTATCGTGTAGTATGTTCGACAAGCAAAATTGGAGACATAGACATCAACCCACGAGCAAGCAAATAGAACATATTTGACGGGAAGGAATAAACGGGGGATCTAATTTTCTCTCCTGGTTTCGAGATCATGTAACGTATTCTCGATAACTAATCAATGTTAACAATATTTTCTTATAACTTAAGAATGCTTACATTTTCTAATAACTCCATATCTTGGACAGTGCCAAAAAGATACCAACGTCCATGAAGATTTGCGACAACTATCCCGTGGAGTGGTTAATGTTAGAAGCTATGGTCGATATGACGTCAACGGCTTTCGATTCCGTACAACTCAATTTGAATCTCTTCGTCCTCTCGCGGCAACATGTAATATCGGGGTTGTGCTGAGGGCAATCGATTCACAAGATCATGAAACGCAGTACTACGGGATTATTAAAAAAAATCCTTGGATTCACTTTTGTCGCAAACAAGTCAATTCGAGCGGTATTCTTTGACGGAGAATGGTTTGATTCCATTCGTGGAATTCGAGTAAACGAATTTGGCATGGTCGAAGTAAAACACAAGGAACGGTTGAAAGGATTCGATTCATTAGTTCTTGCACACCAAGTAGAGCAAGTGTACTATTTACCTTATCCATGCAATAAATTCAAAGCTTGGTGGGTGGTACATAAGGTGAATCCTCGTGAGCGGTTATACGCTCCAGGAGATGATGATTACCACGACGAAGCTGAGGTTGATTGTGTCTACCAAGAGGAAGAGTTGCCAGACTCCTTCTCAGTCGAGCCCGGTGTAGGACTCGATAACTTAGTTGGAGACGCTCAAGATATCGAGGCTGGCACGGAAGCGGAAATAAAATCAGAATCAGAAACTGAAGATATCGATGACATAGTCGAACCTGCTGATTTGCGCAAACGAAAACGATATGCGGAAGAAGAAGATCGATGGGCTGGTTTAAGGAGTAGGGTGCATGATCGTGATGTTGATGAATTTTGAAGTAACGTTTTATTCACTAATTTAACATTAATTTTGTATATTATCTTTGCATATTAATCATTTATTTCTTGCAACAGGATGTCGTCAAAGGGGAAGGGGAAGGGGAAGGGGAAGGGTAAGCCAGTGAGAGGGTTTGAGCCGCCAGCAGACCCTTGCTCAGGGAGCTCGTTCCTTTCTAGCCGACGTGAGCTCTTTTTGGCACACGCTCCACCCTCAACTGTCGTGTGCTTTCAGCGGATAGAGGTAAATTTTAGTTACAATAAAGTTATTTTTGAAATTGCAATTGTTATTAATTATTAATTTTCAATTTTTTCCTTTTGTGCAGTCTGACTCAGAGACTTCTGAGTCACAGTCAGAGGCTAGGGGGCCGCTACAGGAGCCTGACTCAGAGGCTAGGGGGCCACTACAGGAGCCCTCTAGCGCTAGCCTCCCTTCGGAGCCATCTAGCGCTAGCCTCCCTGGGCAGCCGGCTAGCCTTCCTGGAGGCTCCGGGGGTTCCGTAGAGCCTTCAGGGTCACAGGACGCGGCAGCGTCGTAGCAGAGGTGACGGACGAGGAGGACCCACTTTGCGGCTCCTCCTCCGGTTACTACTCAGCGGACCACGATCCATCCTGTTGGAGACATGTATAAATACTGTATATGGTATATTAAATATTAGATGTTGTTTTCCTTTACTTAATGATTTAATATATTTTGTAGATGTTGGTACGACTTTTCGTTCAGGGGGGCCGAGAAGCACCACAGGCAGGTTAACAGTGTCCTCGGTGCTATCGTCAAGTTGCACTACCCCGGTGTAATTGACGGTTTTCCTGCCCTATCGTGGGATGACTACGCTCGGGTCTCTCACCCGGTGCATGGCACGGTTCAGGGAGCCGTGTGGCACAATTTTATGGTAAGTTTAACTGTTTCATTTTTTCAACTCGTTTGAATTCTTAATTGCATATCACTTAAATATTTGTTTGTTTAAAGCTGAGGTACCAAGTAGAGGAATCGGGTATGGAGGACCACGCGAGACGCGTGTTCCATTACAACGCTCGGAAGCTCACGACGGCGGCGTTGTCGTACGCCCGGATTCAGACTGTCAACACGTACTACAAGCGGCACCCCCGGGAGTTGGAGCAGGAGCAGCAAAGGGGTGTATTTAGGAAGGACTCGAACTTCTACTTGACAGAGGAGCAATACGTGGAGGTAAGTTTTTAATATTGTTAAATATTTACAATATCTACGTATGTTAACTGCGTTGATGAAAAATAAAATATGTGCAGGTTAGTATTTCCTGGTTACAGGGTAACATCGAGGCGTACTTAGCTCTCTGTTGGTATTGGGCTAGCGACGCTTTCATCAACAAGTCCACGAAGGCTAGACAGTGCCGCATGGGGTCCGAGGGCAAGCACAACTATGGCGGCGACGGCTACTTGCATTTGGCTAAACGCATGATAAGTACCTTTTTATTTTATTTATGTGTTCCTAATATATTATTTATCTCACTAACACGGCTGTACAGGAGCGAGAGATGGGTCATGAGCCGACCTCGACCCAGGTTTAGAAGATAGGTCACAAGGGAAGTGACCCTTCTCAGCGAGGGCAGTGTAGTCAGGTCGCAGCCGACCGACTGGTAAGTTTTCGAAATTCATCAATTTCATTATAACTAATACTATTATTGACATGCTTACAAGATTTATTTGTTTTGTAGACAAAGTAAGCACAGGAGGTCGCGAAGATACACGGTGTGGATTACGATTGGGAAAGTGCGCCGATCGACCCCCAAGCCGCGTACGCAAGCGGAGGCGGGAAGACCCACGGACGGTGAGTTCTTCGTGTGTTTTATTTCTTTTTCAATTAATCTTCTTCTACTTAGTGTTTTCATTCTTTTGCAGGTTTGCCATTTTTGATGGAGTTGTCGACTCGAGGTCGATGCGACCTTTGAGAGGTGCTTCATCGTCGCAAGCTTCGACCGTTGGGACCAGTGGTCATCTCTCGCAGACCCAGCTGGAGCTCCAGGCCATGAGGGAGATGCTGACGCAAACTCAGGCAGAACTGGAGAGGACGAGAGCAGAGGCAAGGGAGGAGCAGCAGAGGACGACCTTAATGATGGCCCAGATGCAAGCAGCTGTGGCGGTAAGTAATTTAAAGTACCATGGTTAAATTTCACAGCACTTTAATAACATATATCTTCTAATATCTTGCAACGGCAGGCTCTTGCTCGACATAGCGGTTAGGACATCGAGATTCCTACACTTCCGCCGTAGCAGACACCGGAGCAGGTAATATTATCTATCCCTCTTTTTGTTTTCTGTACACCCTATTATTGTGAGTTTTAGCCTTAGTGTCGAATAGAAACTTGTTAGAGGAGGACATCCATGTCGTCCCCGAAATGCAACTTCCACCGCTCCCATAACATAGATTTTCATTATGTTGAATGCATGATTCCCTTTTGATCCACCACCAACTCAGGGTCGGCTCTAGGAGTTTGAGGGCCCTAGGAGTTTGATTCCCTTTTCATTATGTTAAAGAAGTTACTTGCATCACATTTAATTTAGCAAATGTGTTACTCACACTATTGACTAGTTGTTTTATGGACTTCTAATTATGGACTTCTAATTTATCCTAATTATGATTCTTTTGCAGGGTTCCAGAACGCGTCGAGATCCCGGAGGCAGTGGAGGGGCTAGCGTCACCAGAGCAGGTGATAAACTCTCTCTTTAATATTATTGTATCCATTTTAGTATTTTACATAGAGAGATAAGTAGGTAGAATATAGAGGTAGATCTTGATGACTTGTGAGATATTGATTCCTATAGTGGTGAGGAAGTTAAGTGTAATCAAGCTTTTGGTGGGTAATACCATAATGTTAGAGTTGGATTGCTTCACATTAAGTCATGCACCTGGGCTATCACATAAGGTTTCAAGAGGTAATGTAGCATGACTGTCAAAAAATATCAAAGACCACTACATTACCTCTTGAAACCTTCTGTGATAGCCCAGGTTATGACTTAATGTGAAGCAATCCAACTCTAACATTATCACTGATGTTTTTGGACTCTGATGTTATCATTGAGTTGACATTGATGTTTACTAGTGACTATGTTTCTTTTGCAGGGTTCGGGAACACGCCGAGAAGATCCCGGAGGCAGTGGAGGAGCTAGCGTGTAGCCTGGTGGATGTTTTGTTGTTTTTGATGTTTTGGAACTTAATTTGCAACTGTTTTGTGTTCTGTATAGTGTTCTGTATATCTGTGTATATCTGTGTACTATTCTGTGTTCTCGCCATCAAGCGAGGTAGTCAGTTTCTGTTTTTTTAAAAAATTCGAAAACTTAACTTACGTCGGCTATGGAAATGCCGACGTAAGTTAGCCCAATTTAACTTACGTCGGTGAATGTAGGCCTAGAGGGGGGGGGGTGAATAGGCCTTCTTGAATTTCTCAGTTCCTGTAGCACTTCAACAAAAAGGTCAAATCCAGATATATCGGACTAGTCCGGTAAAGTGCGGACTAGTCCGGATTTCACGGGCTAGGTTGATTAAGTTAGGTCAATTTGATTGTTTCGTTGTCGTTTGCAGCGGAAATATAAACTATAATGACAGTTCAATAGTTGTTTGTTAAGTTTTTATTGCAAGTATGATTCTTGTTCACTATTTAACTTCAATTCAACAAAATGAATCAAACCCTAGATAATGTTGATCAACTAGAATGATAAACACAAACGAACAAGACACAAGATTTATCCCGTGGTTCGGTTACCACGAAGGCAGCCTACGTCCACGTTGAGGAGCCCACAAAAGGACCGGGTCTTTACCAACCCTTCCCTCGTCGGATCGCCACGAAGGCCAATCCTCTTCCACTAATCACACAGGGGTAAATCACCAAGTTGAAGGGGCGATCTCACAAGTTGAGAGCTCCCTTGATTACAAGTTTCACAAAAACACCAATAACACACTTCGAAATATACAAATTGAGATGCAAGAGTGTGTTAGAGATTCAAACCAAGAGCTCAATCGTGTGCAAAGTGCCTCTCCAATGATCTACAAGTGATCTTCAAAGGATTGATCGATTTTGCACTCAACTTCGTGGAGAGAGATGGTTTTTGAGTCTCTTGGGAGGTGTGACGGCGCTAGGGTTCGAGAGAGTTTAAAAGTGGGCCATCCACCTCTATTTATGTGGGGTTTCTAGACATTACCGTTAGGGTTTAGAAAGATCGGACTAGTCCGTGGTGGAGACCGGACTAGTCCGGTGTGCTGTGTGAAGCAAACCCTAAGTGTCCAGGAATATCGGACTAGTCCGATTGAACAACGGACTTGTCCGATTTCGTTGCTGGAAAACTTCGGACTTGTCCGGTTGACATCGGACTTGTCCGGACCTGTGAAACCCTAAGTGTTTTGAACGACAAGTCCGCACTTGGAGGACTTGTCCGATTTAGAACAGAGTGTAAATCGGACTAGTCCGTGTAGTCACCGGACTTGTCCGAAGTGGATCAGAAAGGGAATCGGACTAGTCCGGTATTGACCGGACTTGTCCGATCTAGTGACTTGTGCATTGTTTTGAGGACTAGTCCGCACTGGGGAGGACTAGTCCGAAGTGGAACAGAGAGATATCGGACTAGTCCGGTGGGTACCGGACTTGTCCGATCTTGTGCAGAATGAGATATCGGACTAGTCCGGTTGATATCGGACTAGTCCGGTCCTGTATGGTTTTGTGCATTGTGTGTGTGATAAAGTGAGATTGAGCTCTTGGGTGTGTTTCCTTAACACACTCCATACATACTAATCTACTAATTTCTTCTTCTTGAGCTCAAATTCATTCTCCTTCTTAATTTCCCTCTTTTTGGCATTTTACTCATTTTTCATCATTTTCCTGCATTTATCTCAACAAAAGGATTAGGATCCCAATTGCTTGTCATAAATCATCCAAAACCCACAAGGGAGTCCTAGATGCACTTTCAATCTCCCCCTTTTTGGTGATTGATGACAACCAATTGAGATTTCACAAAATGAGGTATAAAATGAGATTTTCATAAAGTATGCACATATGACTCAAAAATGCATCAGGCAACAAGATAATTATTCATATGTGCATTCTTTATGGTGGGATGCATACTAAGAGCATGAATGCATTAAGAATAACAGAATTTTTCATTTACCAGCTAATATCAAGTGAATATGGCATTTCAGGAGCAAAAGCTCAGATTTCATCACACACTTACAAATTAATTGAGCAATTCATCACAGGACCAAACATGATATGAAAAGAGAGTTAAGTAAATACAATCACAATTAAAAAACATAGAAAGCTCTCTTCTCGCATCCTATTCAGCTAAAGCTTAGACTAGAGACTCCCCCTCAATCTCTCCCCCTTTGGCATCAAGACACCAAAAAGAGAGAGAGAGAGGAAGATCCTAGGGCTTCACTCTTCGCTGTCAGTCCTCTCGTTGTCTTCATCATCTTCATCGCTTTCGGCTTGACGAGGTTGAGAGGTAGGAGGAGGAGCGGAGCTGCTCGAGCCCCCAATGCCAAAATAGGCAAGCTCGGAAGGGGTCAAGGGGCTGAGCTCGGAGATGTTTGGATCAGAATCTTCAGAAATTGCTGGAGATCCAATTGGATTGATCTCCAGCTTCTCACTCAGCTGCTTCACATTTGCTTTTATGTACCTCATGTCCTCCTTCCTTTTTTGATTTAGCTTGTGAAGCTTCACTTCAGTTTTCTTGCAGGAGGAGAAGATTGCAGCCAAGTACTTGAGGATCCCACTGGCGGATCCTTTCTGAGGGGCTTCCCTGGAGGGAGGAGTAGCCCTAGCAGCTTCTCCTTGCCTTGCCGGCACCTCGGGGCTTGAGGCCGGCGATGGAGCAGCCTGGACACTCACGGACTGAGGCTTCTGAGGCCTCAGTGGAGTGTGCTCCACATCCTTCACAAACTCGATTCCTGTGACCTTCTCAATCATGAACATCAAGTAAGGGGCATAGCCACAGGATCGGTTGGGGGTACTTGAGATATTGACCATATCATTCCAGATATAGTCTGCAACATCAAATTGCCTTTTCTTGCTGATGACCTTCATCAGGGTCCGGAGGTAGCCTTGCACACTCCCTGCATCACCATCCTTGGGAGCAATAGTCTTCCTGAGGACTCTGTTGAGGACCACAAAGAAAGGCTTCATGTTCTTTGTGGAGGGGGGGACAAACTTGGAGGAGGGCTCATACATGAATTGCATTCCATCCCTCTCAATGACTCCAATGTTGTGGATAATGAGGTGGTCATCTTCCTCGGAGTCAAGATGCAGCAGGCGGGCAAACTCTTCTT
Organism: Tuctoria greenei; assembly: GCA_036927565.1. Lineage (NCBI taxonomy): Eukaryota > Viridiplantae > Streptophyta > Magnoliopsida > Poales > Poaceae > Tuctoria > Tuctoria greenei. The sequence continues at coordinate 215,505,705 of JAYESD010000006.1, read as the reverse complement.
GAGTGATGGAATACTTGGATCCATGAGTCATCCAAGTCACACTTTCTTCCTCTTCACCCGAGAAGTGGCACGTTGCATAGAATTGTGCAATCACTTCATCATTCCAATTATATCTGAAGGCAAGCAAATCCTTCAGCCCATGTCTCTCTGCAGCTTGTATCACTTCATCAAAAGCTGCACATTTCCTCTTCTCAAGGTGGGCCCAGTCAATCCATTGACTGCGCACCACTGGGGTCTTCATCGGCAAGTAGACAAGCTTGTAGAAGTCAGCATGGAAGTTTGACCAAAATCTGCCATCTGCTGCTTGCTTGGGCCTTGCATAGTAATCCACACTTCTCAGCTTCATGGCCACATCACTGCCCTTGCCATTGAATCTCTCCTCATTGGGGTCCCGGACCCCTTCTCTGGGAGTATGTAGCTTTAGAGGCCCAACAGGCCCTGTGGCAACCCCCTTGCCTTTTCCTTTAGCTTGGCGAGGGCCACTTGACGAAGGAGCAGCCTTGGAGGCGGCTTTCTTGACACACACCTTCCTCCGAACCTGAGGAGGTGAGGGAGCAGGCTCGGAGGGTCTCTCTTGGCGTTTCTTGCCAAGACCCGTCGAGGGCCGAGGTGCCACCTCGTGGTCCAACTCGGCCTCGAAATCGGAGATTTCATTGTCGGAGCTCGACATGATCTGAGAATGAGTGATCAAGAGAAAAGACAAGTTATACAAGGTATTTGTGAGGTAAGATGGCAATGGAAGGCAATAGGGAATTAAAGAATTAGGTTTTGGTTCAGAAACATCGGACTTGTCCGGTGCTCAGGCACGGACTAGTCCGGGGGACCGGACTTGTCCGTACCTGGACCGGACTAGTCCGGTGTTCATCAGCAAAAACCTAACAAACTGGATAAAAATTGATCCCTAATTAGATAGCTAGTCTAGCATACACATAGTACATCAACTGGACATGCAACTAGTGAAGAATGCTAGGCCAAACGATAAGCAATGAAGAAATTTGAGATTTCTTAGGGTTTGAGGAAAATTTACCAAGAAATCCAAGGAAGCTTGAAAATGTGGGGGTTGGAGGCCGGACTTGTCCGCTAACTTCAATCCCCGAGTCTTCAAGCTTAATCTCCGCCCAAGTTTGAGGCTTTTCGACGGAGGAATCAAGGATTCACCTTGGGAGCTCGAGCGCAAGAGAGAGAAAGCTTGGAGGAGAGTGTGGGGTGAAGAGATTAGGGTTTGGTGGCGGCTAGGGTTATGGACACGAAAAATCGGACAAGTCCGGACATGACCGGACTAGTCCGAAGTCCTCCAGAAACCTAAATCGGACTAGTCCGTGGTCTGTCGGACTAGTCCGGCCTAACCGGCACACTGCGGACTAGTCTGCAAGGGCGGACTAGTCCGGGTAACCACGGACTTGTCCGTGGTCACCAGGAGAGAAAGCATAGCCCATTCATATATATTTGAAGGTCCAATAATTGAGGGTAGAGGGGCAAAACAATTCAAATAATCCTGATGAATTTGATCAGTAAGCAAACAACAATCATACTATGATCAAAAATTCATCAAGATCTAAAAATTGACATAGTTTTTCGAGAGAAAAATGGGGAGGAAAAATTTTCACAATTCAATCAATATTTTGAAGCAATCATACAGGTATGCAACTTTTCAAGCCACACTCCGAGAATCAAGGATGTTTAGCTCATTTCGGAGTTCGCAAAAACGTTTTTCATCAAGTGGCTTGGTGAATATGTCGGCCAATTGTTTTTGGGTGTTGACATGAGAGATGGATATGTCTCCTTTCATGGAATGGTCTCTCAAGAAATGGTGTCTTATGTCAATGTGTTTAGTTCTAGAGTGCTCAACTGGATTGTGGGCTATTTTAATGGCACTCTCATTGTCACAAAGAAGAGGAATACGGTTCATATTGTAACCGTAATCCCTTAGAGTTTGTCGCATCCAAAGGAGTTGCGCACAACAACTCCCGGCTGCAACATACTCCGCTTCGGCTGTGGATAATGCAATGGAATTCTGTTTCTTGGATGACCAAGAAACTAAGGATCTTCCTAGGAATTGGCAAGTGCCAGAAGTGCTTTTTCTATCAACTTTGCACCCGGCATAATCTGCATCGGAATACCCAATGAGATTGAATTTTGAACCTTTTGGGTACCAAAGACCAAGGTTGGGTGTATGAACTAAATATCTTAGGATTCTCTTTACGGCTGTCAAATGACATTCCTTAGGGTTGGCTTGAAATCTTGCACACAAACATACACTCAACATAATGTCTGGCCTAGATGCACATAAGTAAAGTAAAGATCCAATCATAGAGCGATATACCTTTTGGTCGACGCTCGGTCCATCTTCATTGAGATCCAAGTGACCATTCGTTGCCATGGGAGTCTTAATGGGCTTTGCCTTGTCCATGCCAAACTTCTTGAGGATGTCCTGTGTGTACTTGGTTTGGCTTATGAACGTTCCTTCCCTTTGTTGCCGCACTTGGAATCCCAAGAAGTACTTTAATTCTCCCATCATTGACATTTCAAATCTGTCTGTCATAATTTTACTAAACTCTTCACAGAAAGATTGATTAGTTGATCCAAAAATTATATCATCAACATAGATTTGGCAAATGAAAAGATCATTATTCAGATTTTTCGTGAATAGTGTATAATCTACTTTGCCAATTTGAAAGCCATTATCAATTAAAAAATCTCTAAGACACTCATACCAAGCTCTAGGAGCTTGTTTGAGGCCATAGAGAGCCTTACGCAGTTTATACACGTGGTCGGGGAACTCTTCGTCTTCAAATCCGGGTGGTTGCTCCACGTACACCTCTTCCTTGATCGGTCCGTTGAGGAAGGCGCTTTTTACGTCCATTTGGTACAGCTTGAAATTATGGTGAGTAGCATATGCAAGTAATATTCTAATTAATTCAAGCCTAGCTACTGGAGCAAAGGTCTCATCAAAATCCAAACCTTCGACTTGTGAGTAACCTTTGGCCACAAGTCGTGCCTTGTTTCTTGTCACCACCCCGTGTTCATCTTGTTTGTTGCGGAAGACCCACTTTGTGCCGACTATGTTTGCATTGGGTCTATCCACAAGTTCCCAAACCTCGTTTCTCTTGAAATTGTTCAACTCTTCTTGCATTGCCACCACCCAGTCCGGATCCTTTAATGCATCCTCAGTCCTGCGGGGTTCCAAAAAGGAGACAAACGAGTAATGTTCACAAAAATTTGCTATACGAGATATAGTGGTTACTCCCTTTTGGATGTCGCCGATGATGTTGTCGATTGGATGATCCCTTTGAATGCATTGGTGTACTCTTGGGTGTGGCACTTGGGGGGTCGTATGTTGGTGATCATCTTCTTCTCCCCCTGAGTTGTTGTCCTCAATGATTTGTTGATCATGTTCATATTCTTGTGATTGATCTTGTATCGAGGCTCCCCCTTGATTGTTGATCTCCTCTTGTGGTTCACTTTCCTCTTGTATTTGTGTCGATGACTCTTGTGGTCGTACTTCGCCTAGGGCCATCCTCTTTATTGCTTGATAGGGGGCTTCCTCATTACCTAATTCACATTGATCAACTTGCTCCTTTTGGGAGCCATTAGTTTCATCGAACACTACGTCACGTGCCACTTCAACAAGTCCGGAGGCCTTGTTGAAAACACGATAGGCGTAAGTGTTCGAATCATAACCAAGCAAGAAACCTTCATCGGACCTCGAAGCGAACTTTGAGGTCCTGGGCTTCTTGTTCAAAATATAGCAAGGAGAACCGAAAACTCGAAAATATGAAATGTTCGGTTTGTTACCGGTGAGTAGCTCATAGGGGGTCTTCTTTAGTAGTCGATGAAGATAGAGTCGATTTGTCGCATGGCAGGCGGTGTTGATTGCTTCCGCCCAAAATCGATCCGAAGTCTTGTATTCATCGAGCATTGTTCTTGCCATCTCTATGAGCGTTCGATTCTTCCTTTCGGCAACTCCGTTTTGTTGTGGAGAGTATGGCGCTGAGAATTCGTGCTTGATTCCTTCCTCATCAAGGTACTCCTCCACTTGTATGTTTTTGAACTCCGTGCCATTGTCGCTCCGAATACTCTTGATTGATAGTGAAAACTCGTTTTGCGCTCGCTTGAAGAATTTCTTGAGTGTTCCTTGTGTTTCTGACTTGTCATGCAAAAAGAACACCCAAGTGAAGCGGGAAAAATCATCAATAATGACTAAACCGTATTTGTTACCGCCTATGCTTATGTAAGCAATTGGACCGAAGAGGTACATATGAAGTAGTTCGAGCGGTCTTGTCGTGGTCATGATGTTCTTTGCGGGATGTTGTGCTCCAACTTGCTTTCCTGCTTGGCACGCGCTACAAGGCCTGTCTTTCTCAAACACAACATCTTTCAAACCTCGGATGTGATCGCCCTTGAGGAGTTTTTGAAGGTTCCTCATACCAACATGTGCTAGCCGTCTATGCCACAGCCAACCCATGTTGGTTTTTGCAATCAAGCATGTGTCGAGTTCGGCTTTATCCTTGTTGAAGTCAACAAGATAAAGCTTTCCCTTTAACATACCCTTGAATGCAATGGAACCATCACTTCTCCTTGAGACGGTCACACCCTCGTTAGTAAACAGGCAATTATAACCTTTGTCACATAACTGAGATATGGACAGCAGGTTATAATCTAAAGATTCAACGTGTAAAACGTGCGAAAGAGTATGTTCAGAGGATATTGCAATTTTACCGGTACCGAGGACCCTTCCTTGACTGTTATCCCCAAAGTAGATGCCTTCGTTTGGGTCCTGGTTCACTTCATACTCCACAAACATCCTCCTTTCTCCGGTCATGTGGTTGGTGCATCCACTGTCTAGCACCCATTTGGATCCACCGGAGGAGTAGGCCTGCAAAAACAAATTACGCCTTGGTTTTAGGTACCCAAGCTTGCTTGGGTCCTTGGAGGTTAGTGACAATACATTTGGGCACCCACACATGGGATTTTGTGTTCCCATGGCGTGGCCCAGCATAATAAGCATACACTTTACCAACATTATTTTTCATTAAAACATAGGATGCATCAAATGTTTTAAACAGAAGTTGCCGTTGATTATGGGTCGGACTAGTCTGTGTGACCGGACTTGTCCGGATGACCGGACTTGTCCGGACCACAACCGGACTAGTCCGATTTTCATGAGAGTTCAGATTTTTAGTTTTCGAGTTACCAGGTTGTGAGGGTCCTCCCTTCACAAAGGTGATCCTTCCCTTGTTATTCTTATGATTTCCAGCTTTTTGCTTTCCATCACAAGAGTAACCAATGCCATACTTGACATTTGGAGGTCTTTGGACCAAATATGCACTACGTGCATAGTTGATCCTCTCCTTATCAAATATTACACATTGGGTAGGATTTTTGTCCTTCGTGGAGGTAGGGTTTTCCTTCAACCTGATGTTGGTTTTATCACATTTGCAAACATGAGCGATATTAGTTAAAGTGGGTTGAGAAGGTAGGGTTGAAGAGGAGGAAGGTTCACTAAGCTTGAGTGACTCAACCTGCACTTCAAGGATCTTGTTGACCTTGATTTGGTCATCAAGTTGATTCTTGATTGCAACATTTGAGTTGGTTAACTCCAAGCAAGTTTTCTTGCTTGAAGCTAGCTCAAGCTCTAGTGTGTGACTTTTCTCCTTTTCAAGAACTAGAAGATTGTCAAGTTCGACATGCTTCTCCTTTTGGGAGATAATCATGTCTTCTTGACGATCAATCAGCTCTTCCTTCTCAACAAGTTGGTTAAGCAAGAATTTCATTTTTGCAGCAGTTTTTCTATCTAAACCAATTAGCATGTCTTCATCATCACTATCTAGATCATCATCACTTGAGTAAGAATGCGAGGAAGGAGTTTTGATGCTTACCTTGCGTTTACCTTCCTTAGCCATGAGGCAAGTTCCATTTGCCTTCTTTGCACCGAGCGTGGGGAAGAGTGTGAGTTTCTTGGGCATGCTTTCAATGGCTATGCTAGCCATTTCTTCTTCATCGGACGATGAGGACTCATCGTTTGAGTCCCACTCCTTTCCGATGTGTGCTTGTTCAGCTTGTTTCTTCTTCTTGAAGAACTTTTTCGGTTGAGTCTTGGATTCTTTACTCTTCTTCTTGTTGTCCTCATATGGGCAATCAACTATGAAGTGATTGTACTCACCACAATTATAGCATGCCCGCCTCATCTTCGGTTTTGTCTTCTCCTTGTATTTTCCTTCACTCGATTTTGCTCCTTGTCTTTTCTTCATAATTCTTTTGAATTTCTTCATGAACAGAATCATATCTTCTTCGTCCAGCTCGCTGCTTTCATCATCGCTGTCCTCCTCAAACTGAGCTTCTTTTGCTTCTTTGGATAGAGGTTTGAGTGTGGATTTTAAGGCAACTCCCTTTTTCTTGGCCGATGTGAGGTCAGCTATTTCTTTGACATGCTTGGCTTGCTTCTCCATCATCTCAAAGTTGATGATTTTGCCAAGCAGTTCATCCGGAGTCATTTTCTTGTATCCAGGACTTTCTCGGATCATAGAACAGAGTGTGACGTTGCGAGGCATAAAGGCTCTAAGGATGAGCTTCACAACCTCGTGGTCATTCCACTTTTTGCTACCATACGATCGAACCTTGTTCACAAGAGTCTTTAGTCTGTTGTACATGTCCTGGGGAGATTCATCTTCCTCAATCGCGAACCTTCCTAGTTCGCCTTCAATCATTTCAATCTTTGCCTCCCGCACATGCCGGTCACCTTCATGTGCTGTCTGTAGCGTGTCCCAGATTTCTTTGGCAATTTCCAATCCGTCCACCTTTGTGAATTCATCTCTACTTAGAGATGAGGTAATAACGGCTGCGGCTTGGGCATTCCTGTGGATGGCTTGCTCTTGACTTGGCGTGAGTTCTTCATCGTCATCTGGGATGTTTATTCCTGTGCACACAATATGCCATAAACTTGGGTTAAGGGAAATCAAGTGCATCTTCATGTTTTGCCTCCACATGGAGTAGTCACTCCCATCGAAGTGTGGGGCTTTCCCGAGAGGGATAGATAGATAATGACTGCTGTTAGAATTTAAACGGTCATAATTAAAAGGATATCGGGAGTAGTCGGTGTGACTACTCCCCTTCTTCTTTTCTTCAACTTTAGCTTTCCCTTTGGAAAGTGCTTTCTTTCGGAGCAATGCTTTCAGCTCCAATGTCTCCTCATCATCATCATCGAAGTCTTGGATGGCTTCGAGATACCTTTCTAGCTTTTGGTGCTTGTCATTGTTCATTTCTTCCTGGGTGTTGATTTTCTGGACTTCCTTCATGTCCGACATGATCTCTTCGAGTGGTTGCACTCTTTCTTGAAGAACCTTGCTCTGATACCAATTGAATGTAGGCCTAGAGGGGGGGTGAATAGGCCTTCTTGAATTTCTCAGTTCCTGTAGCACTTCAACAAAAAGGTCAAATCCAGATATATCGGACTAGTCCGGTAAAGTGCGGACTAGTCCGGATTTCACGGGCTAGGTTGATTAAGTTAGGTCAATTTGATTGTTTCGTTGTCGTTTGCAGCGGAAATATAAACTATAATGACAGTTCAATAGTTGTTTGTTAAGTTTTTATTGCAAGTATGATTCTTGTTCACTATTTAACTTCAATTCAACAAAATGAATCAAACCCTAGATAATGTTGATCAACTAGAATGATAAACACAAACGAACAAGACACAAGATTTATCCCGTGGTTCGGTTACCACGAAGGCAGCCTACGTCCACGTTGAGGAGCCCACAAAAGGACCGGGTCTTTACCAACCCTTCCCTCGTCGGATCGCCACGAAGGCCAATCCTCTTCCACTAATCACACAGGGGTAAATCACCAAGTTGAAGGGGCGATCTCACAAGTTGAGAGCTCCCTTGATTACAAGTTTCACAAAAACACCAATAACACACTTCGAAATATACAAATTGAGATGCAAGAGTGTGTTAGAGATTCAAACCAAGAGCTCAATCGTGTGCAAAGTGCCTCTCCAATGATCTACAAGTGATCTTCAAAGGATTGATCGATTTTGCACTCAACTTCGTGGAGAGAGATGGTTTTTGAGTCTCTTGGGAGGTGTGACGGCGCTAGGGTTCGAGAGAGTTTAAAAGTGGGCCATCCACCTCTATTTATGTGGGGTTTCTAGACATTACCGTTAGGGTTTAGAAAGATCGGACTAGTCCGTGGTGGAGACCGGACTAGTCCGGTGTGCTGTGTGAAGCAAACCCTAAGTGTCCAGGAATATCGGACTAGTCCGATTGAACAACGGACTTGTCCGATTTCGTTGCTGGAAAACTTCGGACTTGTCCGGTTGACATCGGACTTGTCCGGACCTGTGAAACCCTAAGTGTTTTGAACGACAAGTCCGCACTTGGAGGACTTGTCCGATTTAGAACAGAGTGTAAATCGGACTAGTCCGTGTAGTCACCGGACTTGTCCGAAGTGGATCAGAAAGGGAATCGGACTAGTCCGGTATTGACCGGACTTGTCCGATCTAGTGACTTGTGCATTGTTTTGAGGACTAGTCCGCACTGGGGAGGACTAGTCCGAAGTGGAACAGAGAGATATCGGACTAGTCCGGTGGGTACCGGACTTGTCCGATCTTGTGCAGAATGAGATATCGGACTAGTCCGGTTGATATCGGACTAGTCCGGTCCTGTATGGTTTTGTGCATTGTGTGTGTGATAAAGTGAGATTGAGCTCTTGGGTGTGTTTCCTTAACACACTCCATACATACTAATCTACTAATTTCTTCTTCTTGAGCTCAAATTCATTCTCCTTCTTAATTTCCCTCTTTTTGGCATTTTACTCATTTTTCATCATTTTCCTGCATTTATCTCAACAAAAGGATTAGGATCCCAATTGCTTGTCATAAATCATCCAAAACCCACAAGGGAGTCCTAGATGCACTTTCAGTCGGTCAGACCATACCGATGTAAGTTAAACAACTTAACTTACGTCGGTTTGGATCAACCGACATAAGTTAGAGCACTTAATTTACGTCGGCATGCTCTGGCCGACGTAAGTCCTCTGGCCCAGCCCAAGGCCCATCTCGCCACTTAACTTACGTCGGCTTCTGCAGACCGACGTAATTAAGATAACTTACGTCGGTGGCCGACATAAGTCACCTTAATTACATCCAAAAGTCTACATCGGCCAGTAGCCAACGTAAGTAAAGGAAAACCAACGTAATTAAGTTACTTACGTCGATTTATGCCTTACTTACGTCGGCTTTGGCCGACGTAAGTGATCGATATTCCTGTAGTGATATACTAATGAAGACAAAGATGGAAGGCACTACTTTCACACTATCATAACCATCAAGGAGGACTAGTAAATTCATATAGTCTTTCGAGATGAATGGTAGATTCTTCGCAATTGCGTCCTCCAACCTGATACATATAATATATACATATTAATATTCAGAACAGACAAAAACATTGTTAAATGGGATAACATAGCTGTGAAATGCATTGACCTTCACAGTGATTTAAAGGGTAATATTTTGAAAATATTGGTTGTCTATACTAGAATTTGGATTGATGCATTGAGAAACTGATTGTCCATACTGCTTGTCTATACCAAGTTTAGTCTCGCACAACCTCTTAATTGTTCTTGCAAAATGAATTACGCAACATATCTTCCTACAAGACTAAGAAGCTAATTGTATCTTACTACAACATATCTAGCAGTACCTTACCGCACTATAATAGTATGAATAGGGGCAGACTTGGCGGCGAAGGTGAGGGTGAGGACGGCGCTCAGCGGTGGCGTTGAGGGTGAGGACGGCACCCGGCGTGGACAACGACAGTGAGGACGACGCTCGACGGTGACACCGAGGGTGAGCACGTCGCTCGGTGGCGATGTTGAGAGTGAGGACGACGCTCGGTGGATTGCAACGGCGAGGGTGTGAGGATGACATTCGGCGTGGACGGCGACGACGAGAACGACACTCGATGGCGACGTCGAGGGTGAGCACGTCGCTCGACGGTGATGCCGAGAGTGAGGACGACACTCGGTGGACAGCGATGATGAGGGTGAGGACGACGCTTGGCGACGATGGCGAGGGTGAGGACGACGCTCGATGTTGACCGCGACGACGAGGACGAGGTGTGACATCCTAGCTCGAGGCTTAATAGGATTGATAGAATAACTCATACCACTAAGGTATACCTTCTTTTTCGGGAGCCCATCTGCAAAGAACTCCGAGGTTAAGCTTGCTTGGTCTGGAGCAATTTACGGATGGGTGCCCAACCAGGAAGTCTTCTCGGGTGCGCACGAGTAAGGACAAAATGCGCAAAAAGACTAGTGGTCTGTGGGGCTAGTCTATGATCCTATAGAGCTACCAGAAGTAACGACCGTCAGGCCCGTAGTGGCTGGGGTGTCAGGCTTAGTTGTTACACGAGGACGACGAGGATGGAGTTTGGGAGCGGCGGGGGAGGGCTTGGCGGCAAAATGAAAATGTTAGGCTTGCGGAGCGCGACCAACACTTCATTTATAGAGAAAATATTTGCCACAAGTGGCAATTTCTTAATAATCGCATAGGAATATATTTTATATAAATTACAAAACTAATTTTCTTAGGCGTCATAGTTTTAATAACCGACTGAGGAAATATTTTAAATAAACTATATAACTAATTTTTTCAGACTGCATAGTCTTAATAACCGTTTGGGAAAATATTTTAAATAAATTATAAAACTAATTTTCTCAGGCGGCGTAGTCTTAATAGCCGTCTGAGAAGGTGAGCCGACGCTCCTAAGAATACTATTTTTTCAGGCTTCTTCAGTCTTAATACATATTTATATTGAATTTCTATATCAATAATGTATAACACATTTATAAAAGAGATACATAGTCCACTAGTTAATGTTCGTATAATACATATCAATAAAGATTTTATTTATCGTTAGGACAACACACTATTAGTTCATTTTTAGTGCTTTATCATTAGAAAAACAACATTAGAACTATTTTTTCACACTAATGAACAACAAAATAAAGTTTATTACCTTAAGACAATATATTACAAACAAGAAAAAAGAAAAATAAAAATTAAAAACAAGAATAGAAAAACAATACAACTAAAAACAAGAAAAAAACTACTTCTCCTCCTTCTTAGGCTCCTGGCAGGGCGGGGGCGCCTGAAGCGCCTCCCGCGGCGGATACGGCAAAGCCCAGTCTCCTGGACACCGCCACCACCAGGTTGTCGCGGCCGGCGACGCCGAGCTTGACCGCCAGCGTGTCCCACAGGATGTCGAGGCGACCGATTAAGTGTGTCATGCCGAAAACGTATTGGCTCGTGGTCCCCATTCAAGTATACTTTGGAAGGAGATCAAACTCAATGCGGCGCATATAGCGCGATGTATTGTCAAATACATCGCGCACCATCTTCTGGAGAGCCCACTCTATGTCCGAGAGGGGAAGTCCGATCGGGGACGCTTCCTCTTGGGGTCCTTCGGCGGGCTTGGCAATGACATTTTTTTTATCAGTCATGATGTTCTTGGCGCGCTTTTGGGAAGTGGGGAAGAGTGGATGTGCGAAGAAAACGATAGCGTGCGCAGGTGATCTTATAGCGTAGCAGCCTGGCGATTCATCTCTCGACGTGCGCAGTAGTGGTGATGGGACGCAGAGCGGTTCGAATTGAATTCAAAGATGCCCATGCGCTGCACGCGTTTAAGGCGCCTCAGTAACTGGTGCACACGCACGCTCGGTGCAGGCAGCTCGTCTTCATGGGCCATTTGTACAAATGACTACTATGCAAACGGCTCGTCTTCAAGAGCCGCATGTAGAAATTGTTAATTTATAGATGCGGCTCTTATATGTGAGCCGCTTGTGAAGTTACATTATCACAGACGGTTATTAACGCATTCGAGAATACAGACATATTTTTTACGACGCGTCTGTGTAAAGAATCATGATTCTTGTAATAATGCTTTTTTTTAGTAATGTGTAATTCATGAGTTTGCTGTGCCGAAGCGTCGCCCGCGACCCTTTCATATCATCTCGGCTAGCCACGCCTTGCCCAGTTGGCGCGGACGAGCGAGTAGTAGTAGACGGACACGGACAGCAGGCGGGACACAAATCTATGGACATGCATGTCATTGGATGTGTTAATTTGCGTAGGTATGCACTGTTACCACGAGACGTACATGTCCCATTCACGAAATCCCAAGAAATCCTTGACCAATGTTTAGTCTAGGACTCAAATCTAATTAAGCAGGTAGCCTCACCAACTAACCCAACTTAACAGTCACCTATCCACACTTAGTCGGCAGCGCTAACTAAAAAGAGGGAACTAGACACTACGCTCATATATTTTAACCTCCTTTGTTATTCCATTGTCAATACGTATTATATTATTTCCCCATTCTGAAATAAATGACGTACGTTTAAGGAAGAAGAATCATCTGCCACATTAATTCTTGCTTTGTCATCGAGGCATGCATGCATACCTCGGGTGACGATATATTAAGTTGTTTGGTTCATGAACCAAATCGGCCGGCATCAACTTGATCATATATAAACTACTAGATTGTCGTATCCAACCAATGCATCTCATTCTCATATAAGTATCATCACATGTACACACACAGAGAGAAAGAGAGAGTATCTCTACTGTATGCACGTGATGTGATAGAGGTACCAACAAGTTAAGAGTGGTGCATGAATTAATTTTGATATGCTATTATATGAAGCGACAGTAAATTAAAATTGATATTTACATATCCGCTAGCTGTCCCTTAGACCATCCGCACCAGCGTACTCTAAAGCATACTCTATACGCTATTCTCCTTCAACTTTTACAATATGTACTCTAAATTACACTGCAAAATAAGAAATAGTATATCCAATATAGTTTACAGTGTGCCACTGCAGATAATCTTAACATGTTTTACGTTTTAGTCGACCCATCGGGTCCCTTTAGCTGGCTGTGTACTAACGCGCGCACAATGTACGCACTACAGCTAGCTGTAAATTACTACGTACATGATGAACAGGTGTGAGCCTGATGAGCTGCTTTCAATTAATTCGTCCAGATCGATGGAGCAATCCATCGTCTGCCCCCCGATCCCAGTGTAAAGCAGCTTTCAGTTCAGAGCTAGTACGCATATACTACTCCATACGTAGCTAAGGTAGGGTCGTTCTTGCTGCAAAAATAGGCATGGCGTACGTATGGAGGATGAGACAAGCAAACAAGAATCTTTGCTGGTTCCATGTCCAGCCATGCCAGCACTCTGATTAAGAAATGATCAACAGTTCTTTGTAGCCCCGATCTCTATATATCGTCTCTTTTCAGATGCATGAAGAGGTACATACTGCCAGACATCCAATGAACAGTCGTCACAACATGCTGCTATGCTAGCTAGCCAATATCACGGAATCTCAGATGCATGCAGTTTAGTCGTAGCTAGTGCCAGGCGCTGCAGAATGGAGCAAAACAATTTTACAGGACCTACTGTCAATACGTCACACGCACAAACACAAGCAGACTGCCTGCATGCTAGCAGGCACACGTATATATCGACAGCTCGATCGATCGATCGATTACAGTATCATGCATGTATGTGGTGGAATAAGGCAGGCGGCCCACACATGCATGTACCGCCACTGACATAAATTCCACTGGATCGATGGACAGTCATCACATGCATGCAAGACAACAAACACACCACACACGCATCAGCTTTACAATGACGATCGACTCCAGCTAGCGATTAGATAGTCTGTCAGTCACGGTCGTCTCTCTTATTAGCTAACTTGATGACCTTGTTATGTGTCAAGGCCAAAGGAGATCATCCGGCCAATCCATTAAAGCTAGCCGTTATGATTGATTGATCGACAAGCAGTATATAGAGAAGATTCTCAACATGCATCAAAGCTGCAAGGACGGCTACACCAAAGGCAGCTAGCGGTGGTTGAGGAGTGCAAGTCTCTCTCTCTGCTCTCCATTTTATTTTTTCTAAAGAATGTTTGATACACAGTTGTCATGGATCAGTAATTACAGCAGGCTAGGAGCAATCTCCATGCAGTCTGTAACTGTGTAAGATCAACATAGTGGCTCCATGCAAGCAAGCGTAAGAAGAAAACAAAAAGGTACACCCACCCACCAGTACCTAAATTGCAGGAGAAGACTTGTCATCTGATCTGATCATCATTTATCCTAGCTTGCTGATCTCTCTCATCCCTAGCTTCGATCTCCTTCTAGATAGCTCCTCTCCCTTTCTTCCATTCGTCGATCCATGTCCTCCTTAAATCATTCCCTGCAGATAATATCCCAGCTTCTTCTTCTTCTAGCCCAGTACTCCACTTGATTATTGTCCCCGGCCGGCCGGTTCTTGATTTGCACACACAAATTGGAACGAGAGACCAGCTTCAATTCTTGGTCTGTGATCTATCCCTATTAGCTTGATTTCTTGCAACGAATCAAAAGAGAGAAAGGCCGCCATCTCTTGAACTCCACGAACGAGCGATGGAGCAACAAATAGGCAAGTATTGGGGCCTGTGGGCGGGATCAACAACGAAAAGCAGCAGCAGCACCACGAGGAGCCCCATCATCCCTGCTTGGGCGGCATCACCATACATCAGCAATGAGCCTTCGTGGGAGGAGCAGGCGTTCGCGCGCGACTCGGCGGCGCACCTCGGTGGCTGCGTTTGGCCGCCGCGCTCCTACCCCTGCAGCTTCTGCCAGCGCGAGTTCCGGTCCGCGCAGGCGCTCGGCGGCCACATGAACGTCCACCGCCGGGACCGAGCTCTTCTCCGGCAAGGCTCCTCGTCCCCTGAGGACGGCGGCCAAGAAGCTCCGCCCGTTGAGCAACCACTGCAGGGTGGGCCTTTCCTGCTTTACAAGCAGGAAGCCTCTAACCCTAGCGCTGCTATTAGCAGTAGCAGCATCCTCGCCGTACCTGCAGCAGCTCATCAGCAGGGAGATGTGATCCTAGCATCCATCATCAAGGAAAGCAAGAACAAGCTCTTCATGTCGTCGTCCATACCGGCTTCCATGACCATGAGAGAAGCAGCTAAAGATCAGTGCGACCATGACGATGTGGAGTCGGGGAGGACGATGAAGAGGAGGCGTCTGGATCCACCATTGGTAACGCTTCCAATCTTTGTGCAGACTACGATTTCCATGGTAGCAGCAGAAAACGAATCACAAGGAGTTATTGATCGTGATGCAAATAAGGTACCCGAAGCAAACCCTAACTCCGTCATCCCCTCTCTTCTGGATCAACAAGAAGAAGTAGATCTAGTGCTTAGGCTTGGGTCTACCCCAAAACTTACATGATATGATCCAGTTGTTCCGAATTCAGAACAACAACCTCTTATCCAACCTTCAATCTTTGCCACTACTTCTGTTGGATTATACGTATTGCTTGAGATTTCCGTTCTTTCACATTTCCCCACTTTTTCTCTTAGATAAATTCAGTTTTTTTCTTTTTGCCAAAGCTAGGGCTGGTTAATAATACTCTCTCAATAGTTGCAATTTTTTGTGAAGCCAATAATTGCAATTGTTGACAAGTTATACATGAGAGTCCTGTATCGAACCGCTATTCATTCCTCATATATATACAAGCTTCCTTTACCCTCTTTTCTTATGCTGTTGTATGTTCATACAGTTCCATATTTAAGTTCCATAGTTCCATATATAGTTCGCTCCATAAGCTAGCTAGCTTCGAGTATAGATGAAATTATGACGAAGATCTCGTAGTATTAACTCGAACATATTTTTCACTTGATTCTTTTGGTCAATCCATTACATATTTTGGCTTACTGATCATATGCATGTTGGGACCTTTTTGTGATATAGCTTTAATTTTTATTTATTTTCAATTATTACCTTGCACATATCACCCTACAAAATAAACTGTGGAACATGAAATAATTCGATAATATGTCTTTTTGCTGATGATAAGCCCTACTCAGCTATTCTCCTCGAGCATATAAGTGGACGGAGCAGCAAGTCGCGAAATCCTTGCTATTATTACACCCTAACCTAATTTGGAATTGTACAAGTCCCAATTAAAAAGGCTGTACCTTATAAGTTTATCATTTGTGTGGGCATCTTGATTAGGTTGGCTTTGCTTGCTTGAGCTAATCAAGATCACAAGCAGACAGTAGTGAGGACGAGTTGAGCAGCTGTTTTGTCCTACATATACTTCCAATACGCATCATGTGGCTGAGATGCAGCTCAGCTCAGAATATTATATCATACTATAATTACAGTTTTGACATAAAACATGTGTATTATGATCTATTGCATTCCTCTAATCACCTTCCCTTCATCAAATCTATTACTCCCTTCGATTTTTTCCCCGGTTAGTTCAAAAATAAACTAGCCGGTGACAAACAAAAAGATACGAAGAGAGTACTACAATTAATAGCCTCAAAGAAAACTGTAAATAAATATTATAACAGTGTTAGGTTTTTCGAGAAAAAAAATATTATAACAGTGTCACGATGGAGCAGGGGTACGAGGACACTCCGCAAAAAGCCTTGAGGTCAAATCACTTGAGATGGGTTCATTATCTTGATAGTGAAATTAAAGTGGTGTGGAATGTAGTCTTATGTCAAGTTTCAGAATTAAACGAATTAATGGTGAAATTAATCAAATTTGTTGTTGAAGTCCGATTCTACAGTAGCAATAGTTGTTAAGTAAAAGAAGTTTCTACAGCTGAAACAATTGTTTTGAAGAAAAATCTTCGTACACTTGAGACATAGCAATTATAAACAAACCTTATTAAAATCATCTTTCCGGTCGTTCTGAAATGCCACCATCACCACCTCCTTAATCATCCATTTCTGCCCATTCCGAGCAATTTCGTCGCGGGGATTTGGGCTGCAACAAATCGAAATTCTTCAGGGGTCCTAGCTAGAAACGGCTGAGCTTGATGTTGAACGGTTCCAGCATTGGTTGAGATTCAAATTTGTCTAGAGAAAGTATTGAGGCATTGCTTGGGCTTTAGCTCGATCGCGAAAGCATTTCTATTCGACTAGTGTGATCTCTATTCCTATTAGTTGTTGCATGCCTACTATATATAAGCTTGATTTGTTGCAACAAATTACAAAAGGAAGGCCACCTCATCAATTACTCGTGAACTCCACGGCGATGGATCAAATAGGCAAGTATTGGGGCCTCGATCTGGGGATTGTCACGCCCGGTCATCGTAAAGATGAACAGACGCTAATCACATGTACGCCAGGATCAGTTGAATCGTACATGCGTCGACGAAAGTGAAATACCATTACGATGCCATGTTCGATTACATAAATAGTCTTACAGTATGACCCGAAGGTCTACAAATACAAATCACATCTATTACAACACTAAACAGTTCATTACTACGGAAAGCAAGATAGGAAAGCGGGCTTCATCTCCACAGGCAGCCGTTGCGCGTATGGTCGCCAGCCTAGGCCAAGTCCTCCGGATTGACGAAGAAATCCTCCGATGCAGCTTCTTCTTCTTCATATTCTAATGGAAAATTAAACGCTTGAGTACATAGAGTACTCAGCAAGTGCGGGAAGAGAATGACATGATTGGCTAGAGCAAGGAGAGGCCAAATATGGCTTAGCACTATGCTTAGAACCTATCCTTAGCTTCCAATTATCAATATCATAATTCAATAAATAACCAATACATGATCAATGATAATGAAAGTACTTGAATCATAATGAACCATAATTTCCCAACCATAGACTAATTATGAACTGGCCCCAAGCCGCTCTTGTCCGTGAGCACGGCTGTCATGACAGTTTTACCAAATCTCTGCAGAGAGTGTACCCTTTCCCCACAAGCAGTGATTTCATCCCCTGTTGCCAGGTGGACTAAGTGAACCTCCCCGATTGCCCGTGGTAGCTAACCACATTTCACACTTCCTTTGGTGTGAGGCCAGGAGATCACTACATGGTCTTTACAAAGGTACTCCCGATTAGTGCTAGCCCTCTGAGGTTTCCACCACTGAGGATTCTCGGAGTAACCCTCCGCCCCAGAGCCCCCTCTTGAGCCTTGCGGTTCCAAGAGCAGATCATCCGCCTCATTCCCCGCACCATCCAACCACTAGCAGTTCATCGGGAGAAACCTAATTAATTGACCAAGCTGCCCCATCTCAGTCTCGTGGTGGTACTATAAAGCTTAGTGGCTTCATCCATAAACCGGTCCTTAGAATCTGGTGGTGACAAACCCCAATCCCGGGTCTCGTGCAAACTGCACCATACCAATACTAACCAACCACCAGATTCTTATCCACTAACATTGTGTATATTCATCACTAAATTAAAGTAACCATAAAGTTGAGCATGGAACATTTGTATGAAATCCCAATCCCAACATCTAAGCATGGCTAAGCATAAATAAAGCCTATCTACTTCCCAACCCATTTCAGGTAACAAGGAATTATATGGAACAGGGCATGTAAACATGAAGTAGGACATCAATTTAATTAGCATGCAACTAGCTAAATTCCTAAAATAGGTACAAGATGGTCAAGGGCACTTGCCTTCGTTGAAGACTTGAGTGTTATCGAAGTCCTGGTCTTGGAGGTTAAGATTAGGGTCGTAATACGACTCTAGACATATGCCCAAACATGGCAAGAATAGAATAAAGCTAAATAAGTAAAGGCACGCAAAACAATACATCACACATACACATAAGCACAAAATCCTACACTAATGCGTCCCTACGAGGTATTTATCACTTAACATGGCCAAAGTATGCATTTTATATTTTTCCTACACTTTTGGGATTTTATTATAGCCTAAAACCATTTTTATTGAATTTTCCATAGCAAAAATGTATTTTAAAACATTTATAATAATTATTCCACGGGCCAAATATATTTTATCTGAACACTACAATTAATTCACAGAATAAAATAGTTTATAACAATTTTTCATAACATTCCTACACTTAATTACCATTTTTATCTAATTTCTACACCTCAAATACAATTAAAAACCCTATTCAGCAAATAAATAAAAGTCCAGGGGCTAAATAAATAGTTTTCTACACTGTACAGGGTCTAAATATATTATTCTACAAAATTACAGGGGTTAGAATGCTTAAATAAATGATTAAAACCAATTTTTAGGGTTCCAGGGGCTAGTCTGTGAATTCTGGGGGCTAGATTCGAATTACAGAGAAGCACAGGGGGTAGCAACTAAGTTTGCAGGGGCTGCGGTGCAAAAACGCAGGCGGTAAAACTAAATTGAATGTGGGCCGTTGGATCTGAGATGGACGCCTGAGATTTTATTAACCGAAACGTTACGATCTTCTAATCGTGGCCGTTCGGCTGAAACCGACGGCTGGAGATGCGGCCACGTCGCTCCGGCGGCGCTGACCCACGCGCGCGCGGCGGCGCAAGACACCCGCGACGGCGGACCTCGCCGGCGTCGGCCGAAACGGCGAAAACATCGCCCAAACAATGCGCTAAGGACATGGAACGAAGGAGGGGAGATAGAGAACTCACCTAGGGGAGTAGCTAGGCTTGAAATCGGTCGGAGGACGGTCGGCGACGAGGAATGGCGGCGGTGGCGTCGGTGCTCGTCGGTCTTGGCAATTTCCCGGTGATCTCCTTGCTCAACCGTGTCCGGCGTGCTCCTGGGGTCACGGCGAAGAGGTCAGAGGGGAGAGAGGGGTGCGGTGATCGCCGGTTGGTCAGGAACGTGAGGGCTTACCGAGAACGACGGTGGGCTAGGGTTTGCGCGCGGGAAGGGGAAAATGAGGGAGAGAGGGGGAGTTTATAGCAGAGGGGGGCGCGGCGGTTGCAGGCGCACGCGAGGGGAGGTTTCCCCGGGTCAATTCGTGCGAGGAACGGCGGTTGCAGGGGCGGTTTCGACGTGGGGCGCGGCGTGGCGCGGGAAGGAGGGGTGGCGGTTACTGGGGTTGGGGATGACACGCGGGCCCGGGGTGGCAGCGGAAGAGAGGAGGAAAAGGGGGAGGCGCCTACAGGCGGGGTCCACGGCGCAGAGAGAGAGAGGTGGGGGGGGGGGGGGAAATCGGCTGGGCCGGCGGAAGTGGGGAGGGGAATTGGGCCAGGGGGAAAAATCGGCCCAAAAGGGGGTTTTAATTCTTTTTCTTTTTCTTTTTCATTTCTTTTCTTTTGATTTGAATTCAAATTCAAATTTGAACGTTTGCTACTCGTTTGAACACCAAAAATTCACACAAAAATGCAGGCTACAATGATCAAGGGTTTGAGCAAATCTTTGTACATAAAATATAGGTGTTACAGGGATCAATGAAAAAAACAGTAACAGCACCACGAGCTCCATCCATTCTAGCTAGGGCGCTGCAGCATCACCATACAGCAGTGCATGAACCGACGTACGTGGGGGGACCAGCATGTACTCGATCGTGCAGCTTCTATCAGCTCAAGTTCCGGTTGGCGCAGGCTCTTGGCGGCCACAGGAACGTCCGTCGCGCGCCGCCACTGAGCTGATCTAGCTTCTCCTAAAGAGCTTGTCCAAGAAGCTCCCGGCCGTACGTGTGAAGCAACCACGTACAGCAAGGGTCTTTTTGCGGCCTCCAATTAAGCTACAACAGCTAGCAGTAGTTGATAGGTCTTAGGGTGCTAAGGATCATCACTGTGAACATCTAATCAGGCAATGCTCATACATAATCAATTCAGATCAAGTGGTCTTAAGAGTAATTGAACATCTATGCACTAAGTACTTAGGCAAACAATCAATTAAGGACATGCAGATAGATTGCAAATATTAAGATGAAGACAGATAGAGGTTTAGAGGAGAGATGAGTGTGTTACCGTTAGTGGATCCATTAGATGCCATTGGGCTCTAGTAGATGATCGCAGAAGAGTTAGTTTGACGCACGAAGTTCGTTGATGCAGGGTGGCGTGATGCAGTGGTGGCCTGAAGCAGATCACCTCGGCGTCGTGTCTCCAGGTGAGGACCTTTCCCCTCACTCCGTACCCTAATAGATCGGTTAGGGTTTTGTGGGGAGGAATGTGGTGACTAATCAACTCGTGATTAGCACCCCGGCCCCTCCTCTCTAATTTATATGGCGCGGGTGAGAGGGGCCCGCACCGAACCAGGGTCGGTTGCGCCCCCGATCAGGGCGTGTATAGGGGAGTTTGACTCGGGGGCGTGGTTGTTGTCCACGTCACCCTGAGATCACAACTAACATTCTCCCCCTTGATCTCGAGACCTTAACTTATCATCTTAATTTTCTGAACTAATCTTACAAATATCTCTTTTGCTCTGACATAAAGGGCACGACGCATCAAAACGGCCATTTACGTACTGTTTGACTCAAAGACCACGATACATCTCACAAATAGAAATAGTCTTACACTTAGGTGGCCCCTTAGAATCCAGGATATTATCACAGGGTCTCCCTTAAACTCATGTCGGCTACGTGTTCACTGAACACGTTGGGTGGAAGACCCTTAGTTAGCGAATCCGCAAGCATTTGCTTAGTACTGATATACTCGAGACTAATTGTATGATCCTGGATTTTCTCTTTCACAACATAGTACTTAATATCGATGTGTTTGGCAGCAGCACCCGACTTGTTGTTGTGAGAGTACATTACTGCTGGCTGATTATCGCAATATAACTTAAGTGGTTTATGGATGCTGCCGACCACTTTAAGACCGAGAACGAATTTCTTAAGCCAAGATGTCTACCCGATGGCCTCATAACAAGCAACAAACTCAGCATACATTGTGGACGATGTAGTGATTGCTTGTTTGGAGCTTTTCCACGATATAGATCCATTCGCGAGGGTGAATATATAACCTAAAGTGGATTTCTTAGTATCCACACAACTCGCGTAATCTGAATCTGAATAGCCCACTATTTCTAGTGACTCAGTCTTACTATATGTCAGCATGAGGTGTTTAGTACCTGTAACAACCACATTTTCAAAATAAAAAAAATACATTTGGTTGTGTATTTTTGTTTGATTGTTTGATTCCAAACGAATAAAATTTGCTTAGAATTTGAATTTGAAGTCAAATAAAAAGAGAAGAAAAAAGGGGGAATAAGCATACCTGGGCCAAATCCCCACATCATAGCCCATCCTCTCTCCCTCCTCTCCACCTCGGCCCAGCCCAACCCACACTTCCCTTCCCCCCCCCCCTCTCTCTCTTACACGCGGGGCCCGCCTGTCAAACTCCTCTTCTCCCCCCAACCGCCCCTTCCTCCAACCGCCCGCTCACCCGTGCGTGCGCGCGCTCCCACACGACAACTGCCGGCGCTGCACCTCCTGCCCACTTGCCCCCCCCCCCCACCTTGCAACCTCCCCTCCTTCAAATGCGCAGCCCCATTTTTCCCTCTTCTCATTCCTCCCCATTCATTCTCCATGCCGAAACCCTAGCCGCACCCATGCATCACCATTGATGGCGATTTGAGCTCGGTGCCCCTCGGTTCAATGCCGATTAGGCCGCCACCGAAATGATGCCGAGCACCGCAACACCATTTCTCGCCCGAAGGATCCACCCGAGATGAAATTTCGTTGCTCGAGGCTCTCCCCGACGCCGTCAATATCCGGTCGTCACACCTCACCGTCGAGCGACCTTCTACAGCCATTTTCCTGTGCGCACGTCATTCTAGGTGAGATCCCCACCTTCTCCTCTTCCTTCCCATCCCTTTTCCCGTCGACCTAGGACACCGGAGAAACGTTTCGGCGAGCCTCCGGCCATGGCGCCGCCGCCGGTCGCTGCCTGCCCCGCCGGACGCCTCCCAGCCGTCGCATCAAGTCCGATGGCCAGGATTAAAACACCCCAAAGGGGTATGGTCCGGGTCTACCGCGGACCATGGACCGCACCTCCTCCCTCGGTCCACGGGACCGTAGACCTATTCCATGCCTTTTCATTAAGAAAAATAAATAAGAATAGAAAAGGAAAATGTGCTTTTGCTGTTAGACCCCTGTGTAGATTTATTTAAATTACGAATAGGTCCTCTCTTTTACAGAAATAGCCTTCACTTTTGTATTAATCATGTAATAAATCTGTTAATGTGGAAAGATGCCTAAAAACACCCTATTAGTATTAAAAATTATGTTTTAACCTCTGTAATTGACAGAAATGCCCCTAGACTTTATGAAATTTACTTTAAACTTTATTTTATTTTCTGTTTTTATAGAAAAACTCCAGTAAATAGATTTAATTACAGAAAATTATATTTAATACATAGGAAATGTTTTTAAGTAATAAAATAAATATATAAAATGTAGAAAAATGGTTATAAATATTTTTATACAAAACTGTATATTTCATATAAAATACAATTTGACAATGGAAAATTTAATAAAAATGTTTTTGGTTATAAATAAATGTTAAAAATATAGAATAAATGTAAAAATAGTAGGAAAATTATTTATAAACTCTTTTATGCTGAAATAAAATTTATAAAATACATATAAAATAGATTTTGGCTATAAGAAATTCATTAAAAATGTTTTTAACCTATAAATAAATACTAAAAATAGAAAATAAATGATAAATACATTTCTTTGACTAATAAAAATAATAAATACTTCGTAGGATGTATTAATATAGGATTTTATGCTTATGTGTATGTTTTGGTGTATTACTCTTGAATGTTTTATTTCTCTCTTATCGGTAGTTTATACGCATTCGTATTTCGATGAAGAAGCAACATGAAGATATGGAGATAAGGAGTTCAATGAAGAAGAATTGAGCAGCTATTTATACAGAGGCGAGTGTCCTTGACCATCTTGCACCTTTTTAAGGGTTTAGTTAGTTGTATACTAATTAATATGAATCCTATGCTATGCCCTGTTGTTTTACCTTATTTTCTTGTCACTTGGGTTATGGAAAGGTGGTACTTGGGGATCACTTTATGCTTAGCCATGCATAATAGTTGGGTGGGAAAACATTGACCGTACTTATTACTCATGGCTTATTATTATAATTATGATTATGATGTTGGAAATGGATTGTAGTAAATAGGAATCTGGCAGGTTGGTTTGATTGGTATGGTGTAGTACGCGCGAGACCCGGGAATCGGGGATTGAACCTTGCCAGATTCGAAGGACCGATTTATGGAGTAGCCACTAAGCTATACAGTATCGCCACGAGACTGAGTATGGGGCAGCTTGGTCAATTAATTAGGCTTCTCCCGGCTTAGTGCTGGTAGTTGGACGGTGCGGGGAATTGGTTCAACGTATCTGCCTTGTGATCTGCATGGCTCAAGAGGGGGCTTCTCCTGGCGGAGGTAAAATGGACTCTAGGACTCGGAGCGGTGAAACCTCAGAGGGTCGGTTACTAGTCGGGAGGACCTTTGTAAAGACCTCGTAGTGATCTCTCGGCCGCACACCTACGGAAGTGTGAAATGTGATTGATCACCACTGGCATGCATCAGAGAGGTTTACTTAGTCCACCTGGCAACAGGGGATGAAATCACGACTTGTGGGTAAAAGATACGTTTGCTGCAGAGATTAAGAAACTGTCATGACAGCCGTGCTCACGGACAAGAGCAGCTTGGTGTCGAATTCATAATTAGTCAATGGTTGGAATGGTAGTTGGGATAACGCTTGGAATTGATGTTGATATTATTATAATTACTATTATTGTTATCACAGTTGAGATTACTCACCTAGATGTAGGTTGCTAATGAAAGCTAAGGTTAGGTTTAATGCTTAGTGCTTAAACCACTATCAGCCTTTTCATTTGACTTGACCTTCATGTCATTTATTTCCCACACTTGCGGAGTACCACGAGATGGTACTCACACTTGCTTTTTTGTATTTTTGATATGCTGCTCAGTGAAGAGAAAATCTAATAAGGACAGTGACAAGTGAAGATGGTGCAAAGGTCGCGTTGCTGCCAGTCAACTTGCCTGTGGTTGCCCTAAAGTTTTTCCTCTTCCGCTGCTACTTCAAAACTCTTTTAAAGGTATAAATGTTGTTTGCATGTGATATAGAACTGTTTATCACTTTTTGTCGTACATGTATGGTGAAACTGATCCTGGCATACATGTATTTTGCAGCTGGTTTTATACTAAACCGGGTGTGATAGTACCCTGTATGTATCTTAATGCTTTCTTAACAACATTCCAGTGATCTAATCCTGGATTACTTTGATATCTGCTAAGCATCCCAGTCACAAAAGCTAAGTCAGGGCGTGTACAAACTTGAGCATACATCAAGCTTCCGACGGTAGAAGCGTAAGGAATTCCTTTCATCTGATCAACCTCATATTGATTCTTAGGCGATTGAGAGTTTGAAAATCTATCATCCTTAACTATTGGAGCAGGCGAGGCTTTGCTATTATGCATACCGTACTTTCTAAGTACGCTTTCTAAGTATGCCTTCTGAGATAGTCCTAAAACCCCCTTAACACGATCTCGGTGTATCTCAACCCTTAAAACATAGGTCGCTTCACCTAGATCCTTTATATCAAAGTTTGAGGATAAAAACTTCTTAGTTTCTAAGAGTAGGTTGACATCACTACTTGCTAATAGGATGTCATCCACATAAAAGACTAAGAAAAATGAACTTTCGATTCTTAAACTTAGTATAAATGCAATTATCCTCCTCATTTTCCTTAAACCCAAACTTTCTAATAATCTCATCGAACTTGAGATACCATTGTCTTGAAGCTTGCTTAAGTCCATAAATGGATTTCTTCAAGTGACATCCCATATGTTCCTTGCCCTTAACGACAAAACCTTTCGGTTGTGTCATATAGACGTCCTCATATAGATCCCCATTGAGGAACGTCGTCTTTACATACATCTGATGTAATTCTAAGTCATAATGCTAGATGACACGGGAGAGAAGGTCTCATTGTAATCAATACCCTCTCGCTGAGTGAATCCCTTAGCCACAAGTCTAGCCTTATACTTTTCGATCTTCCCTTTGGAGTCACGCTTAATTTTGTAGACCCACTTATAGCCTACAGTTTTGGCTCCTTTAGGAATCTCTACTAAGTCCCAGACCTTGTTGGCACTCATGGAACTCATTTCATCTTCCATGGCCTTGTGTCATTCAGATGACTGAGGTCGCCTCATGGCATCTTCGTAAGAGGTGGGATCATCCTCTATCTTAACTTCTTCGCTCAAGTATATCTGATAGTCGTCCGGGATGGCCGATCGTCTTACTCTTTGCGATCTTCTTACTTGAGCATCATCTAATGATTGAGGCTGCTGTTGAACCTCATTTTGTTCGACCATGTCCTCAACAGGTTGAGGAGGTTGTACCTCACTTATTTCTGTTGTGGCTGATGGAGGTGCAACAATAGGCGTTGTGTCACCAGCACCAGGTGCTGGTGGCACGACGACAACAAATAGGGTGAAATAAGATTCTTGAGTCATCGGAACGGGTAAACTAATTCGTTCCTCCTCAAGGTCTATTTCCCGCCGTACCGTGCTCCCCCTGATCATAACATCTTTTAAGAATACGACATGTCGTGTTTCTATGAACTTAGTATGTCGATCTGGACAATAGAACCTAAAACCCTTACTTTTCTCAGGATATCCAATAAAATGGCAACTAACTGTTCTAGATTCCAGATTACTAATGTTTGGGTTGAACATCTTAGCCTCAGCTGGACAGCCCCAAATATGAAAATAGTTTAATGAGGGGTTACGTCCTGTCCATATCTCATACGGTGTCTGAGGTGCTGACTTAGTGGGAACCCGATTAAGCACATGAATGGCGGTTTTTAACGCCTCCATCCATAGGTTAACCGGTAAAGTAGAATAACTTAGCATACTCCTTACCATATCCATGAGAGTACGGTTTCTACGTTCCGCTACACCGTTCTGCTGAGGTTCGCCCGGTGTAGAATACTGGGCAACTATGCCATGTTCCTGTAGAAACCTTGCAAAGGGTCCAGGAACCTGACCATATGGGGTATGCCGACCGTAGTATTCACCTCCACGATCAGATCTTACTACCCTAATCTTAATATTGTGCTGATTTTCTACTTCAGCCTTAAATATCTTAAACTTATCTAACGCTTCAGATCGCTCCTTGATTGGATAAATGTAACCATAATGAGTGTAGTCGTCCGTGAACGTTATGAATGAGTCATACCCGTCTACGGAGACTACGGTAAATGGACCACAAATGTTCGTGTGAATAATTTCTAAAATTCTCGTGCTGTATGGCGTTCTTCTTAATAGTCTTAACAAACTTACCTTTAATGCAATCAATGCATTCTTCTGAATCTGAAAAGTCTAAGTGAGGTAAGATCGATTGAGATACTAAGCGTTCGACCCACCCCCCTCGAAATATGTCATAATCGACAATGCCCTAATTTCGACGATGTTTCAAAATCGATTCTTTTGCGCTTATTTCTTTTGTTTCGTTCTTAGTGGGAATTTGATCATTACTTAATGCATTGACATTATCATGAGTGGACAATAAATAAAGCATGTCTTGTCTGAAGGCAAGACCCACAATCTTATTATTCAAACTAATAGAGCATTTGTCCTCCCCAAAATGGCAAACAAACCCACAATTATCCAGACATGACACTGATATCAAATTCCTCTCTAAACTAGGGACATAAAGAACATCATGAAGTCTAAGTATGAAACCACTATTAAATCTAAGAGGATAAGTTCCAATGGTTTCAACTTCAGCTTCATGGCCATCAGCGACTTTGATGGTCCTTTCCCCCCTTCTTATAGTCCTCATCGTATTTAACCCCTGTATAGAATTACAAACGTGCACAGTTGCACCTGAGTCAATCCACCAAGTAGATCGAGAATAAGCTAAGTACAGAAATTCATTTACGAAAGTGATAATATCCTTACCATTCTTAGCACACCACTTAATAAAACCAATGCAGTCCTTCTGGCGATGTCCAAAATCTTTGCAAAATTTGCACTGATCTGATTTCAACTTAGAACCAGAAGGATGAGGAGCCATCCCTTTGCCCTTAGAAGAGGAGTCATGTACCTTAAAAGATGGTGGCTTGGGAGAGGTGAAGTAGGTCTTCGCCTTTTCCTTACCCTTACGTTTGGTGAAGTTAATGGAGTCTCCACCCTTACCTCTTATGCGCTCCTCCTCTTGAACGCACATAGCCATGACTTTCTCTAAAGTCCAGCTATCTTCCTTAGAGTTGTAATTTATCACAAATGCCTCAAACTCTTTAGGCAAATACATGAAGATGAAATGCACAAACATCTCATCTGGCATGGCTAAGTTAAGAGTCTTGAGGTTTGCATTTAAATTACTCATCTTAAGGATGTGATCTCTCACACCCCCACCAGTGTACCTTTCATTAACAAGCCTTTTGAGGGGTGTGCTTGCTAATGTCTTAGTGGATCCTGTGTACTGACTTTTGACTTTGGCAAGATACTCAGTTGCCAGCTCACAGTCAGGAATAGCTCCTCTTATGGACTCAGAAATGGTGGTCTTAATGACCATGAGGCACTTTCTGTTGGATTCCTCCCATGCCTCAAGATCCTTAGGGTATTTTTACTTAAGCTTAAGGTACTCCTCCTTTCTTACTCCAAACTCCTCATCAATCGCCTCAGGCTGAGCAATGGGAGTTGTAGGATCAACAGGTCGATCCTTTCTCAGGCAAAGGTCAAGATTTGCAATTGCTAAGTTCATCCTGAGTCTCTCATTCCATGTCCCATAGTTATGACTAGCAAGGGTCTCTATGGAGGCAATGAGACTTACCACATTTGAGACACCTTAATAAAACAAAATATAGGGGTTAGAAAAAATGACTTAAACAACATATGATGAAACATATACTTAAAATTTCACTTAAACAACAAGAAATGACATAAAATGTCTTTCGCGTTGGTTACTCAACAAAACCATTTCACTTAAATAATCATGGAAATATTTCACGTTAGTTACTCTAATTTCCACTTTACTTAATAACTTAATTAACATGGAAATAATTCACGTTGGTTACTCTAATTTCCATGTAGACATACTTAAAATTCATGAATAAATTCCCAATATAATGCAAATATACTGGAAATAAACTTAAAACATGGCAAAATTAAATTTTCACTTTAGTTACTTATTTAATTTCCATGCAAAACATATACACTTAAAATTCCAGGAAATTTAAACTTTCACGTTGGTTACTTATTTAAATTTACTGCTAAATAATAGCGTAAGCAAAATAAACTTAATTTCTTAAATCACTGAAATTAATTTCAAAGTCTAATAGAAATTAATTGAAATTAAAATAACTGAGAAAATTCACTTAATAACTTAAAATTACCTAAAATTACAGAAATAGTGCAATCAAAACATTTCAAACATCACACAAAATTCCTTAAATTTTCTCAGCCATTTACTGATTTTTCTAATCATTTCTCTATTTTCTGGAATTTATTTTCCACCTTAAACCTTTTCTGAAATTCAAAAATGCTTAAAAAGGGTAACTGGGCTTAAAACCCTAAATTAAGCCCACTGACAAAAAATGGCCCAGCCCACTGCTAAAAAATGCTTAAGAAAAAGGAAAAAATTCAACACGGGGCCCATAAACCAATTCGACCCATGGTTGAATTTGACCCAAAGAAAAATGCTGAAAATTCCTAAAATTCTAAAGGGCAGCCCCAACGGCCCAGCGAGCCATCCCACATGGGCTCGGGGCCCATTTACCTTACGCGGAGGGTGGCCCACGCTGAGAGCCATCCGATCCCGATCCGACGTTCGAGATCCAGCGCGCCTTAACACTTAAGCTAATCTGAGCCATTCATTTCTGATCCGACGATCGAGCGGTGAGATCGGGAGATATAAAAGTTTCTCCGCCGCAGAATCGTCGAACCCTAATTCATTTCCGCCTCCACTTTCTCTCTCTTCCTCACCCCGAGCGGCAGCGAGTGAGAGCGGCGAGCGAGCGGCACGAGGCGAGCGCCGCGCCGGGACCTCCAACGCCGCTGTGCCATCAGCGCCGGTGAGAGATCCCTCCATCGGGGTGGAGCTCTGCTGTCGCCGACGGCGTCGGTCGGTTAGCCGTTGAGGAAAACCGGCGCACCGGCGCTCGCGTTAGATCTGAGTGGAGGGGTGAGGTCCGCCGGGGGACTTCCGGCACGGCCAGGCTTTCGCCGCCGGCGCGCGAGCACACCATAAGGTTGCTCGCGGTCGGTTGAGGAGCCTTCAGTTCGTCGCCGTCGAAGGAAACCCTAGCGCGACCTCAAAAGGAAACTAAGTGTTTGCTTGCAGGGATGTCGGCGCCGCCGAGGGCCTCCACCATGGCACGCACTACGTGCCGCCGGTGGAGAGCAGCCTGGGGTTAGGGTTTCCTCACCCGAAGCTCTGAGGTGGCAGCGGCGGCTGAGTTGCGCGACTAGGGTTAGGGCTTTGGCCCGACCCCTAGTTCTGCGCCTGAGGACGCTGCCGCCGACGTTCTCTCCGTTGGGAGAGATCCGCCGGTTGGCCGCTGACGAAAGGAAGAAGATGCTAGGGTTAGGGTATACCCTAACCCTGCACTTAGGAGGATTCGATGGCCCAAGGCCATCTCAATCCAGATAAGTTCCTCTCCACTTTAATCTAATTTTTTTATTTTGATTCGACTCGACTTGTGTTCTTGAGTTCTAAGTTTTTGGCCGAAATCAGAATTGACTTCCCCCCTTCTAATTGTTGTGTTAAATTAATCTTAATCTTAATTATACTTAACTAACTGAGACTAGGCCTAAACTAAAACATGATTAGAACCTTAATTTATGTGATTAATACTTAATTACCGAATTAGATTTCAACAGCACGACTCTGATGCCATTGATAGGTCTTAGGGTGCTAAGGATCATTACTGTGAACAGCTACTCAGGCAATGCTCAGACATAATCAATTCAGATCAAGTGGTCTTAAGAGTAATTGAACATCTATGCGCTAAGTACTTAGGCAAACAATCAATTAAGGACATCCAGATAGATTGCAAATATTAAGATGAAGACAGATAGAGGTTTAGAGGAGAGATGAGTGTGTTACCGTCAGTGGATCCATTAGATACCATTGGGCTCTAATGGATGATCGCAAAAGAGTTAGCTTGACACAGGGAGTTCGTTGATACAGGGCGGCGTGATGCAGTGGCGGCCTGAAGCAGATCACCTCGGCGTCGGGTCTCCAGGTGCGAACCTTTCCCCTCACTCCGTACCCTAATAAATCGGTTAGGGTTTTGTGGGAAAGGATGTGGTGACTAATCAACTCGTGATTAGCACCCCGACCCCACCCCTCTTATTTATATGGCGCGGGTGAGAGGGAGCCGCACCGAACCAGAGTCAGTTGCGCCCCCGATCAGAGCGCGTATAGGGGAGTTTGACTCGGGGGCGTGGTTGTTTGCCATGTCACCCCGAAATCACAACTAACAGTAGTATATCGATGTCGTCCCAGGAGCCTAGGGACTGTGGTACTACTGCTCCTCCTCCTCCTTCCTATATCCTACCTAGCATCCAATCATCAAGAGGGCAAGAACAAGCTCTTCATGTCGATGAGAGTAGAAGCTACAGATCAGTGCAACCATGACGACGATCGATGTGGAGTCAGGGAGGAAGATGTCTTGGATTTTTCTTTATAGTATAACATATGACCAAGGGGCTGTCTATATTTCAAGTGCCTGAAATTTGAAAAAAATTCAGGCATCGAGTAATTAGTAGCTAATTATTGTCATTAACTACGAATTTTTTATTAACCCTTTAATTTATAGGTTAATCAGTTACAAAATTTTTATTTTATTATTTTACAAATAACATAACCTTACAAAATACGGATTAATAATTAACAAAAAATAATTACCTCCACACTTTTCGCTTATTCCGCGCGCGCAAGAGTGTGCGACTCCCGCCGCGTCGCCTGACGCCGACGTGGATTTCAGGCGCCTGCCGTTTAGTATATCCGTATAAACAAATTAAAAGAAGGCCTCTGATGCATTCACAACTCCATATTTATGTATTTCTGGAGTTAGATATGAGCAGCTCCGAAAAGTTAATGGAGCTTCTGGAGCTGGAGCTATGTCATCCACAGGCTAATTCGTTCGCAGCATAATTGAGTTACTGATAACAGCTGAGCATGTGCAGCTGGATCCATGTCTCTCTGTCATTCAATAAATCCAATGGTGTCACGCTACATCGACGACGGCCACTCTAGAATATTCATGGACAGTGTGCAGTTGAGTCATACACTCGCAGCTACTAGCTGCTATAGCTTTTCCTCTGGACAGTAGCAATCAGCAAATATTGCATCACCACCCGTTCAAGTCGCTCGTCGATCTCGACCATCACATTTGTCATGTACGGAGTATAGGAATACTGCTGCTGTATTGTGCAGGACGGGGTGCATCGGGAAGGATGGAGAGCACACGTGCATGCATGGAGCTGAGTTTTACGAGGCTGTCTACAAATTTCAGGCACCGAGTCATTAGAGACTAATTACTGTCATTAGCAACTAATCTTGTAATTGATTATTAACCCTAAAATATATAGGTTAATCAAATACAAATTTATTCGTTTTGATTATTTACAATTAATATAACCTTCACAATTACGGATTAACAACTACTCCCTCCGTCCCGAAAAGTTTGTCGCTTTGTAGTTCAAAAATGAACTACAAAGCGACAAACTTTCCGGAACGGACGGGGTACAAATCAACAATTAACAAAAAAAAATCACCTTTCTTCGTCCACGGATCTGGTGGCTGCGCCGCCAGCGTCGCACCGCTGGCGTCGGGTCACGCCGCCTTCAACCGCAACGTCGAGGGGCTCCGCTCGCCGCGCGTTGTTGCCGTCGTCGCGCAGCAGCAGCTGTTGCACCGCTCGCCGTCGACCGTCGCGCGCCATTGTCGGGTTCCGCCGTCGCGGCGCCGCCGCGCCTGGGTTCCGCCGCCGCCACCTCAGGTTCCATCGAGAGTTGGAAGACTTAGGGTTGAGGCAAACAATATAACTAGAGCGCACGAATCTTAAAGAAATCTAAGAGTCGCCTGAAATTAGACCTGATTTCAAGCGCCTGACATATAGGATTTCTGGAGTTTTATTTCATTTGACGTGGTTAGTTCAAAACTGAACTAACCAATATCAAATAAGATGAAGCGGATGGAGTAGTTGATGCATGATTCTGGTGCAAGGTAAGCAGCTATCAAAGGGAACGAACAAGGCTCCGCTAGCAGAAATTTCCACTCCGTATCTGGGCGGCAGAGCTAGTGGCGCGTCCGACAGCAACAACAAAGTGGATCGGAGAAGGATGTGATGTCTGCTGCCTTCCCCTCCACAACCGTCGTAGTAGCCGCATCACACGTACGTACCTGTCTTGCCACTGCCCTCAGTGTGCGGCCGGAGCCCTGGGCCTCTTGCGTCACTCTAGATAGTTCTAAAATAATAAGAAATGAAGAAAGTATTAATTACCATCGATCGGCCAAAAGAAAACTAATTCAAGTGGAAAGAAATAGAGGCGGTGCATGGTTCATGTATCAACCATGGACAAAATGCTCCTAGGTGATTATGGAACCTGTGGTGATCAGATCACCTGGACGAGTATGGATGGATTTTTCCCACGAGCGTTTTGTTCAGGGAATCATAGGGGGCGGCCACATAATGTACTAGCTTAGTTGCCTTGGAAAATCGATTTATTACCCGTCACTGAACGCCCGAGACCAAGACTTGCGTGTCCTCTGTCGTCTTGGCAGTCCAAGATAGGACAGAACCCCATCCTTAGCGTGTGGTCTCCAGGTGATCCACAAGAGCATCCACTTCGAGCACCACACGTGCTCTGTACTTAAGTCTCTACACTCCGATCGAGAAGCAGCGACCGATCGATCACTGCAAGTCGAAACAGCAACTACTATCAGAAGGTCGTCGACGGAGATGGCGGCCACTTTCTCCTCCACCCTCGGAGCTCCGGTGCGTCGACCTTCCTGCTCGGCAAGATAGAAGAAGATATAGAGAATAATTAGATGCATTAGTTTACTTACCAGATAGCGTGATCTCTGCACGCAGGCCTCCACCCCGACCAGCTTCCTCGGCAAGAAGATCAACAAGAAGCAGGTGACGACCGCTGCCGTGAACTACCATGGCAACGCCAACAGGAGGTTCAAGGTCATGGCCAAGGAGGAGGTCGACGAGAGCAAGCAGACCGACCAGGACAGGTGGAGGGGCCTCGCCTACGACATCTCCGACGATCAGCAGGACATCGTCAGGGGAAAGGGCATCGTGGACTCCCTCTTCCAGGCGCCCATGGGTGACGGCACTCACGAGGCCGTGCTCAGCTCCTACGAGTACCTCAGCCAGGGGCTCAGACAGTAAGTAATTAAGCACTACAATAATAATATCCCCTGCTTCTAATGTTATTCTATCTCGGTTCGGTTGAACTGAATGAATTCAGATCATCAATCGATGGTGAATCATATATTCCTTGCCTGCTGCGCAGGTACAACATGGACAACACCTTGGACGGCCTCTACATCGCGCCGGCCTTCATGGACAAGCTCGTTGTCCACCTCTCCAAGAACTTCATGACCCTGCCAAACATCAAGGTGCCACTCATCCTGGGTATCTGGGGAGGCAAGGGTCAAGGAAAATCCTTCCAATGCGAGCTTGTCTTTGCCAAGATGGGCATCACGTAAGTAGCTAGCTCTTCTTGTTTCGGCCGGCCGGTTTGATATTTTTGGTGTGTGTGTGTGTATATCAACTAAGCTAGTAATAATTACTGTACATTACAGCCCCATCATGATGAGCGCCGGAGAGCTGGAGAGCGGCAACGCCGGAGAGCCGGCCAAGCTCATCAGGCAGAGGTACCGCGAGGCATCGGACATCATCAAGAAGGGAAAGATGTGCACTCTCTTCATCAACGATCTCGATGCCGGCGCCGGTCGCATGGGAGGCACCACCCAGTACACCGTCAACAACCAGATGGTGAACGCCACCCTCATGAACATCGCCGACAACCCCACCAACGTGCAGCTCCCCGGCATGTACAACAAGGAGGAGAACCCCCGTGTGCCCATCATCGTCACCGGCAACGACTTCTCCACCCTCTACGCGCCGCTCATCCGTGACGGCCGCATGGAGAAGTTCTACTGGGCTCCCAACCGCGAGGACCGGATCGGTGTCTGCAAGGGTATCTTCCGCTCCGACAACGTCCCCGACGATGACGTCGTCAAGCTCGTCGACACTTTCCCTGGCCAATCCATCGACTTCTTCGGTGCTCTGCGTGCCCGTGTTTACGACGACGAGGTCCGCAAGTGGGTGGCCCAAGTCGGCGTGGAGAACATCGGCAAGAAGCTCGTCAACTCCCGGGAGGGCCCCCCGACCTTCGAGCAGCCCAAGATGAGCATCGAGAAGCTCTTGGAGTACGGTCATATGCTGGTGATGGAGCAGGAGAACGTCAAGCGTGTGCAGCTTGCTGACAAGTACCTCAGCGAGGCAGCTCTTGGTGAAGCTAACGAGGATGCCATGAAGACCGGCGCCTTCTACAGCAAGTCGTCGCAGTAGCTAGATCACAACTTATTTGCATAGGAGCTAGCTAGGAGGTGCGGCACGCAGCCTCTTGTTATTTCATAATATAGTCATATCAATCTATTTAATTATAGTCTCTATTGTTTCAGAGACTTATAATGATCTTCTGATCATATTTCAGGTAAAGCTAGCTAGCAGCAAATTAAAGCGACTTAAGAATTAATGTTCCTGTGTACCTCACCGGCGGATCGGAAGGTTATGAACTCATCCCGGCCGGTGACAAGGACGCCAGCTGCCTTTGCAATTTTAAGTTTGCCACTTTTATTTTTTATTACCCATGCATGATGATGTTTTCACTCTTATTGTACTATAGAATATCGGGCCCGCCAAGCCATAGCTAGCTGGCCATGAAAAGTTTTGTCCCTCCTTATCTTTTTAATTGACGTTTCTTACAAGAAATGAACTACGAAGATATGATGTCCGAACGTCAAACAAAAAATAAAGAGGGAGTATCCATAAAAATCCCACCAAATCTATGAATTGTCTTGTGTTGATGAAATCATGCATGAACTTGCTACTAGTAGTGGAAGCAAAGCCAACAGTAATAAAATGCTGTACATAGATAGAAGAGTGTAGTTAGAGTACCTAGCTAGCGATGATGAGCTTGTTGGCGCCCCCCGTTGCTTCTGCAATTCGACTCCATCTAGTGTTGCCCTGCTTCTGTACCTCCATATATTTCCATGCGCCCGGTCACGTCAGGTAGCCTGCTTCCGCTGTGCTGCTTGACAACCAACAGGGTGGCTCAGGCAGGCAGGCAGGCATTCTGACGAACACTCAGCAAGCACTGACGTGATTCTGATCTGAGTACACGGAACTGTTATTATTATTATTATAAAAAAAATACAGAGGGAGGGAGCATGGAGAGGACCAGCAGAGAGGACGGGACGGAAGGCATACGCGCTGCAGAATGCACACGAGCAGCAATGCACCGAGGCGAGGTGGGAGAAGACATCAATAGCGAACGAATTGTATGGGCGGAGGGTGAGGGGACGACGGCGATTCTTTTTCCGTTTCGCCAACTGCCTGCCGGCAGGGCAGCGAAGCGGAGGGTAGGTAAGGAGACGGAGAAGGCAAATCCCAATTCGGCTTGCGTGGCTTTGTCATTAAACTAGGCCCGAGGCGGCCCACAAATGCAGCAGCGTGCTGTCCTGGCCCACTAAACGCTGCCTGCTCTGTTAATTGGGAACGAGAGTTGTAACAATCATTATTCATTTTGTGAGGACGAGGCGTAGCTTTCTGACTCGGATTATTGGAAAGCAGAGAGACCGCCGAGCAGGAGGTATAAAGCTAAAGACAGGCATAATATGATACAGTAAGATGCATGTCCCTAATGATCAGTTGGGAAGCCCCACTCCAACGCAAGGAATAGATCCTGATGACATGGATGGCAATCTCCAAAGCAAAGGAATGCTCTCTGACGACCCAACACTTTTCTCTGTCTGACTGACTGA
Organism: Tuctoria greenei; assembly: GCA_036927565.1. Taxonomy (NCBI): domain Eukaryota; kingdom Viridiplantae; phylum Streptophyta; class Magnoliopsida; order Poales; family Poaceae; genus Tuctoria; species Tuctoria greenei. The sequence continues at coordinate 215,468,849 of JAYESD010000006.1, read as the reverse complement.
CTGACTAACTTGAGTAGTACCTGACTGTCGGTTGCACTGCAGGATACTCACTTTGAAGCAGCAGGTACGGTGGCCTCGACACGACAGAATCATGCTGCGCGCGGGAGTACAACTTTCAAAGTGAGCTAAAGCTACAGACCACAAGTTGCAGCAGTTGGATAAGTACTTATATAGGCTCACTCCCTCCCAAGGGCAGGGCAGGGCAGGGCAGGGCAAACTGGAGCGTGCAGTCTCGATCTCCGTCCATCATGGCCTCCCCGAAGAAGATCACCCTGCTCCTCCTCCTCGCATTGTCTCTCCTCGCCGTCGGTGCCCGTAAGTTTGTCGAAGATGAACTCACAATTAAGTTCATTTAATTTTTGGCATGCATGCAAGTGTATATATATGACTCGCTCCATCTGGTTTTGTCGATCACAATGCAAAATTATTAAGTTTCTTTGGGCGGCGGCGGCAACGGCGGCATCCAGCTGATCCTGGTGAACAACTGCGCCGAGTCCGTGTGGCCGGGCCTGCTGGGCACTGCCGGCCATCCCACGCCGCAGTCCGGCGGCTTCCACCTGGCCCCGGGCGACGAGGCCGCCTTCGACGTGCCCGACGGCTGGTCCGGCCGCGTGTGGCCGCGCCGCGGCTGCTCCTTCGACGCCCGCGGCCGCGGCGGCAACTGCACCACGGGCGACTGCGGCGGCGGCGCGCTCCGCTGCTCCGGCCGCGCGGGCGCCGCCCCGGCCACGGTGGTGGAGATGACGTTCGGGACCCCGGCCTCGCCGCTGCACTTCTACGACGTGTCGCTGGTGGACGGGTACAACGCGCCCGTGTCCATGACCCCCGTGGGCGGCGGCGCCGCCGGCTGCGGGGTGGCCGGATGCCAGGCGGACCTCAACGTGTGCTGCCCCTCGGCGCTGGAGGTCAGGGACCGGGACGGCAGGGTGGCCGGGTGCCGGAGCGCGTGCGGGGCCATGGGCGGAGACAGGTACTGCTGCACCGGCGAGTACGGGTCGCCGGACAAGTGCAGGCCGACCATCTTCTCGCACCTGTTCAAGGCCATCTGCCCTATAGTTCTCCAAATGGGCCGCCCGGCACGGGCCCGGCACGGGCCCGATATGGCCCGGCACGATGGGGCCCAGCACGACCTGGCCCGGTTCGTCTTCCGTGCCGTGCTGGGCCGTGTCGTCGTGCTCACCATGCGGCCCAGGCACGGCACGGAGGCCGCTTTTTCGTGTCGTGCCAGCACGGTGGCACGACGGGCACGGCGGCACGGCGGCCCGAGCGGACGGCGGGCGGCGGCAGACGGAGGCACGGCCGGCGGGCGTGTCGGGCACGAGGCCGGCGGGCGCGCCGAGCGCGTGGCCGGCGGGGGTGAGGCGGCGAGGAGGCCCGCGGGGGCGAGGCGACGAGGAGGCCGTCAGGGGCGAGGTCGGCGGGCGCGCCGGGCGAGAGGCCGGCAAGGGCGAGGCGGCCGTCGGGGGCGAGGCGGCGAGGAGGCCGGCGGGGGCGGGGGCGACCGGGCGAGGTCGGCGGGCGCCCGGCCGGCAGGCGCGCGGTCGGCGGTGGCGAGGCGGGGTGAGGGGCGCGCGGCCGGCGGTGGCTGGCGGCTACTGGGGGAGTGAGGGGCTGTTAGGGTTTGAGAAAGAAGATGTATTTATATGTCCATTTATTATTAGATCCAACAGTTAGAAATGGACTGTGAAAATATCGGGCCACGACGGGCCGACCTAAAAATCGTGCCGGGTTCGGGCTGGCCCAACGTGCTGGGAAGCCGGCCCAAGCACGGCCCGACTATCGTGCCCGGGCCGGCCCGACACTATTCGCTTCGGGTCGGGCCCGTGCTCGGGCCTTCTTTTTTCGTGCCGGGCCTTGGGCCGCCCAATAGGCCCAGCCCATTTGGGGAACTCTATTTTTTAGAAAGACCCGGCGGTGCCGGCATATATTAATAAGCAGGGGACATTGAAAGTATACAGAACAAGGAGGACAGGTGTGCCAGGGATACACCCGCTAAGCTCCAGGAACATAAACTACAAGAAACACTTCCTATAAAAGGAGACGTGGGCAAGGCAGTCCCGTCGCTCCAGCCAAGGACCAGAGTCTGAGTTCTTCTGAAATATCATTGAGGATTTGTGGCACCGACTTTTCCTTTTGATTAAAGACTCTCCTGTTTCTTTCGCGCCACAGTGTCCAACATACTAGAAGGATGACGGAGCGCACCCGACGCAATTGTTTATCTCCTCTTGGGGACAGCAACCGTTGCAGCCACTCCGCTATGTCTGGTGTTGCCTCCCACCGTGCTGGGTGCACCGGCATCAGGTCAAGGCCCCTAGCAACCGATGCCCAGACGAGGCGCGATACCGGGCATTCCATAAACAAGTGTATTGTTGTCTACAACCTTTGTCCTCCTCTCTTTCGGATCACTGCCCCATTTTACTCAGTAGTCAGAACAGACCCCCAAGGCATGCAACCTTTCGGTTTGAAACCTTCTGGACCAGAGTTCCCGATTTCAAGGAGGTCGTCAAGGAGGCTTGGGACTCCTGTCCTCAGCAAGGCTCTCCTCTTAATATCCTCCACAGGAAGCTCTCTGCCGTGAGGGTGGCACTCAAAAAATGGAGCAGATCCATCTTTGGGAAGGCCAGAATCCAGCTAGCGATGATAAACGAATTAATTCTGCAACTGGATATTGCTCAGGAAAGTCGGGTGCTCTCCATCAACGAAAATAATCTCCGCCATGACTTAAAAGCCCGACTACTGGGTCTGGCGGCAGTCGAAAGAGCAAGACAGCGACAAGCTTCTCGGTTAACCTGGATCAAAGCAGGCGATGCGTGTACAAAATTTTTCCATCTCAAAGCAAAAGGCCGGACCCGCAAGCTACACATTCCTCGGCTAAAACATCATGCACAAGGATATGTCACTACCCAGGAAGGCATAGAAGAGATCATGCATCAACACTTCCAAGACATTCTGGGCACTCGGGTACAGAGAGTGTCTACTTTCCAATGGGATAGGCTAGGCGTTCCAGTTCTGCAGCACCACAACTTGGACAAAGAGTTCTCAATTGAAGAGATTAAGGAGACTGTCTGGGATATACCATCAGAAAAAGCCCCAGGACCGGACGGCTTCACAGGCGAGTTCTATCGGAGTTGTTGGGATATAGTCAAACAAGACCTGCTATCTGCCTTTCAGAGTCTCTTCCGGTTGCAGGCTGGGCCTCTATGGAAGCTTAACGGCGCAGTTATCACCCTATTGCCGAAGTCAGAGGTTGCCGAGCTTCCAACTGATTTTCGCCCGATTAGCCTCATCCACTCCTTCACCAAGATGTTCACGAAGACGCTGGCCCGACGTCTTCAGCCGCATCTTCACTACTTGGTTGACTCGGCGCAGAGCGCCTTTGTCCGTGATCGTTGCATCCACGACAACTTTCTCTATGTGCGGAACCTAGCACGTCTATATCACAGGAAGAAGAGACCGATACTCATGTTCAAGTTCGACATATCCAAAGCATTCGACTCTATATCATGGGAGTTCATGATTGACTTGATGGTTCAAAGGGGCTTCCCACGACGTTGGATTGACTGGCTGTGTTTGTTATGGTCCTCCTCTACATCGACGGTTAAGATTAATGGCAACATGGGAGAGTGGATCCGGCACCGGCGTGGGCTGCGCCAAGGTGACCCCATTTCGCCGTCCTTGTTCATTATGGGCATCGACATTCTGCACCGGGTCTTTGCAGCTGCAACCAGAGACGGCTCCCTCTCAACATTGGCTGATACTGCTGCAACGACACGAGTCTCGCTTTATGCAGACGATGTCATTGTGTTTGTAAACCCGGATCCAACGGAGGTGCATACGGTGATGGACATCATGACTTCTTTCGGACACTCCTCAGGTCTAGAAGTAAACATGGCAAAAAGCTCGGTAGTTCCGATTCAGTGTGAGAATTTAGACCTCCAGATGATTCTTCAGGGATTTAGCGGTGAAAAGGCCAACCTTCCAATCACGTACTTGGGATTACCGTTGACCACCAACCGGATTGCAATGTCGCATTTACAACCAATACTGGATCGAGCGCATGGGCGCCTAGCAAGATGGCAAGGGTCTCTCCTGACCATGGCCGGACGTCGAGAGTTAGTCCGATCGGTGTTAAGCACTCTTCCAATATATGCCATGACGGTTCTTAAGCTACCAAAACAATTCCTTTCGGCTATTGATAAATTGCGGCGCCGATTCCTCTGGGCTGGAACGCAAGATCTGAGTGGTGCTAGCTGCAAAGTGAACTGGAGCAAAGTCTGCAGGCCTTTGGATCGCGGAGGGTTGGGGTTGCTCGACTTGCAAAAGCTCGGGAGGGCTCTGAGGTTACGATGGCTTTGGCACCAGTGGTATTCGCCATCCAAGCCCTGGGTGGGCATGGAGCTACCAACAGACGCTGTCGATGAAAACTTGTTCACCGTTGCCACACGAGTAACTATTGCAATGGACGTGGTACGAAGTTCTGGTCTGCTAATTGGACGATGGGCCGGCCTTTGGCTTCCGCCTTCCCACTGTTATTCTCCCACAGCCGCAGAAAAAATAGATGTGTCGCCGAAGCTTTGCACAACCACAACTGGCTTCGTGACTTGCTGCCGCTTCCGTCGATGGATCTGTGGATGGACTTAATCACACTTTGGGAGGTTATGCAGGAGGTTCAACTTGTTGATGACCCAGAGCAAACTGATCAGATCACTTGGATCTTCACCGCTGATGGAAAGTTCTCAGTTCGCTCGGCCTACCTCATACAATTTGAAGGTTCCACCCAGTCTTGGTTCAGATTTGGGGAACTCTAATCTGCCCCAAGGCTTACAGCTACGCCTACGACGACGCCACCTCCCTCAACCGGTGCAAGGCCAGACGCTACCTCATCACCTTCTGCCCGCCGCCCACCTCCTACACCTAGCTACACCGCACCGGCCTCGAGTTCTGTCTGATGTACTACTATGTCACGTGTCAGTGGTGCCTACAATTTCCTCTCTTCATTCGGAACTGAAAATTTCATCAGAGTCTGGGATCTCACAAATTTCTACTAGTCAAACAACATGACACGACAGTTCAAGGCTACCATCAACAAATACGTAATTAAAAGAACATGAACAACATAAGCAAAAGCAGAGTTCCTCTCTGGTTTTGGAACAACAGATCATAGATCTCAATTATTAAACGATTGGTCTCTAACGGCCGAACAGAACAGGATCACTCGTCAGCAGCCTGACGGCTCGGGCCCAGGAGGTGCTGGGGATCAGCAATTCTTGTGTCCGATGGCATACCCCTCTCTGTGAGGGCTTTCCGGACATGCCTGCCGTGCTGGCACCTCACGATGGTGGCCATGTTGCGGTGCGCCACCTCCACCAGAACGCGCAGCTGCCCCTCATCCGCCACCATCACCAGCTTTTGGATCACCAAGTTGGCATACAGGTGGCACATCATGCCCTGCATGCATTCAGTATATATGATCAATCTTCCATCCAAGAAAACGTTCAATGAGAGTCGCGCGCCGCTAGCTAGCTAGGCAGCAGCTAAGACAGGTCACCAACCAGCAGATGATCAAATCGTTCGCCATCTCCGCCGGCGGTGAGGATCTCGTCGGCGATCAGCTGGCGGTCCTGGAAGCTGCCGAACGTCAGGCACTTGTCGATGACATTGGATGCATACTTGTGGTGGCTCATGCTCAGGACACGCCCCTGGAATTTCTTCACGATCACGGACCGCTCCACGGGTCCTCCGTGCTCCACGACGTGCTGCATGCAGTGAAAACGATTGGTGAAATCATGGCATGCATCCTGTATGTGCCTACTGCCTAGCTACAGTAAAACATAAGTTGTCAGATCAGGGGATCGATTACCTGCACGACACAGTTCCCAAATGGGTCTGACGCCAGCTTCACGACGGCTTCCGTGATCTCTGCCACTAGTGTGCTATAGATTTGCGGGTTATTGCAGAAAGTCAGCACTTTCTGGCATGCATTGCACAGGTAGAGAAACAAATTAATGAACCAATGTGTCATTGATGAACTGAAATATAAATAAAATGAAATGACAAGAATCGATAAAAAAAAACTGATGCCAACCTGAATGACATGACATCCATAAGGACTGGTAGAGAACGCCTCGACCTTTCTGCAAAAACTCCGGAAGATGAACTGGATATACTGCGCAGGAACACGCTCGATGCACTTCTGTAGGACGTGGCTGGCGTATTGGTCACCCGCGCACTTCAGCACTTCTCCGCCAAACTCGTTGGCCATTTGTAGTTTTAGATCGTGGTCCGCTACTTCAAAAGCCTAAGTAGAACACAAGAGATTAGTACGTAGTTTAGACAACTGATTTAAGAGCTTGATTTCTGTGTGCATTCAAGTTTATATATGAATATAAGAGCAGGGGGAATCAAATGTGCTACAACTTAGCTTCTTTTTTTTTTCACCTTCTGCATCACTCGACATCCATACATATGAAGGCTTAGGGGTAGCACGTGCCCAATAAGATTGTTGATGAATTCCCTTTTGTAAACTTGCGGTCCATGCTCAAGAAGCTAATGTAAAACCAATGAGAGTTACTAGTATACACACAGAATTTAATCAAGAAGATGTCTTAGTGCTTTAGAGAGAATACTACTAGGTGTCAGACAAACCTTCTGAACCACATGATTCGCAAAAATATCAATGGTTAACATTCGTGCATAAGGAATCACTTCCTCATAGACCATGATGATCTCCTCCGGTGTTGCTGTAGTCTCCAGCGCCTGCTGAATAAGACGGCTCCCATCTGGATTAGCACTGCATGTAAACAATGTACAGTAAGTGATGGTTGATTGATTATTGCATTTGATTCAAACAAACCACAAACTGATAATGCTGCCATTGAATTGGAGACTTGAAAACGGAAGGTTAATTAATTCTTACCATAAACCAGCAATCTGCCCCTTGAGGCAAGCGATCCTGATCCTTTGTTGTACACTATCTGAATGATTCATGTCGTTCCGTACAAAATGTTGTGTTTGGGAATTAGAACCAGGAATACTCTGGGGTTGCCGAGTATCATGAGCATAGTGAGTCTTCAGAGCTTCTGGAGATTGGTGAAGGAGTCTCATTGGAGTAATTTGATCTGGGTCATGTAATGCACAAAGATAGGCGTGTTGCACTGCCATTATATCAGCAAATAAGTCCTCTTGGCTGCCCTCCGCTTGTCCAGGAGCGTGCGAAGGAAGGTAGGAAGACTGGGTTCTACCATGATTTATAAGTGTAGCTTCGGAGGCTTGCTGCCCCGAAACTAGAGCATCGGGAAACCATGAGCCACGTGCAGTAATAGGCTCATTGTTTTCATGATTAGACATTTGAATCTGAACATTCATGTCAGCAGCTTCATTTGCATTGATGTCCTGCAAAGTGAACTGTTCGTGAATAATCTGCAGATATGATGCTTTTCAGGGAATACATGCACAAAAGAGGGTACTCCAATTTATACCTCTCCAACTGACGAAAAAGTTGATTGACTCATGGTCTGAAAAGGGAATTGTGTTGTAGCTTTAATTTGTAGAAACCTTCCGAAGATCAAGAGTCAAATCTTCCCTCCTTGGATCGATTATCCTAACTAGGAAAAAATACGTGTTATATAACATAATGAGATATTTAAAATAGTTTATACTAGCAACATGCCGGTCAGACAATCCACAATGAAAAACAAGATAAAATGAAGATCCTATGGTGGTTTCAACAACAAAGGTTATAGATTGCAACTATGGACAATACATGAACAAGCACAAAATGTGTGTATCAACATGCATATGTTACCACTCCACAACACTTATTACTCAATGAATCAAATATAGACATGTCTTTTCGAATAAACTTTCTGTATATAATTATATATTATTGTACATAGCGGAAGAAGAGTATCATGCTTCAAACCAATAAGTAGAAATAAGCATCGTTGATCTTTTATATGGAATTATGAGATCTATAACTTTCTAGATCTGAGCAAGATCGAGGATGGAAAAACATTATCCTATTTACTACTAACATGTTCAAGAAAAAGATTATATATACTACAGGAAGATCAAGCTAGGATCGTGTATATCGTACCTTCTTGTGACGAGACCAACCTTAACATATAAACTTCTTCTCTGTTATGCTAGATGTAAAAGCGGACGATGGATTGTTGGTAGCATCCGAAGCGACGGATCTAGAAGCTACTAGATGTCTTCAAGGAGATACTTGAGGTAAGGGATGCTAGCTTTTAGGCACAGCTGGATTGGATCTAACGGGTTTCTTGTCAAAAACTGTGACAGTATAGGGAAGCAAACCCACTGATAATGGTTGATCTTGTAAGAAGAAAAGGATGGACGATGATAAATTATACAACGGAAGGTTGTTTTGAGGGATTAGAAATTACTAGGTAGGAGCGAGGTTGGGGGGAGGCGATTATTAAATACTCCCTCTTTTCTCAAAAGATTGTCACCTTCTAGTATAAAAATGAACTAGAAGGTGACAATCTTTTGAGAAAGGAGGGAGTAGGAATTACGAGAAATTGAGTCACTCGCCAATTTTATATCTTTGTCAAGTAATCATAAGGTATTTCTAAAATATAGTATTATATTGTGCCTAGCTATGATATTAATTCACTACTTTAGTCATGACTAATGATAATGGTGTTCCTAAATATCAGGACGTTTTACAGTAATTTTTTGTTTAGAAAATAAAGGGGGCGGCTGTTGCAGTAACTGCACTGCTAGAAAATTAAACACGGCAGTAGAGAACAGGCAGGCAGTGCACCAATCAGTAACTTAAAGCAGGCGTTGCTTGCCACATTTATGCAACAGTTGTTAGTTTGACCATGGAGCATAGTAATCGTGATGATTTTTTTTCCACGCGTAATAATCAAGTTCATTTTTGGTGAGCTAATGCATGCATGCACGGTGACAGCAAGAGCTTTTATTTGGTTGCGAAGTTAATACATACACAGTTGTACTCCCTCATTTCTCAAAAGATTGTCACCTTCTAGTACATTTTTGTACTAGAAGGTGACAATCTTTTGAGAAAGGAGGGAGTACATACATGCATCTGCACATCACTATGGCTATAGCAATACATTCATGTTGTGCAAACGACAATATCGATGCATGCATCAGGCCAGATTAGTTGCTACTTACTGAATTAATGAGTGAGTGAGTGGGTGAGGAAGCATGCATGATGCTGGCAAGAGCTTTTATTTGGTACGGTGGAGATCTTGAAGCCCAAAATCTTGGGAGTATTTCACTAGATGGAGGCCCATCCTTCAAAAGCATTAAAGGATAGCCATAGCCCATTTACAGACAACCGAACCGAACGGACTGCCGGCCCAAGCCTGCAACAGCTAGAGGTTGAGGTCGTTATAAATCCCAGCCATTATCCAGTAAAATAAAAATAAAACGTAAAAAGAGAGAGAAACAAAAAAATTACCAACTGCTTGCTTGCTTCAGTGCGTTCCCGTTCCCACGCCGGCGCAACGCCATCGCCATGGCCGCCGCCGCCCTCTTCTTGCCTGTTATGGCTGCGCGGCCTCTCGCCGGAAGCGCACGTGAGTGCCTCTCACCGTCCCGCTTCCTTCCTTCCTTCCTCGAGTTGGATTCGAACAAGGTTTCTCTGTTTTACTCTGTAATAATGGCATGCGTTGTGTTGTTTCGCTGCTGCTTCTTGTTCTCTAGTTACTTTCAGAGCTTCCTTCAACAACAACGAGGAGAAGAAGAAGAAGAAGCGGATTCCGTCGATGCGGCGGCTCCGCTGTGCCTGTGCTGCTGATGACGAAGGTTAGTGTATTTTTTTTCTTCTCTTTTCTGAAAATGGTCATACTGAAATGGCAACAGATTCGGAATGGTTGTGCCGGAATTTTGTTCAGTGTTTTCTACACTAGCTAGCACTCCTTATTTATTCCCTCCTAGAGAGAGGTTAGGTTCAGGCTGTCCATTGTGCAGTACGGATTTGTTGTTTGCCTGATGTGTTGCAACTATGTTCTACTTTTGAGATTTTATTACATACTGTATTTGGTTACAACACCAAGACTGCTGTGTGAATTTGAATTGCACCACTTGTCCTCTTGTAAAACATGAATCCAGTAGTATCGGGAGCATAACTGGTATCCTGTAATTCTGAACAGAGAAGGTGGATGATCTGGGAGTAAATGTCGCTCTGTCCATGCTTAAGTTTTACAAAAGTAAGTCCCTGTTCTTCGGCTCGTAGTCTAACTGAGCGTCTTTACTTCGTTGGTTTCAAAGGTTTTCAGGTTAGCTGTACCTATATATAGAATATAGATTTCTCACAGATCCAGCTTGTTGTAAACAGGAGAAATATCACCTTTACTCCCTTCAAGCTGCCGCTACGTGCCAACTTGCAGTGAGTACTCTATGCAGGCCTACAAAAGATATGGTGTTGCCAAGGGCACAGTCTTAACTGCTTGGCGCCTGTGCCGTTGTAATCCTCTTGGTAAGCACTTGCTGCATCTGTTCGTCATTTTCAGGTCTGCACCACATCATGTTCATCTGAATCATTTTCAGGTCTACACCAAATCATGTTCATCTGAATAGAGCTGTGTGTTATGTGATGTACATGCAGGTGGATATGGGTATGATCCTCCAAGGTGGTTTGGTGAGGAAGAATTACCTGACAAATAATGCCTGGTAACTGCAATGATTCAGTTGCAATAGATTTACAGTATTTTTTTTCATGTTCAAGATTTCTAGTAAATAACTGAAACTGAGTCCCATGCTTACACTGTTCTCTGACCGAATTGTTTCACCCAACTTGCTGTGTTGATGCTTCTGAACCTGTGAAGAATCCGGCACTGAAAAAGAAAAGCAAGTAAAAGGTCCAGTAGCTGTTCTATAGAACAGAATAAATCATTTACAAGTTTCTGCACAAGGAGTACTTTCATAAAAATGTTTTGATTAAAGACCTTGTAAATAGTCTGCGGCTATCCGCACTCGTTTCCTTTAAACCATACTCTATCCTTTATACTTTCTCTATACTTCCAACATATCATCTATATTTCCAGCATGTCCATTTTGCACACCTTCTCTATACTTCCAGTACAGTACTCTACTCTATATTTACAGTTTAGTAAGCTTTACGGCACACTACTGCGAATAATCTGAGAAGGTAAATAGCAGATTCAGTGAGAGTAGCCTGCCATCCAGGTGGAGTGGGCGTAGAGGATACGGCCCTTCCACCCCTGCAGCAGCCAACGGTCATCATCTTCGACCAAAAAGTCCTTGTGGTACTGCTGCTGCTTCACTATGTCCCTCACTGCACCGACGACGTCTCGGTCTAACGGAAGCTGCCTCAGCCCAGCCCGTTGCATCCTCCGCTGCCATTGCTTGTAGGAGTCGAAGGGGTCCGTCATCCGGTCCCGGCCTTGGCAGGCGATGACGTTGAGCCCGAGTGGGCCCAAGATGTCACGCTCGAGCACTAGCCGCTGCTGGCTTCCTCTGGGCATGGTGGCGTCCAGCACGTCGAACATTGCCGAGTAGTTGAAGAGCGCCTCCCGGAACCGGGTTAGGAAGGAGGAGCCACAGAAGTAGTTGACGACGCTGAGGGTGAACACGGCCGGCCGCATCTGCCGGATGTTGCCGAGGATCACGTCTCTGCGGCTCGCCCTGTCCACCACCACACTGTTGTCAACCAGCGTGTCGAGTCTGAAGGTGCTGTTCACGACGAGCGCCGCGTCGGGCTCGATGCTGAGGTCGTCGACACGGACGGTTTCCCACTTGGCAGACGCGACGGCTTGGAACTTGAAGGGCACGCCAAGCTCGCGGGCGCAGTTTCTTAGCAGGTGCCCTGTCTTTTGGATGCGGCTGGCTGGCCGGAATCCGGTCTGGGGAAGGTCGATGCCGGTGATGGTCACCTCCGGAGGTCCGCCTTCCCTGGCCGCAAGCATCCTAAGAAGGCTTGCCCACTGGAACCCGAAGCCGAGACCGTAATCAACGACGTGCAACCGGCTTCTCCCTGCCGCGGCGCGGCAGATCGCCATGTTGGAGAAGGCGAATGCCACCTTCTTGAAGCAGCATGTTGCCACGTACAGGCGGTACGCCTTGAGGAACTCGAGGATTGATGAGCTCGGCTTCTTCATCACGCACGGCGACGGGTGCACCAGGAGGCTCGCCGTGCCAGCTAGCCGCGCCTCCAGCGCCCCCACGAAGCAATGTGCTAGCCGCTGTGTGGCGTCCCCCGTGGGCGAGGCGTGCCGCTTGATCTTCTCCAGGAGCTCGCGCGCGCCGCGGTGGTCCTCCATCACCGTCTCTGCGCAGCGGACCAGCAGCGCGTGCAGGTCCACCACCTGCAGCTGCTTCCTCCGCTGCCGCGCCTTTCCTCTGGCCACTGCCTCATTCTTGATGGCGGCGCGCAGATCCTCCATCTCTTTCTTAGACACCTCGCAATCGTTCAGCATCATCCGTTTCATCATCTCGTGAAGGAGGGGCTCCTCCTCCTCCGGCTCGGTCATCGCCATCAGCTTGCTCGCTCTGCTCAACTCTGAGTCCGTGTCCACCTGCAGCATGGTTTTTCCTTCACCATGGGTGGTCATGGCGATTCCAGGCTTGCTAGTCTCGAACACCAGGCTGCTGTCTCTGCGCAAGAACTTGCTGGCTTCCACCATGCCCATGAGGGACGACATGGTCGGCGCCACGTTGCTCCAGTTGTGGTCTGCTGCTGCCGCGGCACGCGCGTTCTGCGACAAAGAGTCCTCAGCCTCCCCGGTGGCATTATTCATGGTGCCCTTGTCGCCGATGACCAACGTGGCAGAACGCATCATTGTGACGTTTGGAGAGGAAAGCAAGTTGCTGTCTGGCTCGTCGGCCAGCAACGATCTGCCCGCCGGGCACAGAACACCGCTGTCGCCGGAGGAAGACGACGAAGAGATGATACGGGCCAAGGACTGCTGCACCTGGATAAGGACAGGGTGGTCATCGTGGTATTGGAGCAACGACAACCTGCTGTCCATGTCCTCCTCTTCCTCCATTAGCATGCGCGAGATGTACTCGAGGGATGCGTCTTCCTGTTCCCGGTGCTGCTGCTTCTCTAGATGGGAAAGGCTGCACGGCGTTGGGGGAAGGTCGTCGACGCCCATCTGATCCCCCAGGGCGGTGGCTACGGTGGACATGGCAACGGTTACCAGTTCCTATACCATCTTGAATTAATTTCTCCTTCACCCATCCAGTACATGCCAAGCTCACCGTCGCTACCTGTCGGAATCACCAAAGCTTGCCGTGCCAGTAGGTCGCCAGCACACATGGACAAGGACAAAACATAGGACGGAGATCACCATTCATCCTGTATTGATCCAACATATGAAGCGATGATCTTGTCGATAAACAATACAGCGACACATCCGAAGACCCTGTTTGAAGGCATGTAGTAAGCAGCTTCTATATGTTTCTTTGCCGTCCCTCATAATTCTCCATGGCAACGCACAGACCCTCCATCCAGATTGAGGCTTGGAGCTTGTACGAATCCCTTGAGCATCATTTCGTCGAACATCTGGCGGGGCGCCTTGATGCCGTTGCTTGTAGGCTGACAACAAGTCCTCTTGAGCATGGGACTACCGTACCGGTCGCTGCTCGTTCTTCCGAATGGCCGAGGGAGGAGAGGATCCGAAGACCAGGGCGGGAGAGGTCTCTTGCTTGCTTAGCTTAGCTGCAGTGACCATTCTCTTGAACACAGTAAAAACTTGTGATTTGGGTTGGGTGCACACGATGGTTCGCATAAATTAGTTCAGAAACTAGTGTACCGCTTAAAAGCTTCAAATACTTGTATCAGAGACAGTTACAACAAGAGAGGTGAAAGTCTGAGGTAGATAAAAAACACTACTACAATAAGTTTCATCTCAAGTATTATCACATGCGGTTTTCAAAACCGTCTGATACGAAGAGCTTGTGATAATCTGCAATTTTTACAAGCGAAAACTAAAACCGCTTGTGAAATAAGTAATCACAGACGGTCTTAACCTTCATGAATCCGTCTGTGAAGACTCTTTATCATATGTAGTTTGTAATGTAACAGTAACCGCATGATAATCGAGTTATCACAGGTGATTCTTTACCTATGACTAGCCGTCTGTGAAGAATCTTTATCACAGTCGGTTTATAAGTAAGAGTAACTGTCTGTGATAATAATGTTATCACATGCGGTTTTTTACCTATGACTAGCCACTTGTCATAATATAATTTCACAGGCGACTAGTCGTAGGTAAAGAACCGCTTATGATAAAGTATACTCTATGCAGTATTACCTGCTGTTATTTCTAATTTTCAAGTCAGTTTCATATGCACATTCACACAAAATAGAAATAATATATTCTTACAAGCATCATCGACACAAAAATCACCAAAAGTCATCTCGTATACATATGTATAATACATCTCAATTCATAGTTTACAAGTTTCGATGGTCATATTGGCAAAGTTCTGACACATCAGCTATTACACATGTGTCATCGAAGAATTGCCCTCTTCTGTAGAAAATTTCGCGACGGATGAAGTGACACAGTTCACTTGCAATCTTATCGGCTCCTCCATCAGACATTTTTTGAAACAAACCATTCTGAGGACACATTTTTGTGTTGCAATGAAACACATAACAAGGTTTAGAATGTGTTGGTGACAATAATAAAATAATATAGGTATTAAAATACGCTAGTTACAATGAAATGAAATTCAAAAGTAAGAAAATACAATATCGACATTAAGGATAACTTACATCATCGCGATTCACTCTATATTCGCAGGCGGTCCAAAGATGCTCGCATACATAATACATGTATAAGGCTGCTTAGGACAAGGATAATATGTGTGCATCTCCAATGCATTCTTATTAGGAGGTTTCTGACCGCCAAGTTGTTTCACGTAAAATCGACAAATACTGTAATACAAGGAATTTCATATAAAACTTGTCAACACATTCTAAATATGTGTAAATTAAAAGTATCAAATAACCATACGTTTTCAAAATGGAAATGAAATCTTTGCAAGTATCTGGTGAAAAATCAGGTGAGTCCAAGACCGTTGTCAAACCCTGTGTTGGCTTGATGAATATCATTATGTAGTGTTTACTGCACACTTATAAACACACATGTTAAGTTAACATAGACATACTTAAATTTTAGAAAAGTTACCAAGATATCAATTTTCTTGTAAAATAAAAAAGGTTAGTCTTCGATTTTACCCAAAACGTAATTTTTTTCAAATGAATGAATGACTGTAAATTCATTTTTCTTCGAGATCAAGCTTGTATTCCGTGTTGTATATTTCTTACGAAGTCAAAATTAAACTTTGGAGAAGTTTAGAAGATATCAAATTTTCGTGTGAAATCAATGGGTTAACTTTTGATTTTACTCAAAACGCAGTTTTTTTTTTCCAAAAGAATGACCTTAATTTTATTTTTTCCTTCAAGATTAAGATTTTATCCCTTGTTGTATATGTCTTATGTAGCTATAACTAATTTTTTGAGAAGTTTCGAAGACATCAAATTTTCCCGTGAAAGTAAAGGGATTAGCCTTCAATTTTACTTAAATCGCAGTTTTCTTCAAATAATGATCGTAAATCTTCGAGATTGAGCTTGTATTTTATAATGTATATATTTTACATAGCCATACTTCAATTTTGAAGAAGTTTTGAAGATATCAATTTTTTGTGTGAAATCAAATCGGTTAACCTTTGATTTGGGTGTGTCTATATTTCAGGTGTCTGAAATCTAAAAAAAATTAGACACCAAATAATTAGCGATTAATTACTATCATCAACCACTAATACTTGTAATTAATCATTATCCCTTGATTATATGGGTTAATCAATCACAATTTTTTTATTATTTTATAATTCATATAATCCTACAAATTACGGATTATAAAACGGGTTAACATTTAACAAAAAATTATCACCTCCTTCTCCGGCGGCGGCCGCCGCCGCCATCAGGCCATCCGCTAACGCACTTCTGGCGAGTTCTCGCGCTGCCATCGCCTCGCACGCTGGCCAGATCTCGCGCCGCCCCGCGAGTTCTCGCGTCGCCATGCCGAGAGCGGTCGCGACTCCAAGCTCCGCGCACGCGCGCCACACCGGGCCTCCGCCGGAGCTCCGTCGCACGCCACCATGCAGGCTCCGTGGCCGCCACTCGATCGGGAGGATGGGAAGCCGCCCTCGAAATGGGAGTATCGGGAGGTTAGGGTTAGAAGAAGAAGACAAGGGAATCTTTCACGAATCTTGATGTAAATCTAACGGTGTACCACGTCGCCTGAAATGGTCCTTAATTTCAAGCGCCTGAAGATGAGCATTTCCGCTTCGATTTTACTCAAAACACGATTTCTTTAAAAGAATGAGCGTAAATTAATCTTTGTTCGAGATCGAGCTTTTATCCAAGCTCCCTTGTCGGATATGTGTTACTTAGGCATGTTTAAATTTTGAGAAAGTTTTGAAGATATCAAATTGTTAAAAAAATCTAATGAAATTAGCTTTCATTTTTTTTTAAAAAAAACACAATTTTCTTCGAAAGAGTGATCGTAAATTCATTTTTTTTTTCAAAATCGAGCTTCCTTGTCAGATATGTGTTACTTATCCATGCTTATACTTTGGAGAAGTTTCGAAAGTATCAAATTTTCGAGAAGAATCTAAAGATCTTAGCTTTCGATTTTACAACCATCCTATTAAATTAAGATAATATGTGATGCATTGCCATCGGAATGAAACACAAAGGGAGGTAGAATACACAAAGATACATTGAATCATTTGAGATAATTTATAACCAAATGACGAATAGTATGAAGCAACCGGTGTGCACTCAACACCTACCGAAAAAATTCTTCTTACAGATTGAATAAAGAAATGCAGCTGTACATGCAAGCACCTAGCTGTCCACGACCCCACTTGATTCTCCCTCCTTGAGATCATTATGAAACTTATAACCCGAGCCCTGTGCAATGAGTAGGGGACGCCGACTCGCGGAGCAATGAAGTTCATTTTGATGAATTATTGATATAAATAAGATGGTGATGAAGCACTAACTAGATTTTACAAGGAACAAAAACGAGAAGGGAAGAATGGACAGGGTACTCTATATGCAATTATGCTACTGCAATGGCACTGTAGCTAGAAAGAGAGAAGCAAATGGTAGGACTCGAGGACGAATTACGGAGTTCTGAGCAAGGTTCAGGAAAGACTGTTTCAGAGTATCCAGAAACGTTGGAACAAGACCAGGAACTTGAAGTAGCCGAATCAGCCATCAAAAATTTGAGATTTGAAAGACATATAGCAGTAAATGGATCACTATCAATCCCTGACAAAACTCCAGCAACTGAGATGTTTGTGGCGACCATGTTCTTCAGGGTGATGTGTTCAATCACTGGAAGCTTAGACGGATCGTAATGGCTATCCGGGTGGGTTGAGCAGTTACCCGTAAACTCAATGCCAACATGAACATCATCCATCTTTACATCGGATATGACCACTTCCTTTATGTAACCTCCACGGCCCAGTGAGGTCTTAAAGGAGATGCCCTTATAGGAATCATGGATGTGTAGATGGTCAGCATGAATATCTGATATCCCACCAGACATTTCACTGCCAAATGCAAGAGCAGCTCCGGAAGATGACTGCAAATCCACTCTGCTGATACGAACACCTGATGTTGACCTTCCAAAGGAAATGCCATAATTGTCCCACCCGCTTTTCAGTGAGATGGCTTCATGACTGACACTGATTGTACTGTCTTCAATGCAAACATTTGAACATGAATCTGAGGTATGAATGGATCATTAGTAAAAAAAGTATCGACAGTTTGGCATGGCTCTCAACTGGACAGAGAACACTGCAGTCGGATAAATTGATTCAAGGGAAAAATTAACAGAACAACAATAGCACTTAATACCATGACTGCACATCCAAATTCGTATTTTGTAACATTCATGAGTAGTCAATACTACCCATAACTCCTGACCTTGTAAGAATATACTTAATGTTTCTATGCTAGAGAATATAACATAAAAGGGAAAAGCATGTTCGATTACTCCAGAATCTTTTGCAACATCTCCGCATTAGAGCATTTGATACGAAGACAGAAAAAATAAGATATCTATGCTATCCGAGAACCATGACATAAGCAATGCATCAAGACTAGAAACAGTTATACCTGGAACTATGCCATCAGTGAGTGGAGCATCTGGTGAGGTATGAATTGTTACATTATGGACCTTTACATTGCTGGACAAACAAAAACATTACTCATTAGTATAAATGCAACTAATATTTCTGAAAAAAAATAACATAACAGAGGTGAGAAAGAAGCTTAAAAAAATACCTGCAGTACACTGGATGTATGCTCCAGGCTGGTGAATTTAAGAATGTCAAGTTTGAGACTACAATTTCTGCAGAATGCAAAAACTCCACAAGATGAGGGCGACTATAGTTCAGCTCACGGGAGTGAAGCCAATCCCACCATACTGAGCCCTGGCCATCGATAATTCCATTGTTCCCTGAAATTGATGGATGAGGCTCTAATGGTTATTAAAAGATAAATAAGAAATGCAAATAGTGCGACAAGTATATGTGTAGTTACCAGTAATAACAACATCCGTTAAATTGTATCCATGTATTAAGCTGTGATGCCTAGGACCAGGAAGGTCTAGTCCTTGGCCATAAGATGGCAAAGGTTCCACAACCGGCCATTGCGATGAATCCTACAATGAGGAAGTTAACAGAATTATTTATGCAGGTTACCTTCAAATTAATAAACACATAAATATTGTGAAAGCCATGACATTGTTTTCTACAATAAAAAATATACGTATGAAGAATAATGAGAAGGGTCAGAAAACTTTTCTGCTGACTAAAAATAAAAGGTGTGACATGCAAAAATTTATGAATACGACAAAGATGAAAACCCAATCAGCATGGCAGCACCTCAGCAGCACGACTAATCATTTTTTGGCACATGATTAGAGGACTCAGCTTGACATCAAAGTAACGCAAAAGGATATTGTCTATTCTTAGCTACCTCCCTCACGGCAACAGCCATGATTCACCTTCCAGTCAGGCAGTCACCCCCTTTCTACAGGAAAAGCAGAAAGAACAGCAACAAGCCTCGGCAGGGACAAACTTGGGGATATCTGGTCCTTGCCATTCAAAGCAACAACAAAGAGCCTTAAACCGAAAAGATATCCTGTCCGAATCCATGGCCCGTGACTTCACAATACACATGTCAAAATCACTACTTCATCAGGCAGAAGCCTACCAAGCATATCCGGACAAACTGAGATCATCTGATCGGTGATACCAATCCTAACCGCTAACGATTGAGCAAAATGAAGCTTGAATAGGAATAAAGGATAGGTATAGTCAGATGCATGCAACCAGAACCCAATCAATTGCACATACACCAACAGCACTGATGCCAATCCAAGCAGAATATCTTAGCTATTTCCTTAACAACTCATTACCTTTGTGCCAATGATGACGGCGCCTTTCTCCAGGAAGAGGGTGAGGTGGCTGGTGAGGTTGAAGCTGCCGGTGAGCCACCGGCCCTTGGGCACATACAGTTGAGCGCCGCCCTTGTCAGCAAAGGATCGGGCATAGAAGATGGCGTTCTGGAAGGGCACGGTGTTCAGAGTTTTGCCGTCCCCGACGGCGCCGAACTCTGTGATGGTAACGCTGTGAGGCCGCAACACGGGCGGCTCCTGGACCGGCAGCCGCAGCTCGTCACCACGGACGAAGCCGAGTGTGGCGGCGAGCACCAATGCCAGTACAACCTGAAAGGACGCCATTGTCATCAATGGCGGCGGCGAGAATTAGCAACCAACACAGAAATCCCAATCTACTCGAACCAGCGAACCACAACTCCGCCAAAAAAAAAGGGCACATACTCGCGGCGAACACATCAACAACTGCGAGAAATCGCATCTTCGTTCACAAGATCTCAACAGGAAGCAACCAGCGGGCAACAAAAGGGCGCGGCATTCGCTGACCAGCATCCCGTATTGAGCACGGATCGCACGGGAGGTCACTCATGCGTCCCATGCGTCCCCCGTTCAGCAACAAAGCCATGGCGAGCAAGGAAAGAGAAGCACGAGCGAGAAATCCATCACGCACGCCATTCAATCGAATCACGAGAGAAAACGTACTTACTAGCCTCTTCATGAGTCCCCCCCTCTCCAATCTTCACCGCGAGAGGAGAGAGGAGGAGAGTCGGAGACGAACCAGCAGCAATAGATCCCTAGCGCCGCCGGAGAACGCCGCCACGCGCAGACGAACGGACGACGGGAAAAAATCCCTAATAATTCGTTTGATTTCCGGGGGAGGGAAGGGATGGTGGAGGAGAGGAGCAGCCGGCTGCCGCCGCTGCAGTCAGCGAAGGGGGAGGGAGGAGAAGCTGCTGCAGAGTTGCTGCGGCAGGAGAGGATGGTTAAAGTCTCCGTCTTTTTTATTATTATTATTATATTCGATATCAACTGTTTGTGTAATCACAAAAAAGGAAACAAATTAAACAAAAAAATTAAAACGGAAAGAAGTGAAACAAATTTATTTTTCAAAAATCCTATTTTTCAATCGATTTTGTATTTGGTGGTGTACAACTTTCTTGCCTAACATGTATGTATCGAGAATGAGTTGGCAGTGTGTTGACTGATTGATGAGGAAGATAGATATTTGAAGGAGAAAATGCAATTAAAGATGAGATTCTTTCCTTTGTATAAGTTGTCAGTATTTATCGTTGATGAGCTGGAAGTATAGGTGTCAAATAACCAGCACAGCACTAGGTGTCAGCATGATTATGGTCCAAGAAGAGCCTAAACTTATTGGTTTACTGTATTACTTAAACTACAAGTTTACTATGAAAGTGTATAGAATAGGGAGCTATGTGTAAACTTTCACCGAGAACAATAATCCCTCGGGATAGAAAAACCTAAATAAAATTCAGATTCCATACTGGCCTGTAAGCCTGGGCCACAACAAGGCAGCTGAGCCAATCATGTTGACACGTGGGGTCTACCGGTTTTTACGTGGGTCCATGTGCTAGCTGCACCTGATATATAATTAATACTGCATCTGATATTCAAGTCCCAGCTTAAACTAACCGGCATTTCATTTCTCAAATCTGAAATAGAATGTACTCCATGCATCAGTTAATTGCTACGATGTTACTCCCTCCTTCCCATATTATTTGTCGTTTAAGACAAGAATTTTAGTTCAAAATGAACTAAAATCTTTGTCCTAAACGACAATTAATATAGGAAACAGGGAGTAATTGTTTTATGGTCTCTTTCCACATGAACCAAAATGGTGACCAAAATTTTTGGGTTGGAGTTTTGACAAATAAAGTGATTGCGATTCATGTCAGCACCAGCAACCAACCAATGGACATCATCCAATCAATCCAGCGCTGAATTCCTGCACTTATTAGTTGGGAGAAGGCACGTGGGAGCGACATCGATCTAATACAGCTAGTACTATGCATGCATGACAGCCGCCGCACGGATCATAGTATCAGACTGCACTGCGCTGTGTGATGTATGAGCATATACTAGTTGTGGTTGGTAAGCCATAATTGTAGCGAAGAATATTCCTTGATTAAGGACAGGTCATTACTAGTTACATAGTGTAGTGGTAATAATCATGAGTAGAGCTCCAACCAATGGCAGAAGGAGGATGCCTTTGCGCTTGCAGGTGACTGGTGCTTGTTTGTGTTTGTGAACTGTGTATGTACTCCCTCACTCTCTACTAAAAATTTTATCGCTTTATAATTTAAAAATGAATTACAAACTTTCAGAAACAGTACAGAGTACAGGGCTAACTTAGTGCATGACTGAAAGTTGAGACTACTGTGAAAGGATTATGTGAATGAAATGATTCAAATGAAAATCCTGGGGAAATCACTAACAATCAATCAGCATCACAAGCCTTAGAAATGAAATGAAAGCGATATTTCTAAAAAAAAATGAAATGAAAGCGCTGTATAATTGTATAACTCATCCTTATTATTCCTCGCCTCGGCCAGGCGAGCAGGGCAGCCCCGCGGTGGTGTTCAGCGAGGTTCATCAACTCCATCACGATCACGCTGAAACACCACGGCTGGTCAACAATAGCTGGACAGTGACGACGTATGGCGAACATGGCAGGCCACGCCGGCGTCAGGGACAGCGACGGCAGTGGGACAGAGCTCTAAGCGCTGCCATAGGCCGATTATTGATGATGGGCCGTGGGCCGACCTATACGGCGGACGATCTGCGCATAGGCTTGTCCATCCACCCTTGCACAAGTTCATCCCTTGTACACAAGAGGCTTGTCCATCCACCGGACACGGCAGCCACAGGCCAGCAGCATCTGTTGCAGCTCTGGGGAGAGCACGGACCGCAGCCCACCCCACATCTTCACCTTCTTCAGCCGCCCGCCCGCAGCTCGCAGCGCCATCCCAAACCCTTCAATGGAGACCCAGGAGAGGTGGACCATCTTCAAGTCCTGAAGGCACCTCAGCGAGCTCAGCAGATGGCACAGGCCCAAGCCTGTGACTTGGCAGTAGGATATGTCCAGCTGCAAGCAAACAGACGAGCAAGCAAATAGGATATATATGGTCAGGATTCCCGATGCGGAATAATGCCATAAGCAACACGCAGAAAGCCGAAAGTTGTTGCGTGCTTTACGTACCTGCCTGAGGTTCTGAGAGTATCTTGCAACAGCCCAGAGGCTAGTGTCGTCCACGGAGTAACAGCGCTTCAAGTCCAGTTCTACCAGGTTAGGACAGCCGATTGCAATTGAGGTGATTCCGATGCCCGTGATACGCACCAGGCATCTCATCTCAAGGTTTGTGAGTTCTTCCAGTGAGCTTAGATACTTCAAACCAGCATCAGTGATTTCAGCGCAGTAGCGTAGGTTTAGCATCTTCATCTTCTTGCAGCCACCAGCTATCGCTGCTAGCCCATCATCGGTAACAGCACTGCAACTGTGAAAACGGAAAAAAAAAAAGTGCATTTTAGTTTGGGGATCGCTGGTTATCGAAAAAGTAGCTATGAGATCATATAATAACCAAATATAAACATCAATGAATTACCGATATAAGTCAAGTTCTGTCAGCTTAGCACAGTTTGAACTAATATAACCAAGGCCTTTGTCGGAAATACTTGAGCAGAGGCCAAGCTTTAAGGTTAGCAGTTCCGAGCACCTTGACAAGTGCTGCAAAGCTGAAAACATGGGATTTCAAGGACAATCCATTTCAACTGTACGAATGATCAGCTTTGAGAGTAATACCAGAAGACGCTAGTTATTCCAATTACCTGAATCATTGATACAGCAGTCAGTGAGGTCAATCTCCTTAAGGAGGGGGCACATTGTTCCTATTCGCTCCAGTCCCTTTTCACTTACAAAAGGGCATGACTCCAGTCGGATGCATTCAAGACTTCTGCAGTTCTCAGCGATGGTAGCAAGGCCATCATCAGTAAGGAGATGGCAGCATGTGAGGTCAATAGTCCTTAGGTATTTGCAGTGGTTCACAAGCGAAGCGATCCCAGCATCTGTAACGCTATTGCATTTGCTAAGCCCAATTTCGACCAAGTTCTTACAGCTTTCACCAATTGCCTGCAGACTAGAGGGAAACACTTCAAGGCCATCAAGTCTCAATACAGTCAAAGTCCCCTTTACTGTTGATAACTTTGATAGGAAGCTAGTCTCTATCTCCTGTAATTATGAGGCAAAGGGTGAACAACCACCTAGGATATTTTCATCTTTTGTTCAGTTAAGGCAAAGGGAAAGGACTTCACTCACGTGCAAACTGTGTGCAGCATTTATTTTTTGGATAAAATTGTGACCAGCTATGAGTGAAGTTAAGCCCTGGGAAGTCACATGATCACACCTCGATACATCAATACTCTGGAACAGATGGGTTGAGCATCTCGTAAGTAGCAGAGCTTCAAAACATAACGAACGTAATCTGCATCCCTGCAATGTGATTACCTGCAGCGAGTTACCCCTGCTACTACCTAGCAGTTCAAGGCCATCATCATCTATGAAAGAGCAGCTGACCATTGCTAGGTGCTCTAGCTTCTCAAGAGTGGAAAGCGACCTGAGGGATTCATTGCTCACCTACATAAAATAAGTAGAAAAGTTTCATTTTTTTTTGGGTGGCAACAATCAGAACCAGATAGCAGGAAGCACAAAACAAAACACACGGTGTATTCAAAACGTGAATCGATTGAAGCAGTCTTTCGTGCTCATGTTACTTGGGTCATTGAGATTTGGGAGTTGGTTGGTTGGTACTTTGAGGTAGGAGATGTCGACGCTGCGCAGTTGCCTGCACTTCTTGGCGAGTAGGTTGACCCCGATGTCGGAGATCTCGCGGCACCACTTGATGCTGAGCCGCTCCAGCCGCGGGCACCCAACGGCGACCTTGGCGAGCCCCACGTCGGTGACGGCGAGGCACTTGTCGAGCGCGAGGTCCTTGAGGCCGGGCGCCGCGGCCACGGCCGCCGTCTCCCTGTCCCCGGCCGCGGCGCAGTGGGACAGGTCGACGGCCTCGAGACGCGGGCACGCGGCCACCATCGCCTCCAGGCCGCGCCACCCGACCCCGGTGGCCCGCGCGAGGCACACCCGCCGAACGCGGGCAAGCGAGCCGGCCCCGGAGGACATAGCGGCGGCGAGGGAGGCGTCGTCGAGCCCCGCGCACGCGGAGAGGTCGAGCTCCGCGAGGGACGGGAAGAGACGGAGCACGCGCGGGAACGCGTCCCGCCGAAGCGGGCGCGCCGAGCAGCGCGACGCGGCCTCGGCGCGCTCGAAGGCGCGGCACGCGAGGCGGCACGACTTGCGGTCCCGCGGGTCCGGCACGCTCGCCAGCGCGTGGGCCAGCAGGTCCAGCGACAGCATCGCCACGCCCGCGCCCCCGGAGTCCTGGCTCATGTCTGTCTGTCGCACGGGGACGAGATCCGCCGGCGGGCAGTTCAGGTGGGGACGAAGAGGAAGGAGACGAGGACGGTGGCGAGGGACCGGGAGGGGGTGGCGGCGATGCCGAGACGTAGCTGCATTGGTGTGTGGGAGAGATGCAGCCAGGAGAAAAGGTCAGAGGTAGTGGTGGGAATTGGGTCGGGCCACAGTCGGCACGGAGCTCTGTCAGGTCCGGCACGAAGGCAGTCGGGCCGTGCCGGCCCGGCATGAAATCTCGGCCCGTGCCGGGTTTAGATTTTGGGCACGAAGGGCGGTACGACCCGATACGGTGGATTGGGTCGTGCTTGGAGCGACACAACACGACAATAGATTGACGGTCCGAAACGCCTCGACGGTCTGAACACGACACAAAAATTAAAGATAACTCGACGAAGCCCATCGGTCCAAAAAAGGCCCGACATTTGAATAAGTGTATTGAGGCTCATCTGGTAATCATGCATTAGGGTAACGGCGACTCCACCCACGCCGCCACGCGCGATGCGCCTACGTCTGGGAGAGCTGCCGCCTCGCCACGCTGCTGCCTTGTCGATGCTACGCCGCCATCTTCCTGCGCCACGCCTTGCACCTCCGCGGCTGCGCCCCACGTGTGGCACGCGCGCTCGCGCCCTGCGCCTGCGCTGGCGCCATGCCACGCGCCAGCCGCAAGCGTCACGCGCGACTGCGCCGCATGCACCCTCGCCGCGCTTCTGGTCTAGAGACCAGAGGCCTTGCCACGCCACACCGCTGTCCCACAAGACCACAAACATGTTGACAAATAGGGGCAATGGTACTAGGAAAAAGATTGGCACATTGGCCGTCACGGTGAGGCCAGCGAGTCTCATCCACGTCGTCTATCCCAAGCATGGGACATAACGGGATGAATGATGTCAATTTGGAAGGTGCGGATGCCTACGATGAGTACCAACATGAAGGTGATGACATTGGTTTGAATTATGCAGGTGGTGATAGTTTCTCCATCGATGCGCTCGCTACCGCGAGCGACGTTCCTCCACAAGCTCCACATAACAATGAAGAAATTCAAACATCCACAAGCCAAATGTCGGCAACACTTCATTGAGCACAAAGAAACAGTCAATGGTAAGGAAAGAATAACTACTGCTACTTGCAAATATTGTAAAAAGGTTCTTTCTGCACTATCTTCTAGTGGCATGGGTCACTTGAATCGCTATTATATCGGATGTGTCAAGAAGTTTGCTTTGCGAGGAGGTGGTTGTCGAAGTGTTTCCGTGACGAAGTGTTTACACGACACTTCCCCTGGACCCGCTTTGAGAGCATCCCGCAGAGGTTCTTGATCGGTGAAGGCTTAGTACTCAGGCGAGATTACGCGTATTAGAGATGGTGAGATGGTGGTTTTACGTGGTTCGAGCCGCCAGAGCATAATACCCTACTCCACGATTTGTGTTGCATTGCTAGAGAGTGTACTCTCTTAGATGTGTGAAATGTGCGTGAGATTGGATTTTTTCGGTCCCCTTGTAACAGTGGTGGTCCGATCCTTTTATAGACAAGGTCGGACGCCTTACAAGTGGGGTGTGGGGCCCGAAAGATGACCTCAGGACGATCTTATCCTAAAGATCTAAGGTTTCTCACATAAGCTGCCTCTGATCGTGAATTGAAGACCCGTCATCTTGCCGTGTCAAATGCAAGTGGCTATGCAATCGTTGATGATGACAGGAAATGTCTCATCCATCTTGTCGATGTAAGCTACCCACTTGGCAGCGTAGGGTAGCCCTATGGCGCCTTCACTACGATGTGACTGGATGTAGCGGTACCTGACAGGGGCGTACGCCACACCTGTGTGTATAGAGAAGGTGTGTGCCTTCAATGCGCGACTCGGCAGGACGCGCTACCCTTTACTCTTCAGGCCCCACGGCCCATTGCAGGTCATGGGACACATGCTATCTGTGGATCCCTCCTCGGTGGGAGCAAGGGCCCGGAGCTAGAGGACGCGTAGCAGCTCCGGAGCCCTCCTTGGTGGGGGCAAGGGTCCGAAAAGCTGGAGGGCACGTGGCAGCTTCGAAGCCCTCCTTGGTGAGAAGCAAGGGCCCGGAGCTAGAGGACGCATGGAAGCTCTAGAGCCCTCGGTGGGAGCAAGGGCCCGAAGCCGGAGGACGTGTGGTAGCTCCAGAGCCCTCCTCGGTGGGAGCAAGGGCCTGGAGGCGGAGGATGTGTGGCAGCTCCGGAGCCATCCTCAGTGGGAGCAAGGGTCCAAAGCCGGAGGACGCGAGGAAGCCCCAGAATCCGCCTCAGCGGGGTGGCCGGGTACGTAGCTTCTTCTAGCTTGTACGAGGAGGTACCCGGTCTGTAGGGTACCGACAGCGGCCCAATACAAACTCAATTGAACTTCAATCCTGATGGCTCTATGAGTACTTGAATTTATAATCCTGATGTTGCCCGTTCTAAAATTGCTAGATATATTGCAGTAGAAGATCGATATATTTGCATGGGCAAAAGTGTTAATTTTGAGAGAATGATTCAAGTTGCTTTTTGTCCACAATATAGTAATGTTTTTACAAAAACTACTACAGATTTAATTAAAATATACAATGATAAAAAGGAAATCTTCAAACAAACATTTATGAATATGTCATTTTCGGTTGCATTAACATCGTATATTTGTTTATCTTCATATCAAAAGACAAACTATCTTAGTGTTGTTGCTCATTACATAGCTCGTGAGTATAATCTAAATGAAAGGATTTTAGCATTGTGGGACATTAATGAGAACCACATCGGTGAGGCAATTGCATCACATGTGCTTGATGTTATTAGCGAATTTGGCATTGATAATAGGATTGTGTCTATTACTCTTGATAATGTGTCGGCTAATGCTAGGGCTATGGATATACTTGAGTTAGACATACAAAGCTACATTGGTGGTTATGTGCTTCATCAAAGATGTGTGTGTCACATCATTAATCTTGTTGTGCAGGCTGGCTTGGCGAAGGCAAGTTCTTGTATTGATAATATATGTTGTGCCATTCGATTTCTCATGAATTCTCCACAGCTTTATAGAAATTTCATGGACTATTGCAAAGTGAAACATATGAAAGCAAAGAAATTTTGTCTAGATATGAAAGTGTGATGGAACTCGACTTACACTATGTTGAAGCAATTAAAAGGGTATGAGAGTCTTTTTGCTACTTTTATAAATGCTCAAAATGCAGTTATAGTGCTACATGAAGTGATTGGCTTGTCGCAACAAAGCTTCAAAGGCTCTTGAAACCGTTTTATAATGCAACAACCTTATTGTCCAGTATTTATTATTTTAACTCTCCTCTTCTACTTGATGGCTCATGATATTTGTTGAAGTGTTTAAAGAAAAAGAATATGATGAAGTTCTAGGTCCAATAATTTCTGAAATGAGAGCAAAGTACCTTAAATATTTTGATGGTATTCCACATCTCTACTGCTTTGCTCTCATTTTTTATCAACGTAAAAAGTTAGAGCAATTAGAAGGCCCTTTACATTTATTGCTGAAAGACTTGATCTTCATTACTCAAGTGCTTACTCACATGTTAAGACCGAGATATTTCTTGTATTTGCTATGTACCAGCAGAAATATGGTCAACCTCGCTGTAGAGTCGATTCACCACAAAGTGACAAGAGAAGAAGTATGGCGTCTCACATGTGGAAACAATTGAAGTCCAAGGAAACTTCTTCTTTCTCACAATTCTCTAGGTCAAATTGGAATCCAATTGCGGAGTTGACTCACTAGCTCGAAATAGATCATATGGCTCATGATCCAATGCTCCAGGTATATATTAAAACTTCTATTTATGTTGAATTTTCAGGATGATGTTGAAGTGGACCTCTTAGGGTGGTTGAAAGGCAATGAACGTCAGTTTCCAGTGCTCTCCCAATTTGCATGTGATGTACTCCTTATTCCAGTTTCTAGTGTCTCTTTTGAAGCTATATTTAGCTCGGTTGGAAGAATTGTAGAAGAAATGAGGTGATTATCGTATTAGTTCATATTGTGTTATCTCATATTCATTTACATTCACCTTACATCATTTTGATTCAATGTTGTAGGTCCTCTCTTACACCCAAGATGGTTGAATGCCTCACATGCCTTAAGGATTGGGAGGCGGCGGAAGCTAGAATCAACACCGCCTAGAGGATCCGTAAATTCTAAAGGCATTGGAGGATATTGAGCTTGAAGAATCCGAATGATTGAAAAAACTTAAACAAACTGTACCCTTTTCTTTACGGGAGAGCTTACATGAGTGTAAGGTTTTTAATGAGGCAGTTTGTAACAAAACTTGATACTTCAATAAAATTTCATTCCCCCTACATACGTGTGATTTGTGAATGTGCTATGTGATTTGTGAATGTGCTATGTCACTTGTGATTGTTCTATGTGATTTGTGAAGAATGTGCTATGTCATTTGTGATTTGTGAATGTGCTATGTGATTGTGGAAAGAAGAGGGATGATTCAGTTCTGGAACTAGAACTGGAGCCTCTCTGGTTCTGGACTCTCTGATCCCTTAAAACAAAAGAAAAAAATGGGCAGCTATCCAGGCGCAAGGCCCCGCCAGCACCACAGCCCAAGCGCACATGATGTCAGCATAACAGGCCCACAGCCCATGGCAGAGGGCACACACAAGCAGGCACACGGCCCACGCAGCAGCGCGCATGAGGAGCACGACCCAGGAGCAAGCACACGGCGTGGCGGGAATGGGCGGTTTTCAGAGGAGTTCAGAGCAGTGCCCCTGTTCCCGCTTATATGCTGGCCGGGCGCGCCCCAAACTCACGATTTGGGACTAAACGTCCGGCTGCTGGGAGCGGAGGCGCACTGCGCGCGCTCGTCTGACGTGCGTCGTGTTCTTCTGGCAGCCCAATTTTTTTTGGGGGGGGATGCTGTTGGCCGACAGGCCTCCCTCTCACGCTGACAGGCGGGGCCGACCCCTGTTCTTGGTTGTTCCTCAATGGCTGCTGCGTTTTTTATTTTGATTCCAAGTAGAAAATTATAACTTGTATAGAATACATATAAATGGTCCAAAATTGATAATTTTTCTATACTTTTAGAAAATTCTTATCCACAATGTTGAAGTATTATTGTTGATGGTTCTATCATCAATTTGTTCTTTTACACTATTCAAACCAAAACATATGCACATGTTTTTTTTTTGTAAATCTCCAAAAATTAGCAAAATGAATCCAATTTTGTTTGTGTAGGTGTGTATTGTATTTGTCTGCGCGTATGAATTTTTTGTAAATTTTTTGAAGCACTTCAAGTTGTGCAAATTCAAATTTGTTCTCATTTCATTGAAGCTATTATAACATATGTGTCATTCTTTAAAAATCAAACACACATTCATTCAAACTAATTTTAAAATATCTCAAAAAATATCATAGGTGTACACTACCAAATATAACCCACACAAGAAATTCCACTTCCAAATTCATTTTATTTTGAGATATATAAAAAAGACAAAAACACTTTTATTTGTTTTTTTGCTATACTTAGTATATTGTGAATTTTTGAGTAATTTTTTTTGGAACATGTAATATAACTATATTAAGCTACAATTTTTTTTCAAATTGTTTTTGAATTTTTTACTGCTGTTTTGGTACTTGAGTCTATGACTCATGGGTCCCACTTGTCGAAGCCAAATGCACTGCCGCTGACAAGGGAGCCGTGCAATATCATCTCTGGGCCGTGCCTGGGCCTGGCCCGAAGGCGGCCCGTCGGGCCCTATGCCGTGCTTGGGCCGAGATTTTCGACCGTCGGCTCGACCAGCTCGGCATGAGCTGGCCCGCTGTGCTTTCGGGATCGGCCCGTTTCAGACCGAAGCACGAATGTTCCGTGCCGGCCTGACACGGCCCGAGTCCCACCACTAGTCAGAGGTGTGGAGGAAGGAGTTGTTTAACGTCAACTTTGAGAAATCTGTACAGTGTTAAGTTGAGTTGGTAAAAAGACAAATTTACCCTCGTAAGCTAGTTGGGTTGGGTTTCCTGAGAGTACTTCGGCTCACTAGTTTCGAGTTTGATTCGAGCTGGATTTGAATTTTGAATGAGTTAAACTTCAGCTTGTGTGTAAACTTGCAAGTCTGAAGAGCTCGAGCTCGAGTAGTTCGAGTAATATCGTTTGTTGTCATCATCCATGAGTTATAACGTCAAAAAAGCTAGCTGCAAATGACATGCAGTTTCATCCACGTCTCTATTTTATCAACTGTTAAACCTAAACTAATTAAATTGTATCAGATGTGCATGAGATTCATGTATTACGAGTATCAAATAAAGCTAGAGTTGCATAAGTGGCTCATATTCACCTCGTTTTATGCTTGATTCGACTCTGCTAAAGTTCTAATGAATCAAGGTTGACCTTGACCATAGATTTGAATGGATCCCATGTTCCACTCGAGATTGGTTTGAATTTTATCAAACTTAAACATAAGCTTGTTTGATCTCAACTCGTTGACAATCCTAGTCGAGACATAGAAGAACTTAAGAAGGATCTTGGTAAAACCATCCTTTTGAAAATTGCAGGAAAGACCCTTGTTAACATTTATTTTTATGTAAAAGTCAGAGACTCGGCGAACAATGATGTAGGTCCTCCTCTGTATTAACTTTAAGCAGTTGCCAGAAACGAAAGCATAGAAAGAAAAATATTCGATTCCTTGCCGAAGTGTCATGTGGTTTCATACAACCAGTTGCCACGTGGTGCTGGCTGCCGTACAGTCAACGACGTGGAGTGCGATAGAAATACATATTCCCGAAATCTCTCATACCCACTAAGTAAAGGAGACCAAATGATTTGTGAAGGGGTCCATAAAATAGAATGTAGGCATGCCATTACCTAATTCAAGCATCGCCATATATATGGAGCTCAAATACTGAGCAGGAACCTGAGGTTTTTTGTGCATACAAGTATTTTTGTTAGAGCGCCGATGCGCAACTAAAGGAATACTTAGTCTTCCAACTACTTGATAAAAGGATCTTGTGACTATCACTAGATATGATCTTTCCCTCGAAACCCTCGAATCTAGAGCTGTTTGGAGTTCCAATCCAGTTCCAACAATGCACTTCTCGGACCGAGAAAGTGGAACTGCTTGCCGCTGACATATCATTGGGAAGTGCATTAACATAAATACAGCAGTAAGCAGAGGCAGTACAATGGTATGTAAACTATAAAAATGAGTCGAAGTGAATTTCCCCACACTAGCACTTCCACGTAATAACTCCACTAAAGGGGATCCTATTACCGGAATCGCTTCACGTACACCTGTCGCAATTTTGACTGCCATAACCGGTTTGATCCCAAGGTAAAGAATAACCAGTTACACCAAATGATGCAGTCATTACAGCCAAAACCACACCTGTTCAATGAGCACATGGCTCAATTAGTATCTGGTAAAATATTTACATGTGTCATCTATGCCACTTTGTAGTACTCCCTCCGTCCCTAAATACTTGTCGCTTTGTTCAAAAATGAACTACAAAACGACAAATATTTAGGGAGGGAGGGAGTACATGTTGTTGTGGTGGGTTAAAAAAATCAAATGCAGACCAAACATCTTTTCAATACTTAGAGCTAACACATCAAGGTTCCTATTTCATTCTGTTTCCTTCATACTCAAATCACCAATACACTTATCGTTCAAAATCACTTAATCATGTATTTTCTATACTTATCACCATCCATTATATTAAGCTTAATCAGATGCACTTTATTAATCACTCACTGTAGATTTTTTGTATCATGAAGATTTCTTAATCATGCCCAACACACATATACAAGTCACGGGATCAAGTGGAAATAGAATGGCTCACAACACATGAGTTGAAGTTGATTGAAAGTTTGATATAAGTTGAGTTAGAACTCAAATCAGAAAAAAAAAAACGATCGAGGGAATCATGTAGTATCGTTGGAAGAGCTGTGGAACGGTGACTCATGTAGTCATTCACGTTTGCCGGTTTGGTTGAGTTCTTCAAGCCTGGCTTATGACTCGAGCACGAGCACATATAGTGATGACACATTTCCCCTTGTTGATGCAACAATTGTTGACAAGGGCAGTTGCTTCATTGCAACAGCGT
Organism: Tuctoria greenei; assembly: GCA_036927565.1. Classification (NCBI taxonomy): domain Eukaryota; kingdom Viridiplantae; phylum Streptophyta; class Magnoliopsida; order Poales; family Poaceae; genus Tuctoria; species Tuctoria greenei. Next base: position 215,435,863 of record JAYESD010000006.1, on the reverse strand, counting down.
ATACTCACTTGTTATCCGTTGCAAGCTACAAAGAAGAAATCGACAAGCGTGCATGAGCTACAACTTGGAACAGGTTACCACATTGGTAAATAGAGAACTTACATTGGTCATCAATTGTGCTGAAGAGTCCATTCCCGGTGTCTCCCAAGCCCAAAACCGGTTGGATTTCTAACGTTTTGATGTACTAGTAGCTTCAATACAGTTTCGTAGCTAAGGATCGGATGAGCTGGCTAGGCAAATTTTCTGAACGCCGAGCTAGAAGCACATTATTTTCTTTTTGTTTTTGAAATGCTTACCTATATAAGACACTCGGTGTACCAAGAGGGTAAGAATGACTGACAAGAAAGATATATTAAGGCGGCATTGATTTTCTAGTAGTCGTCTGAATGTACCTCTCTGTCTACTCGCGTTTATTTCTAGATTTATTTGGTGCCTTCCGTTTATTGATGGTGCACAAAAACACATGTGTAATTCCCCAGCTGGTATCAATGCCACACTTCAGAGAGTTGGCCACATACGTACAATCAGGGAACACCATATTGAGTCGGCATCGCTCTTCGTCCCTAGATTCACCTCCCCAGCAGGGAACCTGCTCTTTTCTCCTCTTCTCTTTCCGCCTGCAGCTATTTATGCTCTCTTCTCTTGCCGCCACTAGCTATCGGTTGCTGTTCAATCTCCCTCGAGAAGAGAAACAGAGACACAAATAGTTAATCATGATCGGAGGAGCGGTATTCAGTTTTGAAATGGGTGGCATCAGGAGAAATGTTTCTACAACTTGAGTTACGATCTTTGGTTGTAGGTGGCTTGCTGCTAGCGCATCTGAGATACGGGATTGGCAATGAGTTCGTGTTGAGTGCACCATGCTAGCGCTCTTGCGGCGAGAAGAACCAATTGCTGGTGTTCCACCCGTGTCTGTACTGGTTTTCTCCTATTAATGCCCATGACCAATGCGATACAAGTGGAATGTTTACATTGATTGCATTGCAGAGCTGTTTTTTGACGTACCCAGCTGCAATGCGTGTTTTTTTTACAGAATTTTAAATGAGTTAAGCATCGGCTTGCGTGTAAACTTCCAAGTCCGATGAGCTGGATTAGTTCGAGTAATATCGTTTGTTGTTATCATCCACGACTTATAACTACATTACAACATGTCGTGTTGTCCAGCTCCTTATTCCACCAACCATGAACATGTACTAATTAAATTGTACTAGATGCACATGAGATTCATGATGTTACATTCATAAATAAAGCTAGAGTTGCATAAGTCACTCATATTCAACTTGTTCTATGCTTGATTCAACTCTGCTAAAATTCTAAATGAATCAAATTTGAGCTTGCTCATAAACTTGAATGGATTTTGAGATTGATTTGAGTTTCTATCAAACTCAAACAATAGCTCGTTTGAGTTCAACTCGACAACTCTAGTTCAAACATAGAAGAACCTAGGAAGAAACTTGGTAAACTCATCATTTTTAGGTCAACTTATGAAACAAAATTTGCAGGAAATACCCTCATTGACATTTATTATTGTGTAAAGTCAGAGACAGTGAAAAATGGTGTAGGTCCTCCTCTGTATTATTACATTTAAGCAGGGGCCAGGACGAAAGCGTCACAGGGAGAAAGATTTGATTCCTTGCTGATGGGTAGCGTGGTTCCGTATGACCGATTGCTACGTCAACAGTGTGGAGTTGGTCTCCCATCACCTGCTGGCTGCTGCCGGTCGGAGCACTTATAGATCATCGAGCTCATGAAAAACGTACATGCCAATCCGACAAAGCTAGGGCACTCATATATTCAGTCTTGCAGAAATACATGTTCCTGAAATCTCTCATACCCACTAAGTAAAGGAGACCAAATGATTTGTGAAGAGATGCATAAAATAGAATGTAGGCAGGTCATCACCTAATTCAAGCATCGCCATATATATAGAGCTTAAATACTGAGCGGACTTGGTACAACTCCTATTCAATGAGCACATGGTTCAATCAGTATCTGGTAGAAAATTTACATGTGCCACTAAATACATGTGTCATCTCTGCCACTCATGTTGCTGTGGTGGGTGAAAAACATCAAATGCAAACCAAACATCTTTCAATACTTAGAGTTACATCACGGTTCCTATTTCATTCTGTTTCCTTCATACTAACAGCACCAACGAACTTATCATTCAAAGTCACTTAACCATGTATTTTATGTACTTACCACCGTTCATTATATTAAGCTTAATCAGATGTACTTCATAAATCACTCACTGAAGATTTACGGTGTTATGAAGCTTTATTAATCATGTCCAACGCACATATACAACTATACAAGTCATGATCCAGTGGAAAGAGCACCCATTTATTTTATTTGCTAGAAGAGTTGAATTTGATTGATTATAGTATTGTGAGAAGAATAACGATCCACGACACCATGTAGTATCACTAGAAGAGCTACAGAACATTGCGTCATGCAGTCATCCATATTTGTGTGTGTCGTGATTTATGCTTTGACGGAGTTCCTGAAGCTTGGACTGCAACTAAAGCGTGAGAACGGATGGTGCATGTCCATGCATCAAGCAGTTGCTTCATTGTAACAGAGGATGCAGTTCTGTCATCTCTTGCCACCTACAAAAAAAATCGACAAGCATGCATGAGGTACGACTTGGAACATATTACCACATTGGCAAATGGAGAACTTACATTGGCCATCAATTTTGCTAAAAGAGTACCTTCATGGTATCTCCCAAGCCCAAACTGGTTGGATTTCTAACGTTTTGATGTACTAGTAGCGTCTATACAGTTTCATAGCTAATAATCGGATGAGCTAGCTGGGCAAAATTACTGAATGCTGAGCTAGAAGCACATTATTTCTCCTTTTGTTTGCAAATGTTTACCTATATAAGACACTCAGGGCACTGATAGTATTGTGAGAAGAATAATGATCCACGACACCATGTAGTATCACTAGAAGAGCTGCAGAACATTGAGTCTTGCAATCATACTTGTGTGTGCCGTGATTTACGCTTTGATGGAACTCCTCAAGACAGGTCTGCAACTAAAAGTGTGAGCACAGATGGCGCATGTCCATGCAATGACTGTTAACTAGTGCAGTTGCTTCATTGCTACAGAGGATGCAGTTCTGTCATCTCTTGCCACCTACAAAAAAGAAATTGACAAGTGTGCATGAGGCACAATTTGGAATAGATTACCATATTGGAAAATATAGAACTTACATTGCCCATCAATTGTGCTAAAGAGTCCGTTCCTGGTGTCTCCCAAGCCCAAAACCGGTTGGATTTCTATCATTTGAGTGTACTAGTAGCGTCACTACAGTTTTGTAGCTAAGGGTCGGATAAGCTACGCAAAATTACTGAACACTGAGCTAGAAGCACATTATTTTTCTTTTTGTTTTTGAAATGCTTACCTATATAAGACACTCAAGGCACCAAGGAGGTAAGTGACTGACAAGAAATATCCTAAAGCATTGATTGTCTAGTACTCCTTCCTTCCTACAATAATTATCATTTTGGACAAGATTGTTAGTTCAAAATGAACCAAATTTCTTGTCCAAAACGACAATTCTTGTGGGAAGGAATGAGTAGTTGTCTGAGTGTACCTGTCGGTACCTGGCGGACCGGGTATCCATAGATACAGGAAAGAGGACACGTTGGGCCCCGCCTCACATGGAGGCAGGTTCCGGTGTAACTCCAGGATGCCACATGACGCACAGCTCCTGGACCAACCACCCCGCTGAGGGCAGGTCTGGCGCCGCCACGTTTCCTGTACCTCCGAACCCGCCTCCACACTGAGAGGAGGTCCGGTGCTATTGCGTGTATCGCAGCTCCGGGCTGGGCCTGCCCATTGAGGACGGGATTGGCACCGCCACGTCTCTCGTAGCTCTGGGCATGCAGCTCCAGACTTGCCCCCCCCCCCCCCCCCCCACGGAGGGGAGGTCCGGCACTGCCACGTGTCCTGCAGCTCCGGACCCACCTCCCCAAGGAGGGGAGGTCCAGTGCTGCCACGTGTCCTATAGCTCTGGACCCGCCTCCCCACTGAGGGGAGGTCCGGCGCAGCCACGTGTCCCGCAGCTCTGGGCCCGGCCTCCCCCGCTGAGGGTAGGAATGGGGCTACCACGTGCCCAACAGTGCCGGGCCTAGGCCTTCTTGCGGAAGCAGGCCCCGACGCAGCCACTTGGTTAACGGCTACTAGGGGCGGAAGGTGGCAGCAGTAAAGGAAGACGTGCTTAGTGTGTCCAAGCAGTAAGTGCGCGCGCCTTCCCTAGGAAAGCAGAGGTGCACACTCATAAGTCAAGGGGTCAGTGTCCAGTCCTGTTATGACTGGCCGGTGCCGAACTGGTACGTACGGCGGGCGAATGGGCGGCCACGACAAGACAGACGGGATGTGTCCAACCATCATGAGAGGCTATGTATAGCCCTACCACAGGGCATGGTCAGGCGGCACATTGAAGCCATTGTCAGGAGATAATATTTACTCCCAGATCTTATATAGGATTTGGTTCCCCCCGGGACCACCTGTCGGGCCCCGAGGCCCACCTTGTAACTGCCCAGGCCTTGGACTATAAAAGGAACGGGCGGGCAACCGACCCCGAGGACAAGCGCAGAGACACTCGACACACGCTTGAGCAATACAACACATACAAACCACCGTGGAGTAGGGTATTACGCTCCGGCGGCTCGAACTATGTAAATCCCTTGCGTTCATCATCCACTGTGTTCGATCTTACTAGGACTACCCCCCCCCCCCCCCCCCCCCCCCGAAAATACATCGAACCTCCGCGGGCTGCTTCTGAGCAGGTCCGGGGGAGGTGTCAGTTAGACACCTTGACATTTGGCACGCCAGGTAGGGGGTTTTTTCCTGCAAAGATCTTCACCTGCAGCATCGTGAACGCCCGTTCCAATGCTAGCTCCTCCAGGCCACAGCCCCGCCAGCAGGCGGCGGGGGAGGACCAAGCTTCATCCCATCCCAGGGCTGGGTCCCGCTCCAGGGTGGGAAGATCTGGATCGTCGCGTCGCCGTGCAGCCACTCCACCGGCTGCAGGCCCGCACAACACGGCACGGCGAACTCCCGCCGTGACAGTTGCTACAACACCACCAGCGGCAAGCCCAGAAAGTGCACTTCAAGCAGCGCATGCACTACTCCGCAACGCACCGACGGCAGGTGCCCCGCAGGGGGCAACCCAGCAGTGGATAAACAACTTCGACCACCTGGTTGTCACTGCACTCCATGCGACTCCACAAGGCGGGAGGTGAGCGGCGCCGACATTTGTGTCACTGTCGCATATGCCAACTATCGACCGGTGGACCGCTAATAGCCGCTCAACTAGGCTCTCTACGGGAGACCTGCAGGCTGAGTTGCAGCACCGCAGGGCTGGAGAGGACTGTCGAGTCGTCATTGAGCATCAGCGGGAGCGGCACCGCAATCTTGAAGCCAACTACAGTCTGTCGGGTCCCGAACCCCAGCTGCATGACGCTCCTCCGCCGTGTCGGGCGTATGAGGTGCCTCCCGCGCAGCACCAGGCGTACGTTGCGCCCCCTCCGCACCAGGCGTACATTGCGCCTCCTCCACTCCAGGAGTATGGTGTGCCTCTGCCGCATCACGCGCCTGCTGTTCCGACCCAACACCAGGCGTACGCAGTGCCGCCTGTTCACCAAGCCTATGCAGCGCCAAACTCGACGCCCGCAAGCACAGGAGGAGGGTGTGCGGCTTTAGCCCCACACCTACGGGGGTGGTATGGCCCCACAAGTTCTGGCCGCATACACCGGAGAAGTATGACGGAAGCGTCAACCCGAGTGAGTTTCTGCAGATCTACTCCACCTCGATCCTAGCTACAGGGGGTGACGAGGTCATCATGGCCAATTATTTTCCCCTTGTCCTAGCCAGCCCGGCCCGGTCATGGCTCATGAACCTTCCCCAGGGGTCCATCACCTCCTGGGAGGAGCTATGCCGACAGTTCGTGGTGAACTTCGGAAGCTCGTACAAGCGCCCTGGCACAGAGCTCAACCTTCACGCTGTTAGGCAGCGCACGGGGGAGCCGCTCCGAACGTTCATCCAATGATTCTCCCACGTATGGAATACCACCCCACACATCTCGAATGCATCTGTCATAGTTGCATTTAGACAGGGTGTGAGGAACAAGAAGATGCTCAAGAAGCTCGCCACACACGACATGCGCAATGTCTTCGAGTTGTTTGCCTTGGCAGACAGATGCGCCAAAGCTGCGGAAGACCGTAACTGGCACTCCCAATCCTCCTCAGAGAGTGAGGAGCCCTCGCGGTACGAAGTGGAAGCTGCTACCAGGGGTGGAGGCAGGAAGAAAAAGAACATTAGCCGCAGTAGGAATAAGCCGAGGCCCGGAGCCCCCATGGTGGCAGCTCCGGCAGCCGGTGGAGCCCGAGGCCCGCGCCAAGACAAGCGACCACGTCAGCCACCAGAGGGTGATGACGCTGACTTCAAGTGCCCGGTGCACCGGACCAATGGCCACAGTGCTAGTGAGTGCCGGGAGATCAAGAAGCTTGCGGAGCGTTACCGTGAGCAGAGGCAACAACGCCAAGAGGGTGAGCCTCCCCGCCAGAGGGAGGGTAAGCAGAAGCTTGATCCCATGGAGGAAAAAGACGAGGACATGGGGTACTAGGAGCCCCAGTGAAAGTCATCCTCGCGAGTGCTGACTCGGACACTAGCAGCAACCAGGAGCGTGGAAGCTCCTCTATGTCATCTACGAGGGAGCCACGGACCCCACGTCTCGGAATGCGGTGAAAGTCCTCTGATGGTTTGTGGCTGCGGTGGCCCCAGCACCAAGCCCTGCTCCCCATAGCAAGTGGATGAGCACCGCAATTGGCTTTGATGCCTAAGACTGCCCAAAGAACATGGTAGGAGCTGGAGCGCTCCCGTTGCTTGTGGCCCCGACCATCACCAATGTGAAGCTACATTATGTGCTGATCGACGGCGGTGCAGGCCTCAACCTCATCTCATATACTGCCTTCCGAAAGCTGCAGATACCCATGTCCCGGCTCACACCTTCGAGCCCGTTCTCAGGTGTGGGCCCAGGGCAAATCATGCCCAACGGTAGCCTCCACCTCCCGGTAACCTTCGGTACTCCGAAGAACTACCGCACGGAGAGCGTCCTATTTGATGTGGCGGACGTCAAGCCTCCCTTCAACGCCATCATCGGAAGGCCAGCGCAGTACCAGTTCATGGCCGAAGCCCAATACGGCTATCTGATCCTAAGGATGCCCACGACATCTGGAGTCCTCAAGGTCCGGGGAGATCGCACTGTCGCGGTGTCAGCCTTGGAGCAGCTCCAAGCACTCGCGGCAGGGTGGGCCCCAATCCTTAATGGCACAAGGGAAAGCCGACCAAGCCAAGGCCCGTCCCAACAGACCTCAGCTGTAGCTCTGCATGTGCTGCCCGCCGAAGACGACATCCCAGTAAAGGTCGTCAAAATCGGCTCCGAGGCTGCCCAGACGACCCGCATAGCGGGTAACCTGGACAACAAATAGAAACTCGCGCTCGTTACTTCCCTCCGGGACAATGTCGATGTGTTTGCCTGGCAACCATCGCAGATGCCCGGGATCCCCAGGGAGGTGATCGAGCACCATTTGAAGATCTACCGTGACGCCTGCCCAGTACAACAGAAGCACCGGAAGCAGTCCGTCGAGCACCAAAACTTCATCTGAGAGGAGATTAAGAAGTTGCTTGATGCATGCTTTATCAGGGACGTCCACCATCCTCGGTGGTTGGCTAATCCTGTTGTCGTTCCCATGGCTGGGTGGAAGCTTCGGATGTGCATCGACTACACCAACCTAAACAAGGCATGTCCAAAGGATCCATTCCCACTCCCTAGGATATATCAAATTGTAGAGTCTACATCGGGCTGAGATCTGTTGTGTTTCCTAGACGCGTATTCCGGTTTCCACCAAATACCAATATCTAGATATGATGAAGAACACACTACTTTTGTAAAAGTAGATGGCATATATTGTTATGTCTCCGTGCCTTATGGTCTTAAGAATGCTCTCCCTACTTTTATACGTGCAATGCATAAAACATTTGGGGACCTCATTAGAGACCTGGTAGAAGTGTATGTCGATGACATCGTGGTAAAAATCAGAAAACCACAAATCATTGCTGGACAACCTAGCGCAAGTCTTCAGCAGGCTGCGCATCACGCGCACGATGCTGAACCCCGAAAAGTGTGTCTTCGGGGTCGCTTCTGGGAAGCTGCTTGGTTTCCTGGTCTCTCACCGTGGAATCGAAGCTAATCTCGAGAAGATTAAGGCGATAGAGCTGATGCGGCCTCTGGCTCGCATCAAGGATGTGCAGAAGCTCGCAGGGTGCCTAGCAGCCCTCAACCGGTTTATCTCGAGACTGGCAGAGCGAGTGCTCCCCTTCTTCAAGATTCTGCGGAAGGTAGGTCCCTTTGTGTGGACCGAAGAGGCGAAAGCGGCATTCCATGAGCTCAAAAAGCACCTGAAGTCCATGCCCGTTATGGTGGCGCCGGAGCCCGGCGAGCCCTTGCTGCCATATCACCGTGACAACCGAAGTGGTCAGCATAGTCCTGGTCGCAGAGCGGTCGGAGCCGCAACAACAGGTGCAGGAAGGAAATCACGACACAAGCGCTGAGTCTCAGAGCTCGGACCTGGCTATGGACCTCTCCTTGGGGAGCCACGGAAACCAGGGAACCCCCGGGTCCCAACCCCCGGAGGTTTACTCAGAGCCTGGGGGCCAGGAGCACCAGGACCTGGACCCACTGTGAGGAGCACCAGACCTCTCAGACAGGGTTCGGACCACTCAATGGCCAGTCTACTACAGCAGCGAAGTCCTCCATGAAGCAAAAATAAGGTACGTGGAGGTACACAAGTTGTTGTATGCCGTGTTGATAGCATCGAGGAAGCTCCGACACTATTTCCAGAGCCACAAGGTCTCGGTGGTCACCTCCTTTCCACTAAGAACCATGCTCCACAGCCCTAATGCGACTGGCAATATCACCAAGTGGACAGTGGAGCTGGCAGAGTTTGAGCTCGAGTTCCTCCCTCGGCATGCAATCAAGAGTCAGGCACTGGCTGATTTCTTGGCTGAGTGGACTCTATCACTGAGCGACCCAGAGGGCCCGGATAGCGGAGAAACAGTGCCCAGTGCACCAGTCTTCACCAAGACCCCCTGGACACTTTACTCCGATGGTTCCGCGCGGAAGCAGGGGGCCGGAGCTGGGGTACTGCTCATCACCCCGACCGGGGAGCAGTTCAAGTATATGGTGCGTCTTGACTTCAAGGCCACCAACAACATGGCAGAGTATGAAGCCCTTATCTTCAGGCTGTAGACAGCGTTGACCCTCAATGTCCGCCAGCTCCTAGCCAAAGGTGACTCCCAACTAATTATCAAGTAGGTCAAGGGAGAGTGTAGTTGCAATGACCCCCAACTAGCAGCATATTTGTTGCACGTCAGGAAGTTGGAGAAAGACCTTGAAGTCTTGGATTTGTGCCATGTGCCCCGAGCTGCCAACTCAGTAGAAGACGACCTGTCAACAAAGGCCTGCACAGAGGCCCCAGTGCCTGAAGGAGTCTTTGCAAGGACGTTATTGCGACCAACTGTCCGAGCTGCCGAACCGGGTGAAGGGGGTGAAGCTAGCACCTCGAAGCTGGCAATCCCAGCGGCCCTGCAACTATGGTGCCCGCCAAGGTTCTTATGCGCCACCGACAGCTCCGAGCAGCCGGGCGCCCAAGACCCAGAAGCTCAAGAAGGTCCCGATGCATGGATCTTGGAGGTCCGGGACTACTTGAAAGATAATTTCCTTCCCAAAGAACATGCCCTGGCAGAACGGATTGTGCGGATGGCTAAGAGATACACGCTAGTGGAGGGGGATCTCTACCGGCGTGGCGCCAACGGCATCCTACTGCGATGCATTACCTGGGAGGAAGGTTGTGACTTGCTCGCAGAGATTCATGGAGGTGAGTACGGGAACCACGCATCGTACCGCACGCTGGTCGGCAAAGCCTTCCGGCATGACTTCTATTGGCCAACAACACTCCAATATGCCGCTGAGATGGTCAAGAGATGTAAGGCGTGCCAGTTCCATGCCAAGCAGATCCACACACCAGCTCAAGCGCTGCAGATGACCCCCCCTCGTGGCCATTTGCCATGTGGGGGTTGGACATCCTGGGACCTTTCCCTAGAGCCGTTGGAGGATTCTGGTACCTCTACGTCGTCGTAGATAAGTTCACCAAATGGCCAGAAGCCACCGTAGTTGTCACCATTAACAAGCAGTCGACAGTGAAGTTCATCAAGTTGATCGTCTGCAGGTTTGGGGTCCCAAACAGGATCATCACCGATAATGGGAACCAATTCACGAGTGCAGCGTTCCAAGGATATTGCGGAGACCTTGGGATCCCAATTTGTTATGCCTCTTGTCGAAGGTCTAAAATGACACTTCCCCCGGACCTGCTTAGAGAGCAGCCCGCGGAGGTTCTTTGAATTCACGAGGGCTATTCCCAGGAGATTGAGCACAGCGAGATGGTGAACACAGAGGGTTTACGTGGTTCGGGCCGCTGGAGCGTAACACCCTACGTCCACAGGAGTGTTTGTGTATTGCCTTGCTTGAGCGTGTATGGGTTTCAATCGGTCTGATGCGATCCCCTGTGAAGGTCGTCTGCCGAGTCCTTTTATAGTCCAAGGACTCTGCAATCACAAGGTGGGCCCCGGGTCCCAACAGGTGGTCCCGGGGAGAGCCAAATCCTATACAAGATCTAGGATTAAATGATATCTACTTCCCTTTGTCAGGGGATTTAATGTGCCGTCCCGCCGCGTCGTGCGCCAGGGCTACACATAGTTGTTGATGATGGCAGGGCACATCCCGTCCGTCTTGTCCTCGCGGCTTACTCGTTCGCCTTGCGTCGCGGGTCTGTACCAGCTACTTGGACAAGACAAGACACTGGAGCCTTCACTTGCGCATGCGCAACTCCGCTTTACCTGGGGAAGGCGCGCGTACTTAATGCCAGTCTGAGCAGCGCACTCTTTCCTTTACTGCGGCCTCCTACCGCATTGAGTTAGCCGTCCGCCACATGGTCGCACTGGAGCCTGCCTCTGCGGGGAGTTGAGCGCCCAGATGTACGGGTCACGTGGCGCCTCTAGAGCCCACCTCAGCCGAAGGGTGGAGGCTCATCTCTGCGGGCCACGTGGTAGTTCCGGAGCCCTCCTCACCGGGGAGAGGGCCCGATCCTGGGGGTTCCAATGGCTACAGGGCAGCCCCGGAGCCCGCCTCGGCGGGGAGGCAAGGGTCCGGTTCCACTGGCCACGTGGTAGTCCGGGAGCCCGCTCCGGTGGGGAGGTAGGATCTGGTCCTTCCCCCCACGACATGACAGCCTCGGACTCTGCCTCCAAGTAAAGGCCGAGTCCTTAGCCATTTTCTCCTTGTGCGCGGGGGTACTCGGTCTACGGGATACCGACACCTCCGTTGATCACCCTGAGAGCAATGGACAGGTAGAGAGGGCAAACGCGGAGATTCTCAAGGGCCTCAAGACTCGTACATACTCAAGCCTTGAGAGGCATGGTGCAAATTGGGTGGATGAGCTACCATATGCGCTGTGGGCTAGCCAGACATCAACCAGCCGGGCTACGGGAGAAACACCCTACTTCTTGGTGTTCGGGGCGGAGGTCGTCCTTCCCCCAGAGGTCACTATGGGCTCCCCCTGTATTCGGATGTACGACGAAGCCACACAGGACCAGTTCAGGCGTGAAGACATTGACCTCGTCGACGAGGGACGGATACGAGCAGCCCTCTGAAACGCACGATACAGGCAAGCGCTCCGGCGCTACCATCAACAGACCATGCGCAGTAGGGAGCTGAAGGTAAATGACCTGGTGCTGCGATGTATACTCTCCCGTGAAGGAGCAAATAAGCTCTCCCCTGGCTAGGAGGGGCCCTTCCAGGTAACAGAAGTTTCTTGCCCGGGTGCGTTCGCCTAGCTACGGAGGATGGAGAACGAGTGCCCAACCCATGGAATATCGAACACCTCCGTAAGTTTTATCCATAGTCCAGTGGTAGGACATTTTTTCTTTCGTTATAAAGGAAGCATAATGTCTAGAGACAAAACTTGGTTTAACCAAGGCCAGGGAGATGAGCTCCGAGTGTACGCCTTACTTGGCATGGTCCAGAACCCTGAGTAGGTACACTCTGCTCCCTGCCACCCAGGTCGGGTCGTTCTTCGTGTAAAGTCTGTTCTCTCCTATGAAAGCTATAATGAAAGAATGTTTGCCCTACCCTGAAGTGTTTTATTCATTTGAAATTACCTTTAGTTCTTATGAATATCGGCATACGTTCACCTTAGCTCATCACCTAGCGTGGGTGCAGTCAGATTTTCCCTCGTCTCTGCAATAGTGGGAGTTTTACTGTCCGATTGCAGGTGGGCTTACTTGAGGTACTTGTTATGTATCTGGAGCCTTCAAACCCACTCCCTGCGCATGGTGGGTATCGAGTTCTGGGTGTGGAGGCACTGAGTTACTCAAGTTCCCCACGTCAGCATAGGATTATAAGACAAACAACACTAATAGAGCGTGGGAGAAGAGTGACTGGAGAACAAAATTACTTTTTATCTCTCATGTGTGTAGGCTACTAAGGTTGTGACGCTAGTAAAGCCACTCGTGTACTACCGTTGATGGACAGTTGCCTCACCAGAGGTAGGCTCGAGGGCCCGACATTGACGCCCTACATTGACAATGGGTGTCGCTGGAGCTCCTGAGCTCCGACGACCCCAGGGGGCCCAAAGTCGACGTCCTACATTGACAATGGGTGCCGCTGGAGCTCCTGAGCTCTGACAACACCAGGGGCCCCAACCTTGACGTCTGCTAAGTTGACAATGAGTGTTGCCGGAGCTCCTAAGCTCTGACAACCCCAGGGGGCCCAGAGTCGACGTCCTACGTTGACAATGGGTGTTGCTGGAGCTCCTAAGCTCCGAAAGCCCTAGGGGGGGCCAGCGTCGACGTCCTCTACGTTGAAAATGGGTGTCGCCGGAGCTCCTAGGCTCCGACAACCCCAGGGGGCCTGACGTCGACGTCCAACATTGACAATGGGTGTCACCGGAACTCCTAAGCTCTGACAACCCCAGGGGGGCCCAGCGTCGGCGTCCTCTATGTTGACAATGGGCGTCGCCGGAGCTCCTAAGCTCCAACAACCCCAGGGGACCCGGCGTTGACATCTTTTACATGGACAATGGGTGTCGCTGGAGCTCCTAAGCTCCATTAGGGGGCTCGGTGGTTACATCTTCTACATGGACAATGGGTGTCGCCGGAGCTCCTAAGCTCCGCCAGGGGGGCCGACGTCGACGTCCTCAAAACAAATGTTAGTTCTACTTGGTACATGTACACAATCAAAATTACGTACATCTACAGGGGGCAAGACACAAAATATCAAAGACAAAAATCAGGAGGACCTCAATCATTGAAAGATCATATTACAAAGTCAGAGGATTTCATTACAAAATTGGAAATGTAGAGGCGAGAGCAAGAAAGGAAAGGCCTAGGTCCTACGGATAGCTGAGGCGATGGCTTGAGCAGCCTCTTGAACACTTGCCTTGGCGGCATCCATCCCTTCGTCGACGGGCCCTTCAATCGCCAGGCCTAGGGGGAAGTGGGGTCCCGGCTCCGATAACACGCCAGCACGTACTCGGCGACAGTCTTGGTCAAGGACCTCCCCTCTGTTTCCAGCCTATCTGCAATGACATGACCCACCGCATCGAGCTTGCCAGCAGTGGAGCTAAGAGCCGCCAACGCTTTGTCCAGCTCCGACACTGGGTTAGCCGGATGTATTGGGCTGAAGCCAAGCAGCACCAGTGCTCCGTCGGCTCGTCCCAGGAAGTCCCATACCCGCTGGGACTCATCTGCTCTCGAGCTCCGCAACTCCTCCAGTGACATCTTGGTTGCCGCGAGCTCCGCACCCTCCTTGGCATGGTGCTCAGCCTCTTTGTCATGCCACTAAATGCTCTTGGCTAATTGTCGTTCGCGATCAGCAAGCTCTGACTCCTTAAGGTGGATGTAGTTCCGCCGCTCTGCCAGGTCTTCCTCCCGGCCCTGCACCTTATCCTCCCTGGTGGAGATGTCGGCCTCTCTCTTTCTGAGGTCTTGTCCCCTTTGCCAGAGTCTGTCTTCCTCGAGCCGGCACCGCACATCAAATTTCTTATAGCGTTCTGCCAAGCTCTGTTCACCCAGTGACAGCTTCTAGGAGAGCTCCTCCTACTTCCGGCCCAAACCCTTTTGCATCTCGAAGAGTTCGACCTCCCTCTTGTCAAGCTCCCGACGAAGCTTCTGGAGAGTCTCATGCCAGATAGACAGACCTTCTTGGCGCTTGTCTGCAGCCCTGTGGCTTTCCATGACATCCTCATATATCTCCTGAATTTTTGCGTCAAGAGCCTTGAGGCTGGCCTCCCTCTCGCTGAGCAGTTCGCCCTGCTTGATCAGTCGGACTTTCTCCCTCTCGATCCAGTCCTTGCGTTGACAGAGCCTCGACTGCGTCCGCTAGTTTGGTTGTAAAGCCTATCGCGCCAACGTCCAAGGGAGATACACTCTTCTTCCAAGGCCTTGCGATCGTGGTCAAAGGACAATGCGACCTGCTGCATGCTAGAATAGGCGTTGTCGATGGACAGCACCAGGGGAATGGGCGCCGGACCTGATGGGGGCACCTCCTCCTCCATCTCCTCCAGGATGCCCGCCGTCATCAGGAAGGGGCTCCACTTCGCAAGCGGGGGCCCCTGCGGGCTTTTAGGCGCCTGAGGTGTCCTCTAGAAGCTTTGTAGCCCCGACGACGCCTAGAGGAGGTTCAGCCGGAGTGGTGCCAGTTTCTGCCGGGCCCTCCGGTGCGGCCATGGATGCCTCTGGACCAGTCTCCGCTAGGGGAGAGGCAGGATGCTCAACCGGAGCCTCCACGACTTGTGGCCCGGACATAGGCGCACTAGATGCCACTGGCTGAGGTACTGGGGCCTCAACCACCTCCGACACTGGGGCAGAAGCTTCAACAACAACCGTACCAGCCACCGAAGCCTCCGCTGTAGCTGGTGTGGGGGCCGATTCTTCAACTGCTTCCGACTCGTGAGCCGGAATCTCTCCCGCATCCGGTGTGGGGGCCGACCCCTTAGCTACGTCCGACTGGGGTACCAGAACCTATTTTGAAGATGGTGTAGGGGTTGAACCTTCAGTGGCTCCCAACACGGGAGGTAGAATCTCTGTCGATGCCGGCGCACACACCGGAACTGCATTGGCACTGGCATCACTGCCGAAGCCTCAGTGGCTACTGGCTCTGGCGTTGGAACCCCGACCATCTCTATGTCAGGGACCGGGGTCCTGGTTGCCGGCGCAGCCGTATCTATAGTTGGCGCCATCCTCACGCCGCTCGAAGCCTCCAGGTTCGCCTGAGCAAGTACAGGGGCCGAAGCTGAAGCATCTGCCTGCTCAGCCTCCTGCACTATCGCAGAAGTAGCGGCCTCCCCCCCCCCCTTCTTGGAGGCGTTGTACACCAGAGATAGAAACATTCGAAGATTGATCTTAACCCAAAGAGAGATCAAGGTAAGAGCATAGTCGTTTACCTTGGGAAGCTCCAGGTACCGCAGAAGCAAAGCCGCTTTGGAGCGGGGCCAGAGCCGCAACCCGATGGAGTCGATGTGGCTGGGGCTCTCGACCCCTTAGAGGCCTGAGCCGGAGTCTTCTTGACCGAAGCATCCCTCGATTGGGAGGGACCTCTGGAGCTTGGCTCAGCGCCTGGCACCAAGGTGGGAGGTGGCCCCGTGGAGCTGGCGCCCTTTGGAGGTTCCTGAGCCAGAGGTGGTCCTGCCACCGGGGACCTAAGATGGCTTCCATCGCTCCGCACCAGTTTCCTCTTCCGGCTGGAGGGCTGCGCCGGTGCCTTGCCCTTGCCGGAGCCGACAGCTTCGCCCCCTGGCTTGGAGCAACAGGGACTGGCTCCCCAGTGACCCCAAGAACTATGATCGCGGAGGAAGCTCGCTTCTTCGCGACCCCAATCTCGTCTAGCGTTGGCATCGTCTTTTGGAGCTCCCGGCAAAACCCGGGAACCAGATTCAAAGGTTGGAAGGCCTCTAGGGGCGTCACGGAGTCAAGCGGGATGGATTTGCTCTGAAATTTCTTCAGCAGGGTCTTCAGAACTTCATCCCTCATCTGGGAAACGGCATCACGCTGTGTGAATGTCCACGCATGTCATTCCCTGAACTTCAGTGAAGCCCATCTGTTCCTCAAGAAGTTCCCAAAGACCATCTGAGGGGTCACTCCACCGGCGACGCAACTCTCAATCCTCACCACAACAGGCTTGTATGCCTCTGGCAGCTCCGGGAGCTCATTCCAGGCATCAGTGTCCATGTTGGGGCAGGTTCCTTGGCAGATCCAACTTCTCGTGCTTATCCACGGTGATGATCACCCACTCCTTTTTCCAGTCATCCCATTTCTCGGAGGGAAATGTTTCCAAGTACTTGAAGGGGGACCTCTTCCGCTTCACAAAGTAGTACATTTCGATCATCTCATTTCCCTTCCTGGTGGTCTGCAGGGTGAAGATAGACCGGAAGAGTTATAAGCTGGGCCACACCCCCACCCACATCTCGCAGAAGTGGATGAAGGTGGCTACCAGCAAAAGGGACTGGGGGCCAAGGAATTGCAACTGGATGCTATAGAACTCCAGCAGTGTCATAAGGAAACACGAGAAAGGTGGAAGCAAGATGACCATGGCATATCCTTGGAAGTAAACCATCTCTCCGGCGCTCCTCTTCATGAAGGGAAGCTTGCCTAGGCGAATGCTTCCATTGAAGGAGTCATGGGACCACCCCATGTAGGCGCGAACCTTCTTCAGCTCCTTCTCGCCCTTGATCTTGCTGGCGGGGAGGCTCAACTCCATTGCAACAAAGTGGGGAAGGGGAAAAATGGTTGTGCAAAGGTTAAGGCGCAAGGTCACAGGATGCAAGGAAGCAGTAAGGTCCTGAGCATGAGTGCGAATGGGGGCGTAAAGAGCCCTCGACTTGTGCTGGCCCCCCTTCTTAAGTATGCGACCGCGACGTTTGGGTGGAAACCACAGTCACTGCTATGACGGAGCTACCCACACGATGATTGGTGGGCCCAGGTCCGTTCCAGCGGGAAAGCCGAAGTTACCGCCTCGGGGCAACCGCTCCCGTGGGGGGGGGGGGAGTTAAAAACCCGAGGGCGGTGACATAATGGTCGTGCGGAACCGAAACAAAATTTGTATCGGGAACTGACGCCTGTTGATGGCGTGATATCTGCAGACAAAGATTTTATCTGCCGCATTGAAGGGAAGCCCTTAAAGTCGCGACACGGAGATTCAAAATGGCCCCACCTTAGGTATAATCACGTAACCAAAGAAGTTCCTCTCCGAGATGGGCCCGGGGGCCATTGTGTGTACCTGGCGGACCGGGTACCCATAGATACAGGGAAGAGGACATGTTGGGCCCCGCCTCCTATGGAGGCAGGTTCCGGCGTAACTCCAGGATGCCACGTGATGCGCAACTCCTGGACCAACCACCTCGCTGAGGGCAGGTCTGGCGCCGCCACGTGCCCCGCAACTCCAGCCCTGGTCATCCCGCTAAGGACAGGACTGGCACCGCCACGTGTCCTGTACCTCCGGACCTGCCTCCACACTGAGAGGAGGTCCGGTTCTACTGTGTGTATCGCAGCTCCAAGCCGGGCCTCCCCGTTGAGGACGGGATCGACATCTCCACGTCTCCTGTAGATCTGGGCCTGCAGCTCCGAACTTGCCCCCCCCCCCCCCCCCGGAGGGGAGGTCTGGTGCTGCCACGTGTCCTGCAGCTCCGAACCCGCCTCTCCATGGAGGGGAGTTCCGGCGCTGCCATGTGTCCTGTAGCTCCGGACCCGCCTCCCCGCTGAGGGGAGGTCCGGCACAGCCACGTGTCCCGCAGCTCCGGGCCTGGCCTCCCCCGCTAAGGGTAGGACCGGGGCTACCATGTGCCCAGCAGCACCGGGCCTAGGACTTCCCACGGAAGCAGGCCCCGACGCAGCCACTTGGTTAGCGGCTACTGGGGGGCGGGAGGAGGCAACAGTAAAGGAAGACGTGCTTAGTGTGTCCAAGTAGTAAGTGCGCGTGCCTTCCCTAGGAAAGCAGAGGTGCACACTCATAAGTCAAGGGGCCAGTGTCCAGTCCTCTTATGACTGGCCGGTGCCAAACTGCTACGTATGGCGAGCGAATGGGCGGCCACGACAAGACAGACGGGATGTGTCCAACCATCATGAGAGGCTATGTATAGCCCTACCGTAGTGCATGGCCAGACGACACATTGAAGCCATTATCATGAGATAGCATTTACTCCCAGATCTTATATAGGATTTGGTTCCCCCCGGGACCACCTGTCGAGCCTCGGGTCCCACCTTGTAACTGCTCGGGCCTTGGACTATAAAAGGAACGTGCGGGCAACCGACCTCGAGGACAAGCGCAGAGACACTCGACACACGCTTGAGCAATACAACACATACAAACCACTGTGGAGTAGGGTATTACGCTCCGGCGGCCCAAACCACGTAAATCCCTTGCGTTCATCATCCACTGTGTTCGACCTTACTAGGACTAGCCCCCCCCCCCCCTCCGAAAATACATCGAACCTCCGCGGGCTGCTCTTCTGAGCATGTCCGAGAGAGGTGTCAGTTAGACACCTCAACAATACCTCTCTGCCTACTCGGGATCATTTTCAATAGCTGGTATCAATGCCACACTGTAGAGAATTGGCCACATATAAGGAACACCATATTGAGCCGGCATCTTCGTCCCTAGATTCACCTCCCAGCAGCGAACCTGCTCTTTTTTTTTTGACGAAATAGGCAGGTGTACTGCCAATGCATTAAAGAAGTAGAGAGTCGAGTTCAAATACAGGAGGCAACTTGTGTTGCCTAAGAAAAACAAAAACAAAACACCAGGAGGGAGGGGACAAGACAAACAGCACCAGTTGGTTATGTTACATCAGCTGAGCCTTCTTAAGGCCTTCAATTCTCCAGAGCCAGTTGAGTAAACTGCCACGCCATTTTATAGTAATTGATTTCCTCCTTGGCTAGGTGTGCTACCTGTAGCTCGTTCTTCTCCTCTCCTTCGTGCTCTTTTCTCCACTTCTCTTTCCACCTGCAGCTATTTATGCTCTCTTCTCTTGCCACCACTTGCTATCGGTTGCTGTTCAATCTCTCTCGAGAAGAGAAACAGTGACACGTCTAGTTAATTATGATCAGAGGAGCGGTATTCAGTTTTAGAATAGGTGGCATCAGGAGAAATGCTTTTACAACTTGAGTTGCAGTCTTTAGTAGGTGCCTTGCTTCTAGCGCTTGTGAGATACGAGATCGGCGATGAGCTCGGGTTGAGTGCACCTGGCACTTGCGTAACACGTGCTTGCGGCAAAAAGAACCAATTGCTGGTGTTCCGCCCATGTCCGGCAAGGCAGTCTCTGTTCTTAGTGCCCATGGCCAATGCAATGCAATCTTGCATTGCTCGATGTTTCACTAATACAAAAGTTTGTATATTTGCAGGATTGCATTACAGAGCTGTTTTTTAATGAACTGAGCCGACATGCTTTATGTGAATAGCATACTTCGAGATAGTTTGGAAACAAATTCATGTGTTTATGAGTGTCGGGTCATCAAGGACAAAAGTATGTATAACTCTTTAAGGAAAAAAATGAAAGAATACCAAAAACATCTCGACTGTTACGGACAACCATACACCTTTGACAAACGTTGTGTCCTTTAGAGAGTCCTTTTTTTCTTGTCCTGGGGAATAACGATGAAGAGGGATTAGTGATTAAGTTGCATCAGTTGTCTACAGTCAAAAAAATCAATGCATTTTCCATGGAGGATTCACAACTCGCAGGTTAGTCCAATGTGATCAGGTCCCAGAACTCATGCCCTACTCGTCTGTCATTCATCTTCATACTACGTATGTATTGTTCAGATATGAAACTGAAATAAAGGGTTCAATTACGCTCAATCGGTGCAAGCAAGTTGGGCTTCCATGGAAGTCGGCCGGCCGGCCTCCTACAGATAGGAGGAGAGAGAAAGGAGGAACCAATCAACACGAGTCACGTTTTATTCAGTCTGAATTTGATTTTTCCCATCTACCATGACAATACATTATAATCCCTCCATTCCAAAAGCTTGTCACTTTATAGTTCATTTTACATACTCTGCTTGGTATTAGATCTACCTCGAACTAGTTATAAGCCATCGGCTCCTAAAGTCTGACTTTTTGGCCATCAGAGCAAACCAAATTAACTATTGTAGATGAGAAGGCAGATGTAGTTTATATATAAGGATCTCATCAGCCTGCTGGTCCAATCTGCATTAGGGAATTGATAGCATTAAACAGCCTTTGTCCAGCTCTTATGCCCATGTCTTGCCCACGAAAGTAGAGCTGAGGGTAAGAACACTAGTAGGTCAAAGAGATCTCTATATATATGTGATACCTAAATGAGACTTATGAAAACCTACTTTCTGAAGTATGAAATATGGATCATTCGTTAGACCTTCCGATTCCCATCACTGGGCTTGGGAGGTATCGGGAATAGGTTATTCTCTAGTTTTCTCTTAACCACCATCTACCTCTAACACGGCCAATGCAAAAACTGCATCATGTCATTCTTGTCTGTTGGAGCTATAAGACCGGTTGGCGGATATGTTAGGAAAGTTGTATGTATGAAGTCATTCCTATCCTGGACACGTATGTATGTATATAAATATTATTCTTTTTGTTTTTGAAAAATAAGCTTGAAATCTGGACAAAGCAAGGGCACTAATAGATTGAGCGACAAGCGTAAGAGAAATACATGTTCCCGAAATCTCTCATACCCACTAAGAAAAGGGGACGCAATGATTTGTCAAGAGAACCATAAAATAGAATTAGGTACTCGTGAACTAATTCAAGCATCGCCATATATAGAGCTCAATTGTTCCCATGTGTTTCTCAAATACTGAGCGGACTTGGTACACCTTATGTTCAATGAGCACACGGCTCAATTAATATCTGGTAGAAAATTTACATGTGCCACTAAATACATGTGTCATTTCTGCCACTGTACAGTACTTTTGTTGTGGTGGGTGAAAAACATCAAAAGCAAGCCGAGCATCTTTCAATACTCAGAGCTACATCACGGTTCCTATTTCATTTTGTTTTCTTCATACTAACAGCACCAATACACTTATCGTTCAAAATCATTTAATCATGTATTTTTTTGTACTTATCACCGTTCATTTTATTAAGCTTAATGAGATGCACTCGGTGGTGATTTACTGTATCATGAAGCTTTATTAATCATGACCAACGCACATATACAATTATACAAGGCATGATCTAGTGGAAAGAGCACCCTTTATCTTATTTGTGGAAGAGCATCTGTGACTCAAGGTTGGCCCGCAACTAAAGCGTAAGCATGGATGGTGCATGTCCATGCAACAAGCAGTTGTCTCATTGCAACAACCAGTTGCTTCATTGCAACAGGGGATGCAGTTCTGTCATCTCTTGCCACCTACAAAAAAAAAAAAAAGAAATCGACAAGCATGCATGAGCCACAACATGGAACAGATTACCACATTGGCAAATTCAGAAGTTACATTGGCCATCAGTTATGCTGAAGGGTCCATTCCTGGTGTCTCCCAAGCCCAAAACCTGTTGGATTTCTAACGTTTTGATGTACTTGTAGCATCAATACAGTTTCATAGCTAAGGATAGGATGAGCTAGCTGGGCAAAATTACTGAACTCTGAGATAAAAGCACATTTTTTCCTTTTGTTTTTGAAATTCCCGTCACTGGCCTTTACGGCCACACAATCATCGCCTGGGTCTTGGCCTACAGGCTGCCTTACCAAGTTCATGTATCATTGGGCTTCAGCCTTTAGAAAATAAGCAAAAATCACAAAAAACGAAAGGGCAGCCCAATTATCCCACGTCGCCCTCCCGCCTGGACCGGCGGCCCGCACCGCTTGGCAACGATTACAAGCCGCTGATTATTGATCGGCTGCCGTCCACCAGCCTGGTATATAAAATACCCTATGTGGTTGCCATCTTCAAACCCTAAGCCATTTTTCTTTCCTCCCTCCCTGGCCGTCACTTTCTTTCTTCCAGAGAACAAACAACAACGGAGGGAGGCACCAGAGAGAGAGAGAGGAACCGGCCATAGTGGCTTGCGCTGGTGACCCCACACTGTTCCTTGCTCCGGCGCCAGCGAGTGGTTTCTGTCGTACTCATGGTGTCGCCACCCTTACCGACACCGGATTTGCCGATGTTTTTTTTTCTTGACAGATACGTGTCTTACCATTCCTTATGGATTCCGTGAATCCTTCTTTCTTTACTTACTGTCGGCAGATTCGCTCTTACCATTTTGGATTTAAAAAATCCCTTACTATTTTTTTATGACCTTCACAGATCCGAAATCAAAATGGTTTGATTTCCTTTATGCTTTTAATATGCTGCGGATTACTTACTAAAAACAAAATCCCAAAAAGATTTAATGACTAAGTGGACTTATGATACCATTGAAAGAAACTGAGATGCCATAAATCATACTTAGTCACTATAGCCATTCGAGTACAGAGAATAAATCTGAAACAAAACACCATTGGTGCTAATCGATTTGATTAGCACATGAACACCAACATCGCATACCTTCTTCCTCACTCTTCTTTGTGTTGGATGACGAAACCATTGAGGAAGTCCTTCCCCTCACTTTCCCACAACCACAAATCGGATGCGCTTATTGTTTTTTGAGAAGATTCAAATGGTTTCTTGTGTTGTCCAAAACATGTCCAAATCCCTCTTCTTATACTTGTTGTAGGAACGTAAGAAGGGGCCTCCCTTTATTCGGAATAGATGCGTCTCCTGATTAAGACACGTTCATTAAAAGGGTTGTGTCCTTTGGATTAGACACATGATTAAACTAATTAATCACAAGTTCAATTGCTAACAAGAGATAGTTTGAAAACATTCATATATTTATGAGAGTAGGTGTATCAAGGACGAAAGTTGTATGACTTTTAAGGAAAAAACAAAATGAAAGGATACCAAAGACATGATCGACTGTTCAGAACAAACATACACCTTTCACAAACGGTGTGTTCTCCGGAGAGTCCTTTTTTCTTGTTCCAAAAATGAACGATAAAAAGAGAATAGTGACTAAGTTAGCATTAGTTGTCTGCAGCCAAAGAATTTCAATGCATTTTCTATGGTGGATTCACAACTCGAAGGTACTCCAATGTGATCAGGCCCCATCACTGTTGCGCTGTTCACACGTCATTCATCTAGAGTACGTACGCATGTATTGGTCAGATATGAAGACTGAAATGAATGTGTTCAGTTACGCCCGATCGGTGCGAGCAAGTCAGAGCTTCCACTATGAAAGCCGGCCTCCTCCAGATAGAGGAGAGAGAAAGGTTGAACCAAGTGTCGAGTCACATTTTCAGTTTGAATTTGATGTTTCCCATCTACCATAGCAATACATGTATACTGCCTGGTTTAGATCTACCTCGAACTAGTTAGCAAACCAAACTGCTTCCTTCTTATCTTTTTAATTGATGTTTCTTACAAAAAATGAACTAACCACAGATGTCTGAACGTCAAACAAAAAAATAAAGAGTGGGTAAATGAAAAGTCAGATGTAGTATATAAATAAGGATGTCACTGGGCCTGCTGGTCCAATCTGCATTTGGGAATTGATGACATTAGGGCCTGTTTGCTTCCGCTTAAAAACAGCTTATCAATGAAAAAAAACAATAATCCCACCCAAACGTATTGATTATATCGCGATTAATTTCTGAGCCGATAAAGGAGTTAAGCCCAGAATGAACTGCGGTCTTGCGTTTTCGGATCGCAGCCCAAGCCCCGCGGCTTCGTAACGCGGTGGGCGTTTTCCCTCGATACCCCCGTCTTCCTTCGTATTCCGCCGCCGTCGGCTGACGTCTTCCTTCCTACTCCGCCGCCCTCCCATCCCGCGTATCACGGTACCGTCACACCATCTCGTATCGCAGACGTCCGCCGCGTCCATTGGCTCACACTCGTCCGTGAGATCAGCACAAACGCATGCCACTACCTCGAGCGGTGGCTTGTGAGGATCCGTCCTGCCGAGGCACCCGAGCGTCCGGTATCCTTCCGGCAGCACGGGGAGCCCAAAGAAGGCGTTGCTGCTGCCGTAGCCGCATTGCCGCACCACTGCCTCGGAATGCCCAGACGAGCGAGTAATCTCTCTCGTGAATCCAAGTGTTCTTTGTTGGAGAATCAAACTGTTCTTGTTTTTTTTTTGCTTCAATGCTATGTTCTATTTACTGACTTCCTACATGATATTTTATTAAAAAACTCCCATGTTCAAGATCATTATCTGGTACTAGTACAATCGAAAAGGAAATAAAAAACATGAAAAATGAGTTGTTGAAATGATTAGGGGGTATATTGGTCATTTTACAGACAACTCAGAAATAATCCATTGAAATAGACGGTTTTACCCAAACACTTCACTCTCTCAAGTAAGAAGATTAATTAGATCGCAACTTATCAGAAAAGTACGCTGAACAAATAATTGAGACTGAAAAAAGCAAAACCAAACAGGGCCTAAACAGCCTTTGTCCAGCTCTTATGCTCATGTCTTGCCCACGAAAGCAAAGCTGAGGGTAAGAATGCTAGCAGGTCAAAGAGATCTCTATATATATGTGATACCTGAATGGGACTATGGAAACCTACTTTCTAAAGTATGAAATAAGGATCCTTCGCTAGACCTTCCGATTCTCATCACTAGGCTTGGGAGATATTGGGAATATATTATTCTCTGGTTTTCTCTCAACCACCATCTACTTCTGACATGCCCAATGCTAAAACTGCATCATGTCATTCTTGTTTGTTGGAGCTATAAAAGCAGTTGACGGATATGTTACAAAAGGTGTATGTATGATGTCATTCGTATCCTCGGCAGACAAGCAATCCATGTAGGTGTCTCCATGGTGAACATGTGTCACGCTACTGATGTGTCCTATGCAACACTAACATCATCATCTATCAGAACAACGGCCTCATCAGACTTCAAGTCCTCGCCCTATAAAGGAAAGCGAGTGCAGAGCAGCAGCACGCCTGCCACAACAGCCACACGGAGAAGCATGTCCTTCATAGAAGAGCATTCTTGCACCAAAAAATAAAAGAAGAGGTCATTAGACCATAATTCTCACTACCAACCAAAACCAGTTTACTTATATCGCTAAACCCATAATATAATGGTCATAGAGATGGCTCGTCGAACAACTTTCTTCTGACGACAAAATGTTGCAAGGTAAACACTTGTTAGAACTTATTCATGAACATCCCGTGGTATCTACTACTCGCCCAATGAACAAGAACACGCTAATCACACATGGTTAACTATGTTTAACACTTAATCACTGACCTGGTTGCCATTACAGTCGTGACGTTCCGTGCCTGCTCGAGGTAGAGGCATGTGGTGGCCTGAAGCAACCAATGGGTTGGACAGCATGACGCTAGTAGTTATACTGTATTTTCTTCATGTTTAGCGCTCGTCCGAAGTACTGCAATTGATGTGAAAGAGCAGCTGACCATTGCTAGCTAGGTGCTCTAGCTTCTCAAGAGTGGAAAGTGACTTGAGAGATTCATTGCTCACCTACTTAAAAGTTTCAGTTTTTTGGGTGGCAACAATCAGAACCAGATAGCAGGAAGCACAAAAAAAAAACACGGTGTATTCAAAACGTGAATCTATTGAAGCAGTCTCAATTCAATATCTTTCGTGCTCATGTTACTAGCAATGACTGTTGTGCAATCATGCAACCTTGCTCACAGCCTTTGAATTCTCATCTTACGGTAACTGCAATTTTATACATAAATTCCTTCATCAGCCCACAAGCTAGTGGGAAGATTTATGTATAAAAGTGCAGTTACCGTAGAATGAGAATTCAAGGATTGAAGGCGCATGATTGCAGAATTGCACCAGGTGCTAGATTGCACAGTAGTAGCACTCTATGTTACTAGAGTCATTGAGATTCGAGAGCTGGTTGATTGGTACTTTGAGGTAGGAGATGTCGATGTTGCGCAATTGCCTGCACTTCTTGGCGAGCAGGTTGACCCCGTTGTCAGAGATCTCGCGGCACCACTTGATGATGAGCCGCTCCAGCCGCAGGCACCCCATGGCGACCTTGGCGAGTTGTCGAGCCCAACGTCGGTACCGGCGAGGCACTTGTCGAGCAGGAGGTCCTTGAGCCTGAGCACCGCGACTATGGCCGCCATCTCCCTGTCCCAGTCCCCGGCGTGGGACAGGTCGACTGCCTCGAGATGAGAAGCAAATTCTATGCGGCAGGCCGCACGCGTCCGACCCTGTCCAGATGCACGCCACGTATGTACGAGCACAAATCTGGCAGTATTACGGGAACCCAGCCAGGGCAATCAGAAATGAAGTTTTCATTTTGTACATGCTAGATCATGAATTAGGCTGTCTCCAACAACACAACCCAAATAAGGAAGTTGATTGGGCTGCCTATAAGCATATTTATGTAGCCTATTTTATTACATCTCCAACAATGAAAGTAAAATAGGCTCGATCCAAAAGAATTTAGCAGGAACTCTTCGCGAAGAAGCACGAGCACCACGTTCTCCGGCGGCGCAGGTACGCATGTCTGCCCCAATCGCAAGTTTGGCGGGAGAGCGAAAGTGCGACGGCGCGTTTGGCGCGGACGGGCGAGCAAATTCGGGATAGCGAGAGAGAGGCGCGCGCGTGGCTGGAGATCGCGGCCGTCGTCTAGCCGTCTAGGCAGGTGTGCGCATGTTGGGGACAATGAGCTGACTGATCACGTGATCGCAAACGTGTGCTGTTGCGCACTTAAACTATCCGCACTTGTTACTCTATACTCTACTCTATACACTATTCTCCTTCTACTTTTACAACATTTACTCTAAATTTACACTACCTAACATTATTTATCCTGGTGAGTATTTTCTGATTAGTTTATTCCATGATTATTTTATTCCCTCATCTATCCTGGGTGATTAGGTTGCTCTTTTTTAATACATGGTGATCGTACTATTGTATCAGGATGAACAGTATGGTTTTTTTTTACCTCTGAGTTTTTTCGTGTGTGTATATATATGTAGGACTAAAATTCATGGTGTTTATACATTATGTTACGAATTGGTGTGGAAGTATCAGCAATGTAGCATGTCAGTTATGCGTTTAATGAATCAGCAATGTAACAATTACTCAAAAAAGATTAGATGTTAAGAATACACATCACGTACTCTAGTCAGTTCAGTGTTAAAAATACTAAATCACAATTTAGCATGTAAAAGTAAATCAATCATCATACAAGTACAATCAAGAAAAAACTTAACTGCATCACGAAAGTAAATCATCAATGACCTCGCAGCACTAAAAAGGCAAGAAGACGAGTCATTAATAGAAGTAAAAACGAGCGATGATGTTTGCACCGGATCCGGCCCCGCGTACTTGCTTAAGTAAAACGTAGCTTCAATGCGCTGCCCTCCCCTGCTTCTGCTTGGAACGGACACCAGTAATCCACTCAATCAAAAATCAAAAATCGTGTGCTTCAGACAACAATCATCAGGCGCAGATTACAAAACAAACCTGTTATGGTGATGAGGAGAATGCACTGTCGGTAGGGGTAGCGCAGGCGGATCTAAAGTCTCGTAACCGGCGGAATATGAGACTGATGGCCGGAAGCGTGGCGGCAGATCGAGATTAGCCAAACGTGACGGCACTTGTCGGCGAACAGCACATCTATCGCGACGACGGCGCAATCGAAGAAAAGCGACGGATTTGTTGGAGGAACCGATGCGAGCACATACCTGAGGAGCTCCTTCGTCGGCGAACTCTCCGGGCTGTCGCCGAAAGGAGTCTGGCCTCCGTCGCCGACGCCGTTCAACGGGGAGATGGAGAGAGACCTCGATTTCCGTTATGACGGCGGCGGAGTTGTTGCCTGCTGAGGACGAGGAGAAGGACTCCGACGGGGAGGCCGAGTCTTTGGAGGACTCCTCGGAGTAGTCGTCTATATCATGGATGAGGGCGTCGAGCAGGTTCTGCATGTTTCCGACGGCCGCCGTCCAAGTCCCAAATCTACTCCACGTCGCTAGTACCAGCGGGCTGACTGTGCGAATGGGAATCATACTTGCTCCATCTCCACGTCGCTAGTGTTGGAATATTTGGGCCTAGGCCCAACTATTATCTCTTGAATTCCAAAGGTGTAAAGGAGGCATTAATCCCACATTGACTATTTGAGGAGAGTAGCACTTATTTATAAGGGAAGCTATTTTCTATGTGTGGAATATGTGAGAGAATAGTGGCTATAGCCACAAACAAATCACACGCACGCGCGCGCGCGTATTCGCGTATTCGCGTATTTTCGCGTGAGTTAACGCGTGACTTGTGACTTGTGACTTGGCGACTGGCGCAGTAAATCTGTTCTCTCTCTTTTGATAAAACTGACACTAATATGACTTAAATTTGCTGCAATTTGTGGCACTTTATGAGTCAGTTTCTGGAAAATAATGGTATGCAGTAACTGACGCAATTATGCTGCAAATACTGAAGTTTATTGTCTTCAGTTACTAGAGCTTAATTGTGCTGCTTTACTGTATACTTAATTCTTTCAGTTACTAGAGTCTGTCACTATATATACAGAATGAGTGCTTTCATTCTGGAGTACAGAGGTGAACAGACTCACTAGTCCACCGTGTTGAGCGTCAGCTACAGGCTAGTCCATCCCTCCTGTCGGCGTGTCACCGACGTGTGGGAGAGCAGTGTCTCCGAAACCACGTCCTAGTGAAGGATCTGCACGGATTGGGACGAATCAGGTTTTTGGGTAGCGTTCGCGCGACTGCTCGATAGAAGATCTGCTTCATCTACGGTCTTCTTCACACACTCCTCTCGTCATTTTTCAAGCTGGAAGCGTCAGCACTGTAAGTGAAGATGAATTTTCTACGCATGAATATGATAGATATAATCTGTTTTATTTGCATGTTCGTGTTCATGTTTTGTGGACTATCTATCATGCGTAATATTGTAATTTTAGGAATTAATTTTGTCTCTAAAGTGCATTGTTTTCTAACAGCTAGTACCAGCAGGCTGACTGTGCGAATAGGAATCATACTTGCTCCATCGATGGATCTGCAATGATTCGTGTTAGCTGCTTAATGGTGCGTGATGTCAAAAAAGAAAAGCAGAGCAAAGCTAGATGGAAGGGGAGACGGCTGCGGCAGCCAGCAAGACGAAGCGCTGGTACTTGCTCGTACGTACGCGTGCGGCCCTGCCGCAGAAAAATTACTTCCCTCGAGACGCGGCCAGCAGGCTGACTGTGCGAATGAAGAATGGTGGGCAAGCGAGGACATGGCGGCGGCGAAGAAGAAGCGTCGTCGAGCCCCGCGCACGCGGAGAGGTCGAGGTCCGCGAGGGACGGGTAGAGGCGGAGCACGCGCGCCGAGCGGCGCGGCACGCGAGGCGGCACGACTTGCGGTCCCGCGGGTCCGGCACGCTCGCCAGCGCGTGGGCGAGCAGGTCCAGCGACAGCGCCGCCACGCCCGCGTCGCCGGAGTCCTGGCTCATGTCTGTCTCTCTGTCGCACGGGGACGAGATCCGGGTCGAGCCGGCGGGGGGCAGTTCAGGTGGAGGTGGGGAAGAAGAGGAAGGAGAGGAAGACGGCGGCAACGAGGGACCGGGAAGGGGTGGCGGCGATGAGACAATTGCTATTTCGGCATTTTAATCGTGCGATTTTGACGAAATGACACTTTCATCGTGGCTTTCGTTAAAATAGCACTTATAACATTAACACACCGTTAAAATAGCACTATAACACATTTTAACTCTTTTTTATTCATTTTATTTTATTTTCTGTTTTTTAACATCCAAAGTGACCAAAATACCCTTTACTTGATTTCCCATACCAATCTTTTTCCTTCCAATTGATCTGCTACGAGGAGGCACGACTGCAGCGCCGCCAACCACTGCAGGACATTTCAAACATTATTTCCATTCTTCTGTTGTGTTCACTGTCTTCAATTAAATTATAGATGGTTACACATAATTTTTCTTGCATGCAGATGCAGCAAGCACGCCAGCCACTGCAGTCATCAGCCCTGAGATCTTCATTGTAAATTATTTTAATTGCACGCCAGCCAGCAAGCACGTGGACGTGAGGGCCTCTGGTGTGGGCGTGGAGGCGACGGCCTCTGGTGCCGTGGTGCGAGCGTGGAGGCGGGAGCGCCTGGGGGCGAAGGCTCCCACGCATGGGTCCTCGATGCACGCAGAGGCGGCCGCCTCGCGCACGCGGCGCAGCACCTGGAGGCGCCGCCGTTTGCAGACGATGGGTGGCGGCGGTTCCAGGCGAGGGTGGGGCGCCTGTTTAACAGATCGCGTCAAAAAAAAAAAACATCTGGGAGAAGGAACAAAAATAACAGGATGGTATTTTGATCACTTTAGGTGCCATAAATTCTGTAAAGAAAAGAAAAGAATTAGAAATGAATTAAAATATGTTATAATGCTATTTTAGCAATTTGTCAACGTTGTAAATACTATTTTATCGAAGCCCACAACGTCAACATTTCGTCGAAGCCGCACGATTACAATGCCAAAATAGCAATTGGCTCGGCGGCGATGCCGAGGCGTAGCTGCATTGGTGTGTGGAGAGATGCAGCGAGGAGAAAAGGTGTGGAGGAAGGAGTTGTTTATAGTTTGTCAAATGGGACAGGACTATCGGGCGGCCCGAAACCCGATCAGAAAAAGCACGACCCCAGCACGATGGTAGGGCTGTGCCTGGGCCGCCTCATCAGCCTGTAGTGCCAGCCCGAGCACGACCCGATTAAGAGGCCGGCTCAATAAGGCCTGACATCCTCTCAAATCTCACATCTGGACCGTTGAGTGTTACATCTATTTTCAACCATTGGATCAAGAGTTAAGTGAGGTGCATATACATACTCACTCTCATTCCCAAACCCTAACCACTCCTTCCCCAAACTAGTCGCTAGTGCGACGCCGCGCCTCCGACCCACGCCGAGCCGCCGGTCGCACCGCCCCGCCTCCAACCTGAGCCGCCGCCTTCCCCTCCGCTCTTCTGCGCCGCCCCGCCTCCAACCTGAGCCGCCGCCTTCCCCTCCGCTCTTCTGCGCCACCCCGCCTCCAACCTGAGCTGCCGCCTTCCCCTCCGCTCTGTTGCGCCGCCCCGCCTTCGACCTGAGCCACCGCCCTGCCCCGCCTTCGTCTTCCTGCCCTCGTCGAGCCGCCGCGGCCCCGCCTGCCGGCCTCACCGCGTCGCCCCACCTTCGACCTGTTGTCCGTGCTGCCGGGCTCGGAGCCGCTGGCCGCGCGCTCGCCTTCGAGCCGCCGCTCGTGCCTGGCCCGACACGAGCACAGACACGCCACTGAGCGGTCGTGCCGACCCGACACAAAAAGGGGGTTTGTGTCGTGCCTGGGCCGCATACTTGGCCCGGCAGCACGGTCCGGCCCGGCACGGATAAAGGACCGGGCCACTTCATGTCGGGTCAGTTCGGGTCGGGTCACATCTGGGCCATGCTGGGCTCGGGCCGGGCGGTCCATTTGGCAAACTATAGAGTTGTTTAACGTCAACTTTGAGATATCTCGTACGCTGTTAAGTTGAGTTGGTAAAAAGACGCATTTACCCTCATAAGCTAGTTGGCTTGGTTTTGCTGAGAGTAGTTGAACTTGTCTTCGACTCGTTTCAAATTTGATCCGAGATAGATTTCAATTTTAAACGAGTTGAACTTCAGCTTGCATGTAAATCGCGAGTCTGACAAGCTCGAGTTCGAGTAGTTAGAGTAATCACTTGTTGTTATCATCCACGAGTTATAACTATGTCACAAATAAGCCCAGCTGCAAAATGACATGCAGATTCATCCACCTTCCTACTCAACCAATCCCGAACCTTAACTAATAAATTGTGTTAGATGTACATGAGATTCATGATGTTACAAATATCAAATAAAGCTAGAGCTGCATAAGTCACTTGTATTCAACCCGTTATATGCTTGATTCGGCTCTGCTAAAAAATCTAAATGAATCAAGTTTGAGCTTGATCATAGACTTCAATGGATTTCCGGTTCCACTCAAGATTGGTTTGATTTTTTTATCAAACTCAAACATATGCTCGTTTGAGCTCAATTCATTGACAACCCTAGTTACAACATAGAAGGGCCTAGGAAGAAACTTGGTAAATCCATCCTTTTCAGCTCAAGTTAATGAACAAAATTTGCAGGAAAGACCCTCATTGACATTTATTATTGTGTAAAATCAGTGACAGCGAACAACGGTGTAGGTCCTCCCCTATATCATTATTATTTTAAGCAGGGGACGGGAGACGTATGGAAGCATTACGGAGACGGAGAGAAACAAAGATTTGATTCCTTATCGACGTGTCGCGTGGTTCCGTACGACCGGTTGCCACGTGGCGGTGGCTGCCCATGCAGTCAACGATGTGGAGATGGTCTCCCATCACCTGTTGGCTGGCTGCTGGCCGGAGCACTTCTTGATCGCCGTTGTGGTGGTCAACTCTGGGCTCTATCCAAGTTTTTTAGCATGGAGCTGAGCGTCCATGCCAATCCCTTGACTTCATAGCTATTCCCGATCAAGGAGGCCATCAGCTACATAGTCTTCCCATGCAGCTGTTGAACTTGACAAAAATGATCAATCCTGCTGGGACGAGCACCGGTGCATTCCATTGGCCATTGCTACGTCACACATATTCAATCCCACCCTAAATCTAGTCAACGTCAATAAAATGGGATTAGCAAACTGATTAAAGGTATAAAAAGAATGGGATTAGCAAAGAGTGGGAAATAAATCAAAAGATAGTTGAGGGGTTATCCGAATTCGATCATAGTTTGGAAGAGTAAAGTGAAATTTCTCTTTTTATGCCGAACTCATGAAAATCATCCATGTCAATCGGTTCACTCTATCAGATTCCTGATCACTTAGCTGTTTGCCACGTCACTATCATTTATTTAGGAAGTGTTGTATGATGTTTAATTGTAAGGGATCGTTTTGTATGGATTGATTTGACACGAGATGATTCTTGATGAGTAGATACAAGTTTGTTGGTTAGTTAGATGTATGGATAGAATTTTTTTTGATATTAGGACCAGGAGCTCGGTCTTTTTATGAAGTATGAGAAGAAGTGTTTTGTCTGACTACTCATTTAAAATGAAATTTAACAGCGGACAAATTGATCAAATGAAAAATTAGATAAACTATGCATTGATTGATATATATATATATATATATATATATATATATACACGTATATATATATATATATTATTCCTTTTGTTTAAAAAAAAGCTTCAAATCTGGACAAAGCAAAGGCACTAATAGATCGAGTGTAGGAGAAATACCTGTTCCCGAAACCTCCCATACCCACTAAGAAAAGGGGGCGCAATGATTTGTCAAGACATCCTAAAATAGAACGTGGGTACTCATGAACTAATTGAAGCATAGCCATATATATAGAGCTCAATTGTTCCCATCTGTTTCTCAAATACTGAGCGGATTTGGTACACCTCCTTTTCAATGAGCACATGGCTCAATTAGTACTCCTTCCTACAATAATTGTCATTTTGGACAAGATTTCTAGTTCAAAATGAACTAAAATTCTTGTCCAAAATGACAATTGTGGTGGGAAGGAGGGAGTATCTAGTAGAAATTTTACATGTGCCACTAAATACATGTGTCATCTCTGCCACTGTGCAGTACATGTCGTTGTGGTGGGTGAAAAACATCAAAAGCAAGCCGAGCATCTTTCAATACTTAGAGCTAATACATCACGGTTCCTATTTCATTCTGTTTGCTTCATACTAACAGCACCAGTACACTTATCATTCACAATCACTTAATCATGTATTTTCTGTACTTATCATCGTTCATTATATTAAGCTTAATCAGATGTACTTTATTAATCACTCACTGAAGATTTACTATATCATGAAGCTTTTTAATCATGACCAATGCACATATACAATTATACAAGTCAGAATCTAGTGGAAAGAGCACCCTTTATCTTATTTGCCAGAAGAACATTAGTGACTCGTGGTATATGAGTTGAAGTTGATTGACTATAGTATTGTGAGAAGAACAACAATCCATAGCACCATATAGTATCACTTGAACAGCCGCAGAACATTGAGTCATGCAGTCATCCATGTTTCGTGTGCCGTGATTTATGCTTTGATAGAGTTCCTCAAGCTTAGCCTGCAACTAAAGCGTGAGCACGAATGACACGTGTCTATGGAACAAGCAGTTGCTTCGTTGCAACAGAGAGGATGCAGTTCTATCATCTCTTGCCACCTACAAAAAGGAATCGACAACCGTGCATGAGGCACAACTTGGAACAGATTACCACATTGGCAAATGGGAAACTTACATTGCCCATCAATTGTGCTAAAGAGTCTGTTCCTGGTGTCTCCCAAGCCCAAAACCGGTTGGATTTCTAACACTTTGATGTACTAGTAGTGTCAATACAGTTTCATAGCTAAGGATCGGATGAGCTAGCTAGGCAAAATTACTGAACAGTGAGCTAGAAGCACATTATTTTTCCTTTTGTTTTTGAAATGCTTACCTATATAAGACAGTGTACCAAGAGGGTAAGAAGACTGATAAGAAAGATAATAAGGCG
The DNA here is from genome assembly GCA_036927565.1 of Tuctoria greenei. Taxonomy (NCBI): domain Eukaryota; kingdom Viridiplantae; phylum Streptophyta; class Magnoliopsida; order Poales; family Poaceae; genus Tuctoria; species Tuctoria greenei. The sequence continues at coordinate 215,401,206 of JAYESD010000006.1, read as the reverse complement.
GCAATGATTGTGCAATAGTTGTCTGAGTGTACCTCTCTGTCTACTTGCGTTCATTTCTAGATTTATTTGGTGCCCTCCGTTTATTGAAAGTGCACAACAAAGACACATGTGTAATTCCCCAGCTGGTATCAATGCCACACTTAAGAGAGTAGGCCACATACAGACAGGGAAAACGAACACCATATTGAGCCGGCCTCGCTCTTCGTCCCTAGATTCACCTCCCTAGCAGGGAACTTGCTCTTTTCTCCTCTTCTCTTTCCGCCTGCAGCTATTTATGCTCTCTTCGCTTGCCGCCACTAGCTATACCGGTTGTTGCTCAATCTCTCTCAAGAAGAGAAACAGAGACACGTCTAGTTAATTATGATCGGAGGAGAGCGGTATTCAGCTTTGGAATAGGTGGCATCAGGAGAAATGCTTTTACAACTTGAGTTGCAGTCTTTGGTAGGTGGCTTGCTTCTAGCGCTTCGGAGATACGAGACTGGCAATGAGCTCGCGTTGAGTGCACTATGGTGGCGCGTGCATGTTCTTTCGGCATGAAAAACCAATTGCCGGTGTTCCATCCGTGTACGGCGTGACATCCTCCTCTTAATGTGCATGACCAAAGCAATACAAGCGGAACGTTTACATGATTGCATTGCATAACTGTTTTTTGACGTACCCAGCTGCTATGCTTTATTTTTATTTTTATTTTTTGAATCAAGACGCTGTCACGCTTTACATGGATAGCATACTTCAAAATAGTTTGGAAACGAATTCATATACATATATGAGAGTCGTTGTATCAAGGACAAAAGTATGTATGCCTCTACATTAAAAACAAAAAGGATACCAAGAAGAACAATAGAGAGATTAGTGACTAAGTTAGCATCGGTTATCTGCAGGATTGCAGCCAAAAAAAGATCAATGCATTTTCTATGGAGGATTCACAACTTGCAGGCTACTCCAATGTGATCAGGCCCCATGACTGATGCGTTGTTTGTCCGTCATTCATCTTCAGAGTACATATGTATTGGTCAGATATGCAGACTGAAATGAATGTATTCAGTTACGCCCGATCGGTGCGAGCAAGCCAGCCTCCTCCAGATAGAGGAGAGAGAAAAGAGGAACCAACCGACACAAGTCAAATTTTCAGTTTGAGATTGATTTTTCCCATCTACCATAGCAATACATTATACTGTACATATGTACTCTTTGGTATTAGATCTATCTCGAACTAGTTACTCCCTCCGTCTCTAAATATTTGTCACTTTGTAGTTTGAAAATGAACTACAAAGCGACAAGTATTTAAGAACGGGAAGAGAATAAGCCAAGAGCTCCTAAAGTCCGACTCTTTGGCCTTCAGAGCAAACCAAACTAGATGAAAAGGCAGATGTAGCGTATAAATAAGGATGTCCCTGGGCCTGCTGGTTCAATCTGCATTTGAGAATTGATGGAATTAAACAGCCTTTGTCCAGCTCTTATGCCCATGTCTTGCCCACGAAAGAAGGGTTGAGGGTAAGAACGCTAGTAGGTCAAAAAGATCTCTATAAATATGTGATACCTGAATGGGACTTATGAAAACCTACTTTCTAAAGTATGAAATATGGATCCTTCGCTAGACCTTCTGATTCCCATCACAGGGCTTGGGAGATATTGGGAATATGTTATTCTCCGGTTTTCTCTCAACCACCATCTACCTCTGACACGACCAATGCAAAAACTGCATCATGTCGTTCTTGTCTGTTGGAGCTAGGAGATCAGTTGGCGGATATGTTACAAAAGGTGTCTCTATGATGTCATTCGTATCATCGGCAGGCAAGCAACCCATGTAGGTGCCTCATGGTGAACATGTGTCACGCTGCCGACGTGTCCTGTGCAACACTAATGTCATCATCTATCAGAACAGCGACCTCATGAGACTTCGAGTCGTCGCCCTATAGAAGAAATCGAGTGCGGAACAGCAGCACATCTGCCACAACAGGCACATGGAGAAGCATGCTCTTTGTAGAAGAGCATTCTTGCACCAAAAAATAAAAAGAAGAGGTCATTATACCATAATTCTCACTACCGAACAAAACCAGTTCACATATATTGTTAAAAATCATAATATTATAATCACAGATATGGCTCGTTGAACAACTTTGTTCTAACGACAATGTTGTAAGGTAAACACTTATTACAACTGATTCATGAACATCCCGTGGAATCTAATAGCCCAACAAGAACACTCTAATCACACATGGTTAACTCTGTTTAACACTTAATCACTGAACTGATAGCCGATACGATCGTGGCGTTCCGTGCCTGCTCGATCGAGGTAGCAGGCATGTGGTGGACTGAAGCGACCAATGGCTTGGACAGCATGATGCTAGTGGCTATACATTATCTTGTTCATGTTTAGCGCTCGTCCGAAGTACTGCAATTGATGTGAACTGCTACTTTGTTAGCTTCCAGGTAACTGGTTCACAAGCTACAGGTCGCTGAAGACTACTCACTGTGACAGGTAATCGTAGAAATCGACTTAGTATGGTTGGATTTGGATGAAAAAAGCCAGAGAGCAAGGAATAAAGGTGAAGTTTGCTTGTGCCCAAGACCAGGAAATAAATATCAATGAAAGATCATGGCGCAAATGTGATATTATTTTTCCTTCAACTTTATTAGGATATGATCAAGTTGTTAAATGCATATGTGGCTAAGTTTGGTTGGTGGTGGCGTCTACCAGGGCAGTAGCCTTCAATTTAAATATTTGACATCTATCGTCCCAGATGTGTTGTTCTCGCTTTACACTTATATTTTGAATTAATGTTAGATAACAACTGTGAAATGGTACGATTTCTCCCCCAGGAAATGTTCAGGTAACAACAGCAAAATATATTCAGTATAATTGCTTCCTGTGGACTATGCCTTTGCAGTGACCTATTCTTAGTAGTCAGTTTGCATGGACATTTGCAGCTGAAACCTGTAGATTCTTGAACTGAATGCAGTTTAAGGTAGCTCAAAGTGGAATCATTTTAAGCTCCTATGCCTTGAAAAAGATCTCAGGGGTGGTGGCGATGCCGAGGCGTAGCTGCATTGGTGTGTGGAGAGATGCAGTGAGGAGAAAAGGTCAGAGGTGTGAAGGAGTTGGTTAACGTCAACTTTAAGAAATCTCGTACGCTGTTAAGTTGAGTTGGTAAAAAGACAAAATTACCCTCGTAAGCTAGTTCAGCTCGTGTTTGCTGGGAGTAGTTCAGCTCGTGTTCGACTCGTTTCAAGTTTGATTCGAGCTAGATTTGAATTTTAAACTTGTTAAACTCCAGCTCGCGTGTAAAATTGCAAGTATGACGCTCAGCTTGCGAGTCAAATTGCAAGTCTGATGAGCTCTAGTAGTTCAAGTAATATTGCTTTTTGTTATCATCCACTAGTTATAACTACGTCATAAAGAAGGCTAGCTATAAATGACATGCAGTGTCGTCCACCTTCCTCTACACCAATCCCAAACCTGAACTAATTAAATTGTATTAGATGTACATGAGATTCATGATGCTATGAATATCAAATAAAGCTAGAGTTGCATAAATCGCTCGTGTTCAACTTGTTCTATGCTTGATTCGACTCTGCTAAAAATTCTAAATGAATCAAGTTTGAGCTTGACCATATACTTCAATAATGGATCCCAGGTTCCACTCGAGATTGGTTCGAGTTTTCATCAAACTCAAACATATGCTCGTTTGAGCTCAACTCGTTGACAACCTTCATTCAGATATAGAAGAACATAGGAAGAAACTTGGTAAACCCATCCTTTTCAGCTCAACTTAAGGAATGAAATTTGCAGCAAAGACCCTTTATTGACATTTATTATTGTGTAAAAGTCAGAGACTCATGGAACAAGGTGTAGGTCCTCCTGTGTATCATTACTATTAACTATTAAGCAGGGGCCAGGGAACGGAATCATCGCGAAGAGGGAGAGAAATTTTTGATTCCTCGTCGTCGACGTGTCGCGTGGTTCCGTACGACCGGTTGCCACGTGGCAGTGGCTGCCCATACAGGATGATTATCATAAGAAATTCCCACCATATCATAAGATTTGCATTCTTGAATTATTTGGAGCTGCATGGTACGTAGAGTGTGGGATAAACACATGTTCCCGACATCTCTCATACCCACTAAGTAAAGGAGACCAAACTATTTGCGAAGAGATCCATAAAATAGAATGTAGGCATGTCATTACCTAATTCAAGCATCGCTATATATATAGAGCTCAAATACTGAGTGGACATGTTGGTACACCTCCTTTTCACTAGGCACATGGCCCAATTAGTATCTGGTAGAAAATATTACATGTGCCACTAAATGCATGTCATCTCTGCCACTGTGCAGTACATGTTGCTGTGGTAGGTGAAAAACATCAAATGCAAACCGAGCATCTTTCAATACTTAGAGCTACATCATGGTTCCTATTTCATTATGTTCTCTTCATACTAACAGCACCAGTACACTTATCATTCAAAATCACTTAATCATGTATTTTATGTACTTATCAACATTAATTTTATTAAGCTTAATTAGATGCAGTTTATTAATCACTCACTGAAGATTTATTATATGTCCAACGCACATATACAAGTCACGGGATCAAGTGGAAATAGCATGACTCGTGACATATAAGTTGAAGTTGATTGAAAGTTTGATAAGTAGAGTTAGAACTCAATAAAAAAAGATCAAGGGCACTCTGTAGTATCGTTGGAAGAGCTGCGTAGCGGTGACTCATGTAGTCATCCATGTCTGCCAGCATGGTTGAGTTCTTCAAGCCTGGCCTATGACTCGAGCACAAGCACAGATAGCAATAACACGCATCCTCTTGCTGATGCAACAATTGTTGGCAAGAGCAGTTGCTTCATTGCAACAGCATATGCTTCCTTTGTATCTCTTGCAAGCTACAAAGAAGAAATCGACAAGCATGCTTATCAGCCACAACTTGGAACCTATATTACCACATCGGCGAATTCAGAGCTTACATTGGCCATCAATTGTGCTAAAGGGTCCATTCCTGGTGTCTCCCAAGCCCAAAACCGGTTGGATTTCTAACGTTTTGATGTACTAGTAGCGTCAATACAGTTTGGTAGCTAAGGATAGGATGATCTGGGCAAAATTATTGAACGCTGAGCTAGAAGCACATTATTTTTCCTTTTATTTTTGAAATGCTTACCTATATAAGACACTCATTGTATCAAAATGGTAAGAACGACTGACAAAAGAGATATTAAGGCATTGATTGTCTAGTAGTTTTCTGAGTGTACCTCTCTGTTTACTCGCGTTCATTTCTAGATTTGTTTGGTGCCTTCCCTTTTTTGAAGGTGCACAAAGACTATGATCGGGTATATGTGTACTGGGATCTGGTCCAGTGGCAACAGCCACTGCAACTTAAGCAGACGCTTCATCTCAGCTACCCAGCAAAGTTCTTAACCTTCTCTTTTCTCCTGTTCTATTGCCACCAGCAGCTATATCTGCTCTCTTCCTTCGCCCCCTAGCTATCGGTTGCTGTTCAATCTATCGAGGAGAAGAGAAACAGAGAGAAGTGTAGTTTGTTATGATCAGAGGAGCAATATTCAATTTTGGAATAGGTGGCATGCGCATCAGGGGAAATGTTTCTACAACTTTCATTACAATCTTTGGTAGGTGGTCTGCTTCTAGAGATTATGAGATACTCCCTCATTTCTTAAAAGTTTGTCACCTTCTAGTTCAAAACTGAACTAGAAGGTGACAAACTTTTGAGAAATGAGGGACTACCAGATTGATCGACAATGAGCTCGCATTCGAGTGAATCAGGCTTTACTTGAACCAGCTGACCAATGAATTTATCATTTGAAAGCACTTAATCATGTATTTTTTTGTACTTATCACCGTTAATTTTATTAAGCTCAATGAGGTGCACTTTATTAATCACTCACTGGTGATTTACTGTATCATGAAGCTTTCTTAATCATGCCCAACACATATACAACTATACAAGTCAGTATCCAGTGGAAAGAGCATCCTTTATTTTATTTGTTGGAAGAACATCAGTGACTCGTGGTATATGAGTTGAAGTTGATTGACAATAGTATTGTGAGAAGAACAACAATTCACAGAACCATATAGTAGCACTGGAAGAGCTGCAGAACATTGAGTCATGCAGTCATCCATGTTTGTGTGCGTCGTGATTTGCGCTTTGGTTAAGTTCCTCAAGTTTGACCTGCAACATGAGCAACTCTAGCATGAGCACAGGTAGTGATGGCTCATGTCCATGCAACAAACTAGGGCAGTTGCTTCATTGCAATTGAGGATGCAGTTCTGTCATCTCTTGCCACCTACAAAAAGAAATCGACAAGCGTGCATGAGGCGCAACTTGGAACAGATTACCACATTGGCAAATGAAAAACTTACCTTGACCATCAGATGTACTGAAGAGTCCGTTCCTGGTGTCTCCCAAGCCCAAAACTGGTTGGATATCTAACGTTTGAATGTACTAGTAGCGTCAATACAGTTTCATTGCTCAGGATAGGATGAGCTAGGCAAAATTATTGAACGCTGAGCTAGAAGCACATTATTTTTCCTTTTCTTTTTGAAATGTTTACTTATATAAGACATGCACTGTACCAAAAGGGTAAGAACGACTGACAAAAGAGATATTAAGGCACTGATTGTCTAGTAGTTGTCTGGGTGTACCTCACTGTTTACTCGCATTCATTTCTAGATTTATTTGGTGTCTTCCGTTTCTTGAATGCACAAAGACACATGGGTTCTCCAGCTGGTATCAATGCCACACTTCAGAGAATTGGCCACATATAACGAACACCATATTGAGCCAGTCTCTTCGTCCCTAGATTCACCTCCCCAGCAGGGAACCTGCTCTTTTCTCCTCTTCTCTTTCCGCCTGCACCGATTTCTGCTCTCTTCCTTTGCCCACTAGCTATTGTTTGATGTTCAATCTCTCTCGAGAAGAGAAACAGTAACACGTCCAGTTAATTATGATCGGAGGAGCGGTATTCAGTTTTGGAATAGGTGGCATCAGGTGAAATGCTTTTACAACTTGAGTTACAACCTTATTGGCAAAATAGCCCCGTAACTTTGGGAGAAGGGGTGCCCACGCGCAAAAGGGGGGTTTTGGTAGGTGGATTGCTTCTAGCGCTTTTAAGATACCAGGTATGCGATGAGCTCGGGTTGAGTGCACCTGGCAGGTGTGTACACGTCCTTGCGGCAAAAAGAATCAATTGTTGGTGTTCCACCCGTGTTCGGCTCGTGCTCTCTGCCTAATGTCCATGACCAATGCAATACAAGTGGAATGTTTACATGATTGAACTACATAACTGTTTTTTTATGTACCCAGCTGCTACGTTTTATATGAATAGTGTCGGTACCCTACGTACCGGGTACCCTACGATACCACGAAAAGTGCAAGAAGGTTCCACCCGTCAGAGTCGAAGGCCCTTGCAGGTCCCACATACCACGTTGCATTGGACTCGCTCCCCTCATATGGCTGGCTCTCGGGTTAACACGTCTAAAATAAGACTAGAACAAAACTCCCAACCAAGGGAAGCTCCGGCTATTACACACGTACAACAGCCCCGGACCTAGCCCCCGTCAGAGAGGAGCTCCGATACCGACACATGTACAGCAACCCCGGACCTACCCTCCCGCAAGGGAAAGCTCCGGATCTGCCACGTGTGGAGCCTCCGGACCTTCGTTACCAACAGAAATACGAGTTGATCATGTCCATTACAGACATTCAAGGATGGTTAAAGCGGCAGTTACAAGGTCTGATAATGTGTTATTAATGTCATATTAATGGCACACGATCAGTGCACCGTTAATAGGGGTAACACTGACATGAAGGCACATTACCACACTATTAATTGTACTTAATACCCTTTAGACAGTGTATTAGGTCATTAAGCACGCTAGGGCCACATGTCGGGCCAGACATCATTGTAATGGTCAGTCCTTAGAACTATAAAAGGGTTGCACCACACGAATATGGGGACATTCGGATCCAGGTTATTGCGACCCGACCCTAGCGAACGCACTCGCTCAATACAATTACACAAATCCTGTAGAGTAGGGTGTTACGCCCAGGCGGCCTGAACCACGTAAATATCTGAGGTCACCATCTTGATAGTGATCTCTGCGTGCCCCAACCACAAAAGAACCTTCGCGGGCTGCTTCACAGTGGGTTCGGGGGAAGTGTCGTATTCAACACTTCGACATTTGGCACGCCAAGTAGGGGGATGCATCCCGAGATTACAAGATGGTGAATTCAGCTGCTGGATCATCCAACGGCAATCGTGCTGAACAACCTGCTGGAGGCAACCCCTCCAATGTTCAGCAGCCAGCAAGTGTCAATGCTCTGGCAAGCACTATAGCACTATCTGTTCTGGCAAAAAATGCCGATCAACGAGATGGGGCATCTGCGTCGATCACCGCATCGGCAAACAACAACCCCGAGCACACGCTCATTGCTGCGCGAGCTCTTCTGCAACATCCACCACCTCCAGGTGTACCCACGGGTGCCATGGAGTAGTGGAGGGCTGATGTTGACCATTTGGTCGCAGCTGCGGCTACAGGCATCAGCAACCAAGATCCTCCTCCTTCGGGGCGAGCACCTTCACAATGACGGACTTTGTCCGGCCGACTTGGTCCACAAGCCTCTCAACAAAGGAGACGTACTGTCTCCCAACAGGTGACTTCATTGCCCCCCAAGGCGCGACGCACCCATACCATCACCAGGATTCTGACTCATGACCTGCGGTCGGAACTGGATCGCCTTTACCGGCAACAGGACGGTCGAGTCCATATCGAGCATGCTCGCGAGAGGCGAGAGGCTCAGGACAAACCTGCTCCTCAAGGAGTAGGAGGAGGTTGTTCTGCCTTGGCCATGCATTTATGCATGGTCAGATGGCCACCGAAGTTCCGGCCTCACTTGCTGGAAAAATTTGACGGGACAGTCAACCTCGCCGAATTCCTTTGAATTTACTCAACTACCATATTGGCAGTGGGAGGTGACGAGGCTGTAATGGTCAATTACTTCCCAGTGGCTTTAACTGGGACTGCAAGATTCTGATTCATGGGTCTTCCACCCGACTCCATTAATAGTTGGGCAGAACTATGCCAGCAATTCACTGCCAACTTCGGGAGCTCCTATACCCGGCCCGACGCTGAATTGGACTTGTTCGCTGTAAAGCAAACGTCGGGGGAGTCGCTACGGTCCTTTATCCAGCGATTCTCTCAGGTACGAAATACCATTCCATCTATCTCGAGCTCTTCTATTATCATTGCATTCAGACAGGGAGTTCGAGATAAGAAGATGCTAGAGAAGCTGGCTATTAAAGAAGTCACCAGCGTCACGGAACTCTTCATCTTAGCCAACAAATGCGCTAGAGCTGCGGAGGGCCGTGAGATGCACTCCAAGCCAGCTATGGAGGCCAACCAGAAGTCCTCCAAAATTGAAGCCGCTACTTCCGGTAGTGGTAAGAAGAAGAAGAAGCCCAACGACAAAAAAGAAGTCGTCGGCCGGCACTCCAGCTGCAGCTGCTGCAGCTCCTGGAAGCCGGGGGCCACACCCCGAGAAGTGACCTCATCCTTCATTAGAGTACGACAACAATTCCAAAGCATGGTGTCTGATTCACAAGACAAATCGACACAGCTTGGAAGAGTGCCAGGAGGTACAGAACCTTGTTGAGCGCTACAACAAGCGTCGGGAAGAAGTTCCTTTCCGTCAAAGGGAAGGGAAACAAAAAGTCGATGAAGCTTCGACTGCAGAGGAGCTAGGTTTCCAGGACCCCAACAAGGTCTTGAAAGTTGTCTACAACACTGTAGACGATGACTCCGACGCCTCCGACAACGAACGTCGGAAAACCCTGAACACCATCTATGGTGGTTCTTGGGACATCAACTCTCGTCGCATCCTCAAGACAATGAGGAGGGACATGGCCATGGTAGCTTCTGTTGCTAAGGCAGAACCACAATGGAAGTGGATGGATACACCCATCATTTTCGATGCTTCAGACTGCCCCCGAAACATGATCGGGGCTGGTCAACTCCCGTTGATGGTGTCACCCACCATTAACAATATTCAAATCCACCATGTAATGGTGGACGGAGGTTCGGGGCTAAACCTTATAAGCTTCAAAGCTTTCGTTAAGCTTCAGCTCCGGCCTTCGGACCTTCGCCCATCCCGACCTTTCTCCGGAGTAGGTCTGGGAACCATTAATCCTCTTGGTTCCATTACACTCCCGGTGACCTTCAGGACCCGGGAGAACTACAGAACCGAGAAACTGGTTTTCGACGTTGCGCAGATCAATCTGCCCTTCGATGCCACTTTGGGCAGGCCAGCTTTATACAAGTTTATGGTTGCTGCCCATTATGGTTACTTGGTGTTGAAAATGCCAACACCCACGGGCGTTCTCCGAATCCATGGTGATCATACCGCAGGAGTCACTGCACTGGAAGAACTCTATGCGCTTACCACAGCGCAAGAGGAAGCATCCCATAAGGAGCCAGGTGTGAATCCTCCCAGCATTCGTCACAAAGGCTCTACCTCCGCGCCTCGTGTGCAACCAAGCGGCGATGCCGATATTCCCGTCAAAGTCGTCCAAATTGGTTCCAATGCCCCTCAGACTATCCGTATATCAGGAGGTCTGAACAACAAATAGAAACTCGCGTTCATCACTTTCCTTCGGGATAATATCGACGTGTTTGCCTGACAACCATCACAAATGTCTGGGATCCCTAGGGAGGTGATTGAGCACAATCTGAAGATTTATCCAGACGCTTGGCCTGTACACCCGAAGCCCCGGAAGCAATCAATCGAGTGGCAAAACTTCATCCAACAGGAAATCAAGAAGTTGCTCGAAGCTGGATTCATCCGGAAAGTCATCCATCCAAAATGACTGGCAAACCCAGATGTTATACCCAAGGCCGATGGGAAGCTTCGGATGTGTATCGACTACACCACCTTAAATAAGGCATGTCCAAAGGATCCATTTCCACTACCTAGAATAGATCAGATAGTGGACTCCACCTCCGGGTGTGAACTACTGTGTTTCTTAGATGCATATTCTGGATATCATCAAATCCAAATGTCTAAGGAAGATGAAGAGCATACTGCCTTTATAATAGTAGATGGATTGTATTATTATACTGCCATGCCATTTGGTATTAAAAATGTTGCCTCAACATTTGTGCGAGCCATGTACAAAACATTTGGAGAGCTAATTAGAGACCTGGTGGAGGTGTATTTCGATGACATCGTCGTAAAGATCAAAAACAAGGAGTCACTCCTTGACAACTTACAAGCCGTCTTCGACAAGTTGTGCACTACACGCACCAAGCTGAACCCGGACAAGTGTGTCTTCGGGTTTAGCTCTGGAAAGCTTCTGGGGTTCTTGGTGACTCATTGAGGAATCGAAGCAAATCCGGCGAAGATCAAGCTATAGAAGAAATGCGGCCCCCGGCCCGCATTAAAGATGTCCAAAAGTTGATTGGATGTCTAGCTGCGCTCAGCCGGTTTATATCAAGATTGGCAGAATGGGCGCTACCCTTGTTCAAACTCTTGAGGAAGTCCGGACCATTTCATTGGTCTGAGGAAGCAGAAAAGGCGTTTAAAGAGCTGAAGCAGCTCCTCACCACACTACTAATCTTGGTAGCTCTGAACCTTGGTGAGCCTTTACTGCTTTACATTTTGGCAACTACAGAGGTTGTCAGTATGGTTCTGGTCACGGAAAGACCAGAGTCATCCTCAATTCAGGAGTCTAGACCCCTCCGGGAGGGTCCGGAACTACCTGAAGGCGAGTCTGGGTACCAACCCTCAGGCACGGATCCTCAAGGCGAGATGTTGGAGGATCAACCTTCTTCAAACGAAGGAGTAACTATTACTGAACAAAAATATACAGACCCCTCTGGCAGGGTCCGGGTCACTCTAGAAGAAGTTTCAGGTTCCTTCAGCAGGGACCAGAAAATTCAAGAAGAAGGTCCAAACCCCTCCGGGAGAGTCCGGGTAGATGAGGAGGAAGCTTCGGGCCCCTCTGGGAGGGTCCGGACAGTCCAACGCCCTGTGTACTTCATCAGTGAAGTACTCCACGACGCCAAGACAAGATACATTGAGGTGCATAAACTGCTTTACGCAGTCCTTATTGCCTCAAGAAAGCTTCAACACTATTTCCAAGCCCAGAAAATATCAGTGGTAACTTCTTTTCCACTACATGCAATTTTGCATAATCCTAATTCTACTAGGAATATTTCAAAGTGGGTAGCGGAGCTGGTAGAATTCGATCTAGAATTCGTGTCGAGACAAGAAATTAAAACTCAAGCCTTGGCTGACTTTGTGGCGGAATGGACCCCCTCTCCGTCAAACCCTAGGGGCCATAGTGAGCAAAAATTGGAGCTCAAAGTTCCAGTATTCATTGAGCCTCACTGGACCCTCTACTTCGATGGCTTCGTGCAGAAGCAGGGGGCCGGAGCTGGAATCCTTCTCCTAGCTCCGACCAGAGAGAAGGTCAAATACATGGTACACCTTGATTTCAAGGCAACCAACAATATGGCGGAGTATGAAGCCCTCATCTGTGGACTCAAGGTGGCACTATCTTTTGGTATAAAACAGTTGTTGGTGAAGGGAGATTCACAACTCATCATCAAACAAGTGAAAGGTGAATGCTCCTACAATAATTCTCAATTAGCTGCTTATCTCCTTGAAGTCCAGAGGCTTCAGAAGGACTTCGAAGTCCTGAACCTCCATCATATTCAACGCCTTCATAACTTCGAAGCCGATGAACTCTCGACAAAAGCCTCAACTGGAGCTCCGGCTCCTGACGGAATCTTCGTCCGGAGGTTATCAAAACCAACAGTTCAGCCTGCCAAAGTGAGCGAAGGGGCGAGACCAGCACCTCGAAGCTGGCGATCCCGGTGGCCCTATTACCATGGCGTTCACCAAGGGTCGTAGGTGTTGTCGGAAGCTCCGAGCAACCCAGCACGCAAGACTCAGAAGCTCAAGTTAGTTCCGATGCATGGATCTCGGAGATCCGTAGCTACTTGAAAGACAATATCCTTCTTGAAGACAGTGTATTCGCTGACCGGATTGTCAGATTGGCTAAAAGATACACGTTGGTAGAAGGGGATCTCTACCGATGCGGTGCCAATGGCGTCCTAATGTGGTGCATTGCAAGGGAAGAAGGTCGTGATCTTCTCGCGGAAATACATGGAGGCGAGTGCGGAAATCATGCATCTTCTCGCACGTTGGTCGGTAAAGCCTTCCGGCATGGCTTTTACTGGCCTACAACACTCCAGGATGCGATTGATCTAGTGAAGGAATGTGAAGCATGTCAGTTCCATGCAAAACAGATTGAAACACCGGCTCAATCACTACAAATGATACCTCCTACATGGCCATTCGCTGTGTGGGGCATGGATATCTTGGGACCTTTCCCAGAAGCCGTCGGAGGTTACAGGTTCCTATATGTCGCCATCGACAAGTTTACCAAGTGGCCGGAAGCAACTCCAGTAGTAACAATCAACAAACAATTAGCAATCAAGTTCTTGAAGTCCATTATATGCAGATTTGGAGTTCCAAACAAAGTCATAACTGACAACAGAACTCAATTCACAGGTGCTGCATTCCAAGAATATTTCAAAGACCTCGGTATTCAACTTAGCTACGCTTCAGTAGCTCATCCAGCAAGTAATGACCAAGCCGAGAGAGCAAATGCATAAATTTTAAAAGGACTCAAGATGCGCACATATGAGCGCTTGAAAAAGCACGGAGCTAACTGGATTGAAGAGCTTCCGTCCACATTATGGGCGAATAGGACAACACCTAACCGGTCAACTGGGGAGACTCCATTTTTCCTGGTGTACGGAGGTGAAGCATTCCTTCCCCCGGAGATCACCTTGGGGTCCCTTCGGGTCCAAACCTTAGACAAAGCCACGCAGGACCAGCTCCGGCGTGAAGACCTTGACCTCCTCGACGAGGGAAGGTGCCAAGCAGCTGTTCGAAATGCACGTTATCGCCAAGCGCTCCGGCGCTACCATCAAAGGCATGTGCGTGACCGACAGCTTGAAGAAGGCGACCTGGTGCTCCGAAAGATACTAACTCATGAAGGGATGAACAAACTTTCCCCCAGCTGGGAGGGTCCCTTTCGAGTCATTAAAGTATCCCGACCAGAGTGCGTTCGCTTGACAACTAAGGATGGGATCCCACTTCCCAATCCTTGGAACATCGAGCACCTCCGTAAGTTTTATGCTTAGTATCACGTAAGTGAGTCTCTAACTACACACAATTCATGTTGTAGAGTCATTATACAGAGTCGAGCAAGTCCCCAGGGAGAACATCCAGACCCCTCCGGGATGGTCCAGGAAGTTCAAGTAAAACTTGACAAAGTCACAGCACTAAAAGTGTAACTACTTGCTCTGGGCTAGCACAAGATGTATAACACATTTAGCTTGGTACAACACCCTAAGTGTGTCCTTGTCTCCTCTGTAATCTGGACCTATAATGAAAGTCATTGTTGCATGAAAGCAGACTCCACGTGCATTTACTTTGTGTACAAGGCTCAATATACCAAATTATTTTTACCCCGCTTGTCTATAATGAAGTTGTGCAAATATTTTTGAGCTTTGTTCCAAGTAATTCACATGCATTACAAGCCTTATTGATAGTCTTTTTGGATCTTAACACCGCTACATTGTCTACTTGTCTGAACGCCAAGCCAACATAGGTCCGGAGTGTGCTATCGACTTAGCCTGGTCCTGCACCCTAAGTACGCCACTCTACCTACACCCCGGCGGGCCTTAGTAGGGTGATTACTAAAAAGGCATGTGGATCTAGGAAGATTCTATCAAAACGCTTGTCATCATGTTGAGTTTCTTCGGATATAAAGTCCAAATAAGAATAATAAGTCACAACCAATTTATAGACAAGAGGACGAATTTTACTTTCTCTCTTGCCTTTAATGTGTAGGAAAAGCAAAAATTCATAGCGATGGTGGACGACGCCGGAGCTACTAAGCTCCGACATCTCCCAAGATAGGTCCGCTGTCAACATCTAATATGTTGACGCCGGAGCTACCAAGCTCCGACCATTCCAGGGGGCCTGTCTTCGACGCTTCAAAATTGAAGACTTCGGACTTAAATATACAAGTGCAAAGCAACCAAGTCATCAACATACTGTCATAACCTTTGGTACATGTACACACCTCAACTGTACACATGTACCAGGGGGCCAACAAGACACGGCACAATATATTGAAGACAAAGTGAAATTCAAGGCAAAAAGGAGGATTTCATTAATCAAAAGAACTGGATTACAAAATTGAGACTACAAGGGACAAAGGTAGAAAAGTCCTAGCTACTTGAGGATCTAGGTCCTATGGAAAAACGAAGCAACCTTCTCAGCAGCTTCTTGGACACTAGCCCTAGCAACATCCTCCTCCTCCGCGATGATTCCTTCAAAGACCGGATCAAGGGAGAATTGGGGGTCTCGGCTCCGGTAACTTTCCAAGACATACTCGAAGACGTTCTTGGCCAAGGATTTACCCTCCGTCTCCAGTTGATCGGCGATGACGTCACCCATAGCATCGAGTTTGCTGCCAGCAGAGTCAAGTGCCGCCAGCGTCTGGTCCAGCTCCTGCGCCGGGTTCTCTGGGCGTACTGGACTAAAACTAAGAGGCACAAGGGCCCTGTCCGCACGCCCCAGGAAGTCCCATACCATCAAGGACTCAATAGCCTTCAAGCTCTACAGCTCCTCCAGTGACCTCCGGGCGGCCGCAAGCTCCAAACCTTCACGGGCAAGTCGCTCAGCCAACTTAGCATGCTGTTGCATGATCTCAGCAACCTGCTTCTCCTGGTCGGCCAGCTCCGTCTCCCGGAGGTGGATGCGGTTCCGCATCTCATCTAGGTCCTTTTCCCTGCCCTTGACTCTCTCCTCCCTAGCGGCAACGTCAGACTCTCTTTTCGAGAGCTCTTGCCCCACCTTCAAGTTCTTCTTCCTCTCTTCCTCCTTCCATAGATCCAGCTTTTTGCTGTGATCTGCCAAATTTTTCTCACCCAGAGTCAACTTCTGGGTGACCTCCGCCTCTCTTCTCACCACATCCTCCTGTTGCCCCAGGAGTTTCTCCTCCCTCGCCTCCAGGTCCGCTCGATGCTTCAGGAGAGTTTCATTCAACTCTGCGAGCTTTTCGTAACGCTCGTTAGCAGCGTCACGTCTCTCCTTGGCTTGCTCTAGGATTTCCCTGGAATTAGCATCGAGGGCCTAGATGGCGGCCTCCTTCTCTTCCATCAACTTGTCCCAGTACTCTAACCGGGCCTTCTCACCTTTTATCCACTCCTTCTGGTCAGCCAACCTCGTCTGAGCAAGCTTGATCTCAAAATGGAGTATGTTGTGCCAACGCCTCAAGGTGTTGCGCTCCTCCTCCAAAGCTTTTGCTCTCATGATCGAAGGCAAGTTGGACCTGCCGAAGGCTTGAACAGGCGTTGTCTATGGACAACACCAGAGGGATAGGTTCTGGGCCCGCCAGGATCATTTCCGCAGGCTCAAACGGGTTCTCCGTCACAAAAATTGGGTCCCACTCTACAGTAGTGGTCCCCTGTACCCCTGCAGCGCTAGAGCCGCTCTCCTCGAGCCCTTCAGCGGCAGCAGAAGAACCCACGGGTGGAACTTCCACCTCCAGAGCAGTTGAAGGCGCCGATTCCAGGTCTTTAGTCGACGGATCCGAAGTCGGGGGACCAGTCGCCCTCTCTTCGGGCTGCTCTCGCTCTGGCCGTGGTACCTCCGTGACCACCACTTCTGGAGCAGCAGTTGGAGCCTCAACTGGGGCCTCAACCGCCGCTGGCTCAGGCTTTGGTGCGGTGACTACCTCCGGCACAGTCGTCGGACCTTCAACCACCTCCGGCACAGCTGCCAGACATCCAACCTCTCCCGACTCAGCAGTCGGACCCTCTACCACTTTCGGCTCTGCCGCCGGATCTTAAACCGTCTCCGGCACAAGGGCCAGAGCCTGGGTGATCTCCGGCCCAATAGTCGGGGCTTCAACTACCTCTGGCTCAGTAGCCAGGGCTTCGGCAACTTCCGTCTCGGAAGCCAAAACTTCTGGCATCGACGGTGCTGGAGCATCAACCTCTGTCGCCAGTGGCACATCTTCAACTTCCCTCCTGCGGTCCGGCGCTACCACAAGAGCTTCGGGTGAGTACTCCAAGTCCAAGCTCACGACATCTGGCACCAGAGCTGCTGCGACTTCCTCCTCATCTTGACGAGGAGGCTCAGCGATCGAAGCTGGAGCTTCGACAGGTGCAGCCTCAGCCGTTGCGACAGGCGTTGAAGCTCTGGGTCCTTTCTTCGACACCCTGGAAACAAAGGGAGAAGATTAAAGACACATCCAAAAGCAAGATTAGCATTTCAGGGTGAGCAATCAATGCTTACCTCGGGATGCTACCATCACAGTCGCCTCAGAACCTCTTCTTCCGAGGCCCGGAGCTAGAGCCCACCAAATCTGGTGAGACAACTGCTTCAGACCTCAGCTGAGGAACACACGCAGCTGTCGGAGTTCCTTCGGCCGGAGCTTCCCTTCGCCGGGAAGAACTCCCGGACCTGGATCTTCTAGCTGGCACTAAAGTCGGGGTCGCCTGCCCGGAGCTTACGCCTCTTGAGGACGTTTGCACCAGAGTAGAGGTAGCTACATAATACCTCCCCCTTCGGGGAGAAGCAGCCATCGTGGAAGGAGCAGGCCTGACAGACCTCCCGTCAGTGCCTCAACTTCCTCTTCTGGCTGGAAGGCTCAGTTGGTTTTTTTGCCCTTGCCCTTGCCCTTGCCGACGTCTTCAGTCTTTTGGCTCTGGGTGGGGGCAGGACCACCCTCGGAAGCTCTGGGGATCGCCAACCTGGTGGTTGGAAGCCTTTCCACCTCACCAAGGTCGTCAAGCGCCGGCATACTCCTTTGGAGCTCCCTGCTAAACTGCGCCTCCATGTTCAGAGGGAGGGAAGCCGCCGGTGGATTTAAGTCGTCGACTTCGATGTCAATTCCATGCTGGAACTTATTGAGATGAAGCTCCAAAGTTGCGCCATCCAATTTGGATCTCAGACCAGTTTCAATCCGGTCGTCATCCATCACGCTGTTGAGGGCCCATGCGAGCTTCTCCCTCTTCTTCAACAGAGCCCACCTGTTGACCAGGAAGTTGCAGAAAACCATCTGGGGTCACTCCACCTTCCACGCATTCGCGGATCCTGGTCAAGACAGGGTTGAAGGCCTCTGACAGCACCCGAACCACACTCCATGTGTCAGTGTCAACATTGGGGAGACCTTCGGGCAGCTCCAATTTCTCGTGCTCCTCTATCGTGATGATGATACAATCCTTCTTCCAGTCGTCCCACTTGCCGGAAGGAAACGACCTCAAGTATTTGTAGGGGCATTTCTTGCACTTCACAAAACAGTAGAAGCCAAGAAACCCAGACCCCTTGTCGGTGGTGTGGATGGTGAAGAAGGTGCGGAAAAGCTCGACGCAGGGGGGGAATACCCACCAACATCTCGCAGAAGTGGACAAATGTCGACACAAGAAGAAGAGAATGGGGGCCAAGGTGGTACAGCTACAAACCATAGAAGTCCAGCAGCATCAAAAGGAAAGTCGAGAAAGGTGGGATGAGCCCCACCATGGCGTATGCTGAGGAGTACACCATGTCGCCGTCGCGCTCCTTCTTGAACATGAGCTTGCCTGCGCGGACCAAATGGTTGAAGGAGTCACTGGACCACCCCATGTAGGTCCAAACCTTCTTCATATCATCATCACTCTTGAGGCGGCTCTTGGGGAGACCCAACTCCATCTCGGCAAAGTGGAGCAAAGGATGGAAAGTTAGGCGGAGTTTGGGAGGCTCTCAGCGCAAAGATGATTGAAGGCATAATGAGTCCTCAAACTGTGCACACTTTCCTTCTTAAGTAAGCCTCTGCGACGCTTGGATGGAAACCGCAATGAGATCAAAGGTACTTTTCAAAAATCTGCCCCATCAATGACAAGTGGGCCTGGGGCCACCCCGACGAAGAGATTGAGGTCCTTACCCAAGGCCAACCGTTGCCATGATGAGCGGAGGGAAACCCAAAGTTGGCGCTCTGACAGGGCGCGCAGAACCGATACGGTTTTCGTATTGGGAACCGGCGACCTTCAATTGTGTGAGATCCGCACTCAAAGATCTCATCTACCGTATTCATAACAAGTCATGCGTCGAAGGTTCACTCCCAGAGTGTCACTCTATCGGCGCATCAGAGGACTTTTGAAAATCGAAGCGCGGGAATCGAGAATGGCCCCACCTCCGGCAGAACAACTTAACCCAAGGGGTTTCTCCCAGAGGTGGGCCCGGGGGCCACTGTCGGTATCCTACGTACCGGGTACCCCACAATACCGCGAAAAGTGCAAGAAAGTTCCACCCGTCAGAGTCGAAGGCCCTTGCAGGTCCCACATGCCACGTTGCACCGGACCCGCTCCCCTCATATGGCTGGCTCCCAGGTTAACACGTGTAAAATAAGACTGGAACAAAACACCCAACCAAGGGAAGCTCCAACGATTACACGTGTACAACAGCCTCGGACCTAGCCCCCGTCAGAGAGGAGCTTCGGTACCGACACGTGTACAGCAACCCCAGACCTACCCTCCCGCAAGGGAAAGCTCCGGATCTGCCACGTGTGGAGCATCCGGACCTTCATTACCAACATAAATACGAGCTGATCGTGTCCATTATAGACATTCAAGGATGGTTAAAGCGGCAGTTACAAGGTCTGATAATGTGTTATTAATGACACACGATCAGTGCACCATTAATAGGGGTAATGCTGTCATGAAGGCACATTACCACACTACTAATTGTACTTAATACCCTTTAGACAGTGTATTAGGTCATTAAGCACGCCAGGGCCACATGTCGGGCCAGGAAATATTGTAACGGTCAGTCCTTAGAACTATAAAAGGGCTGCACCACACGAACATGGGGACATTCAGTTCCAGGCTATTGCGACCTGACCTTAGCGAATGCACTCGCTCAATACAATTACACAAACCCCGTGGAGTAGGGTGTTACGCTCAGACGGCCCGAACCACGTAATCTCTAAAGTCGGCATCTTGATATTGATCTCTGCGTGCCCCAACCACAAAAGAACCTCCGCGGTTTGCTTCACAGCGAGTCCGGGGGAAGTGTCGTATTCAACACTTCGACAAATAGCATACTTCGATATAGTTTGGAAATGAATTCATATATGTATATATATATATATATATATATATATATATATATATATATAGAGAGAGAGAGAGAGAGAGAGAGAGAGAGTATCAAGAACAAAAGTATGTATGCCTCGAAAGTAAAAACAAAATGAAAGTATACCAAGAACAATAGAGAGATTATCTGCAGGATTGCACCCAAAACAAAGCAATGCATTTTCTATGGAGGATTCACAACTTGCAGGCTACTCCAATGCGATTAGGTCAACCATTATTAAAAAAGATGTGCATGACAGTAGACTCCAAGACTCTGGCGCATCCGTCAGCCACCTTCTATGCTCCTCAGACTTTTGTAAGCGTGTCCAGGTTCTACACCAGTATGTTCCCTGAAAGACCACCTGTACATAGTTTTTCATCGGACATTTGTCAAAAATGATATCGGACATGTCGTTCTTGTCTATTGGAGCTATAAGACCAGTTGGCAGATATGTTACAAAAGGTGTCTCTATTATGTCATTCGTATCCTCGGCAGACGAGCAACCCATGTAGGTGTCCCCACGGTGAACAAGTGTCACGCTGCCGACGTGTCCTGTGCAACACTAATGTCATCATCTATCAGAACAACGGCCTCATCAGACTTCGAGTCGTCGCCCTATAGAGAAAATCGAGTGCAGAGCAGCACATCTGCCACAAGACCACAGCAGGCACATGGAGAAGCATGTCCTTCATAGAAGAGCATTCTTGCACCAAAAAATAAAAATAAGAGGTCATTAGACCATAATTCTCACTACCGACCAAAACCAGTTTACGTATATCGCTAAACCCATAATATAATAATCATAGAGATGGCTCGTCGAACAACTTTGTTCTAATGGAAAAATGTTGGTAAACACTTGTTAGAACTGATTCATGAACATCCCATGGTATCTACTACTAGCCCAATGAACAAGAATACGCTAATCACATATGGTTAACTCTGTTTAACACTTAATCACTGACCTGATTGCCATTACGGTCGTGATGTTCCGTGCCTACTCGAAGTAGAGGCATGTGGTGGACTGAAGCAACCAGTGGGTTGGACAGTTTGGATGTACTAAAGTCTGACCGGTTGGATTTCTAACATTTGGATGTACTAGTAGCGTCATACAGATTGGTAGCTCAGGATCGAATGAGCTAGGCAAAATTACTGAACGCTGAGCTAGAAGCACATTATTTTTCCTTTTCTTTTTGAAATGCTTACCTATATAAGACACTCAGTGTACCAAAAGGGTAAGAACAACTGACAAAAGAGATATTAAGGCATTGATTGTCTAGTAGTTGTCTGAGTGTACCTCTTTGTTCACTCGCGTTCATTTTTAAATTTATTTGGTGCCTTCCTTTTACTGAAGGTGCACAAAGGCACATGTGTTCCCCAACTTAGAGAATTGGCCACATATAAGGAACACCATATTGAGCTGGCCTCTTCGTCCCTAGATTCACTTCCCCAGCAGGGAACATGCTCTTTTCTGCTCTTCTCTTTCCGTCGGCACCTATTTCTGCTCTCTTCCTTTGCCCACTAGCTATTGTTTCCTGTTCAATCTCTCTCGAGAAGAGAAACAATAACACGTCTAGTTAATTATGATCAGAGGAGTGATATTCAGTTTTGGAATAGGTGGCATCAGGAGAAATGCTTTTACAACTTGAGTTGCAGTCTTTGGTAGGTGGCTTGCTTCTAGCGCATCTGAGATACGAGATCGGCGATGAGCTCGGGTTGAGTGCACCTGGCACTTGTGTACACGTGCTTGCAGCAAAAAGAACCAATTGTTGGTGTTTCGCCCGTGTCCGGCTAGGCAGTCTCTGTTCTTTAGTGTCTATAGCCAATGCAATGCAAGCTTGATGTTTGCAGGATTGCATTATAGAGCTGTTTTTTTAATGAACTGAACCGACATGTTTTATGGGGATAACATACTTCAAGATACTCCTTCTGTCTCAAAAAAATTGCCGCTTTGTAGTACAAAAATGAACAACAAAACGACAAAATTTTTGGAATAGAGGTATAGTTTGGAAACAAATTCATGTATTTATGTGTGTCGGTTTATCAACGACAAAAGTATGTATGACTCTTTAAGCAAAAAAAATGAGAGGATACCAAAGACATGATCGACTGTTCAGAACAAGCATATACCATTGACAAACGGTGTGTCATCTAGAGAGTCCTATTTTTCTTGTCCCAAAGAAGAACGATGAAGAGGGATTACTGACTAAGTTAGCATCAGTTGTCCGCAGCCAAAAAAAATTACGATGCTTTTGCCATGGAGGATTCACAACTCACAGGCTACTCCAGTGTGACCAGGTCCCAGGACTGATGCGCTGCTCGTCCGTCATTCATCTTCACAATAGGTATGTACTGTTCAGATATGAAACTGATTTAAAGGGTTCAGTTAGGCTCAATCGGTGCAATCAAGTTGGGGCTTCCATGGAAGCCGGCTCCAGATGAGGAGAGAGGGAAAAAAGGAACCAAGCGACACGAGTCACGTTTTCAGTTTGAATTTGATGTTTCTCATCTACCATAGCAATACATATACCTGCTAGGTATTAGATGTACCTCAAACAATTTAAGCCATGCGCTCCTGAAGTCTGACTCTTTGGCCTGGAATATTATTCGGCCGATCCGGGCAGAGCAAATCAATCTCCTTACTTGAGAAGGCAGATATAGTGTATAAATACGGATGTCAGTGGGCCTGCTGGTCCAATCTGCATTTGAGAATTGATAGCAATGAACGGCCTTTTGTCCAGATCTTTTTCCCATGTCTTGCCCACAAAAGCAGAGTTGAGGGTAAGAATGCTAGTAGGTTACTTGGAGGTAGCTATACATATGATATTTGAATTGGACTAGGAAAACTTACTTTCTGAAGTACGAAATATTGGTCCTTAGCTAGACCTTCTACCGGTGGGCTTGGGAGGTATTGAAATAGGTTATTCTCTGGCTTTCTCTTGACCACCATCCACCACAGACATGACCAATGCTAAAATTGCATCATGTCATTCTTGTCCATGAGAGAGATGAGACCGATTGGCAGATCAGTAACAAAAGTTGCATGCATCATGTCACTCTTGACCTCGGCATGTAGGCAACCCATGAAGGTGTCCCTAGGCGGAATGTGTGTGGTAACCCTGACTTGGTCATCCATTGGAACAATGACGTTGTCAGAATTTAAAATGTCGCCTCCTGAGGATAGTGAGGGCAGAGCAGCAACACATCTAGCACCGGAGCCTCATGGAGAAGCATGTCCTTCATAGAAGAGCGTTCTTGCACTAAAAATAAAAAGAAGGGCATTAGAACATAATTCTCACTACCCACCAAAACCAATTCACATATATTGTTAAAACCATAATATGATCACCATAGAGATGTCTCATTGACCAACTTTTTTTTCGAAAGCCAGCTGGTTCAGACGGTCAGGGGCGCTAATTTAAAAAGGAGACGTGCACTCGGGGCGAGCTGCGCTCGAACTCGGGCGAGCGCAACTCGGTCCCACACTACGTAAGAAAGCGAAATAGGAGACAAAGATGGGCGACGCGCTCAAAGGCGCACGTCTCTGATAAGGTTAAGCAAGACGGTGCCTCTTCAGCGAGGATCTGACAATGCTCGGCTAAACGTTCAATAAGACGCGTTACAATAAAGCACAACTCAGTTAAGTCGGTATCCGAGACGTGCCTTCTCTCTGAAAAATGGGAGACGCTCTTCCAACAAATCACGTCTCCAATGTGTGCAAGAAATGAGACGTACTCTACACAAAGCGTGTCTCATTTGTCTTCACTTACAGACTCTCGTCGCCGAATGTTTAATTCATTCATTCACAGTTGAAGACACAAAATATTCATCACACAGATGAACACATATAACACATATTTACTAACTAATATATTATTAAACACAAGAAAAAAGTACAAGATACAAGAAAATAAAAACAACATCAACTAAAAAACAACAAAAGAAAACCTAAATCCTACTCCTCCTCCTCCTCCTCCCCCAGCTGCTCCGGCTGCTACGACAAGTGCTCCGGCTGTTCCGGATCTGGCGGTGCAACCACGCGACCGAGGTTCCTCGCCATCGTCGCCACCAGGATATTGTGGTCCTCGGTCCCGAGCAGCTCGGCCATCGTCTCCAGTAGCCTCTGGAACTGATAGAGCAGCCTGTCGAACAGCATCTCGAGCAGCTCTTTGTTGAGCCTCTCGGTGGAGCGGCAGCACTGTTTCTTGCAGGGTGGCTCCCTCGGCGGGCTTGGCGGCGGAACATTGACCATGGTGGGTTGTCTGCGCGGAGAAGACGAACGAAGAGAAGAAACTGATGGCGCATTATATAATGTTTGTGCGGAGAAACAAAATGGAGACGCCCTTTAAGAAAGAGTGCGTCTCCGATTCCCCACGTCACCTTTAGCTTCGTGATTTTCTCCATTTTGCTTCGGTTCACTGTTGATATCACACATTACTAAACTTAGAGCACATTCACTTGATAACTAAATCATTCACTTGTCCAGAAAATAATCAAATCCTTCCTTATGATTTCGGAGGAACACGATGAACACACCACACATTCATTTCACACAGTTGTTGAACACACAAGATAATATTTAATCACATAGATGAACAAAGATAGATTTCATTCATTAACACAATATATTACAAAACACAAGCAACTAAAAACAACAAAGAAAAACTAAATCCTACTCCTCCTCCTCCTTCGGATCCTCCTCCGGCGGTGACTCCGATGCCGGTGCAACAGGAGCCTGGGCCGGCTGCACCGGCTGCACCGGCGGTGCAATCCCGAGAACGAGGTTGCTCTCTGTCGCCTCCACCAGGTTTTTGCGGCCCTCGGCGCCGAGCACCTAGGCCATCATCTCGTACAGAATGTCAAGATGATCGGCCACCCCCCTAAGAGCGAAGAGATAGTGGCCGATGGTACCCATGCCAGTAAACTATGGAAGGGTACCCAGACCCAAGGAACTCATGGCGAAAGACGTATTATTGTATGCCTCTTACGCCATAAGGAGGCGCTGCTCGGTGTTGAACCTCTCGGGGGACCTGCAACACAGTTTCTTGCACGGTGGCTCCCTCAGAGGGCTTGGCGGCAAAAGGTCAGCCATAGTGGTGGTGGGTCGTCGGTGCGGAGAAGACGAAGAAAAGAAGAAACGGTTTCAAAGTGAGTAACTCGCTTGTGGAGAACTCACGGGTTATGGCGCATCTTAAATAAGGTTCGTGCGGAGTCAATGATGGAGCGGTTGGTTTCCCGCGCATTGATGGAATGATGGGACGCATCGATACTGCCTCAGGGAAACGAAAGGTCGCGCACATCGGACGTCGCACACGTCTCTGCACAACGCCACCGAAATTAAGTTATCCTCAGTCCTCGTGACGCGCGTCTCTCTTTTGGCAATGGAAGACACACTTTAACGTAACGCGTGTCTCGCTTTTCTCTCGCGTGTCTCACATTTATTTCCCTTGTCTCTTCGCCTCCAGTGCTCCTTTACTAATCGACCAATAGTCCTTTACTAATCGACCTACTCCAGTGCGATCGCCGCCTCTATTCACCATCGTTGTTGTAGTCATCACCGTCGTCCTCGTCGTCATCATCGTTGTTGTCCTCGTCATCATCATCGTCGTCGTCCTCATTGTCATTATCACTGTTCATGGCTGGGTTAGATATCGGCTTGGCGCGTAGTCGACTGAAGGAGGAGCGCTTGGCGTGGTGCAAGAACCATCCCCATGTATGTACATATGGCACACCAGTCGTATGGTTGTATATATGTAGATCCACAATAGACTGATGAACATAACTATAGTTTTGTTTTTCCGTCTTGTTTGTTTTTGGCATTTTCAATTTCTCTGCATAGGGTTTCTCTGTGAAGCCTAAATCGAGAGATTTATTGAAGTGGCAGTGCATTGTCCCCGATAAAGAAGGAGTAAGTCATGAAGAACAAGCACAATCATATGAGTTTAACCATCATCTTCCTATTAATGAATTTACTCTGTAGACTGACTGAGAAGGTGGTTACTACTCCTGACAATCTCCTTCTCAGAGGACTATCTGTTGGTGCCTCCAAGATGCGCCTTTCCACGTGGTTTCTTCCACCCAAATGTCCATCGCTCAAGAGCACTCTGCATTAGGATTTTTTATCAAGAGACTATAAGATATACCTATTTTACTCATGTAATTAGTAATTGTTTTCGAACTTATTTGAACTGGTTTCTTATGTTGCTTAAATTGATATTTCATAGGGGTGGTGGACTGGTTTTATAATTGAAACTATACTACTTGAAGTTCAACGTTTGCTGCATCAGCCAAATGCGTCCGATGTTGAAAATGATTGATATAATCTACTTATCAAGGTTAGACACTTTGTGTTAGTGACCAACGTAGATTATTCATCCCTCTTTCGACATTTGTTAATTTAAAGAATGTCAATATTTTTAGGATCCCGGGTAATATAAGAGACGTGTTCGGGACCAAGCTGGACGGTACAGTTTAGATTGATCGATGGGAGCTTTAGGAATAAGTTTAGATTTGAAATTAGTTTAGAGCACACGCAATGTATGAACTATGAAATTCATTGAGTTGCAAATTATCTCTAAATGGCAATGTTATTGTGTCTGTTTATCCCTGAATTCCAATTATATCCATTAAATGTAATTTCATTACGTTTGTTTATCCCTGCAACGGACGCTCACGATAACGTGCAAGTGGCAACCGACGCTCATGATGTCGTGCGAGTGGCAATAGAGTGAATAGTGCATGAGAGACGAACTTCAGAAAAGCGTGTCTCAGATATCTGAGACCCGCAAAAGGGAGACGCACTTATCTCGGACATGTTTCCAATTCGTGCCGAAGATCTTTTGTCCCACCACGGAAAGTTGTGCGCATTGCAACGACTATATAAGGCATTGCACACAGTTTCCAGTTGACATGTCCGCATGCGAAAGTTGTTGGTCGCGGGGAACAATAGCTTTCGCATGTTGCATGTCCGTTCAGCCACAAAATAATGAGAGACGCGTCCTATCTGGGCGCATCTCCGATTTACGCCGAAGATCTTCTGTCCCACCTCGGAAAGCTGAGCGCAATGCAACAATCAGATAAGGCATTGCGCACTGTTGCCAGTGGTACATCCTCGCATGTGAAAGATGTTCCCGACTTCAGCACACCGTGGCGCGTCTTTTGCATGCGGGAATATGCCTACATGCGAAAGATGATAATGAGAGATGTGTTATATATATATATATATATATATATATATATATATATATATATATATATATATATATATATATATATATATATATATATATATATCGTTATTATTTCAAGATCTCGCGCGCTCCATGGCGAAAAAAATTTCGCGCTCCATGATAATGAGAGACGGATGTTATACAGTCACGTCTCCGAGTTTTGTTATTTTTATCCATCGTGCGCTCTCTCCCAACATTTGGCAAAAAAATTAGCTCTCGCGCGCTCTCTCGATCTAGAAACTGCAGCTCCTGAGCACGCCGCCGCCATCCCGTCATCGTCAACGTCGTGCTGCCGCCGTCGACCCCAACCTTTGCGTGATCAGAGAGTTGAGTACGCTGGAGCATGTCGGCTCGTCCCCTGTCCCCGAGAACACCGCCATCGTCCCTCTTTCTCAACTCACTTTTCGTCATTGTCGCGCTGCTGCCATCGATCTCTACCCTGCCATCAACCCCGACCTTCGTCATCACAGAGTTGAGCACGTTGGAGCATGCCACCTCGTCCCCTATCCCCGGAGCACGCCGCCGCCTCGACCCTGACCTCGGTAATCGATATGAGCACGCTGCCACCTTCACATAAGTGGAAATTTTCTCCCTATCCTCGGAGCACGCCAACCTACTATCATCAAAGAGTTGAGGAACCGCCACTCCGGTGCCTCCGCCAGTTCGTCTCGGAGCACGTCGCCGCCTCATCCCCTGTCCTCGGAGCACGCCGCCGCCTCGACCCTACCCTCAGAGAATGCATTCTAGTGATTTTATTGAATTTGAGGATGTTCAATAAAGTATTATCGTTAATGAAGTCATTGATTCAAATGTAAAATTTTCATTACGGTATACATTCATCTTCCTTGTTTATGTCTAATACAGAAGTAATGTATTTATTTTGACGATCAATGTATATAATGAATTCTGATTCGTAAACCCTTGAAACTGCAGGAACTGTGGTTGACACTAGCATTTTCCATCCCACTGAGTTTGATTGCTACCTCTGCAGCCATGCTGGAATCAAGGTACCTATGCGATAATTGGTGTTTCTCTCACGAGTTTTTGATATCAGGCTATAAATGCATCAATGGAATGTAAATTGTTTGTTTTTTCATAGGACAAGCACACCAGCTCACTACCATATCTTTTACCATGAGAATAATTTCTCTGTTGATGCTTTGCAGATGCTCACCAACTGTTTGTGCTACAAGTAAGCTCGGTTCTCCATTCATTGACTGATATTTGCTACCTTATGTGACTGGTTAAGGAATGTGACTACAATTTGATAATATTTTATATGATTTTAGTGATTTTATTGAATTTGAGGATGTCTCAGTCGGAGCATTAGAGGCTACGAAGGCTTATCATTAATGAAGTCATTGATCGGGAGAATTTTCATTACAGTATATAGGACTAGATAATGATAGTTATGATGTGTATAATTAGTTATATTGTTGTAGAAGTGTTTTTGCGACACTTCCCCTGATACTACTAAGGAGCAGCCCGCGGAGGTTCGTATTTAGGCAGGAGCGAATTTCTTGGAACTACGAGCTAGATGAGCACGGAGGATTTTTACGTGGTTTGGGCCGCCGGGAGGCGTAATACCCTACATCCACAGTGGGTTGTGTTGTATTGTATGAGCGAGGTGTGAGAGAGCCCTCCCTCCTGTTGTGGCTGCCTAGTCCTTTTATAGGTGAAGGGCCGACATGTTACATCATGATCGGGGCCCGACAGATAGCCCCGGATTAATTAGTCATAAAAGTGTATTAACGTGTCTTAATGACACATTAATGGCGCTTGATGGTGCACTAACATGTCCTGATGACATGTTAATGGTCTTGATGAGTCTTCATGGTGTATTAATGTGTCTTGATGACACATTAATGGTGTCTTGAAGTCGCGTTCATGATGACGCATTAATGATGTCTTGAGTGCACACTTCGTCTTCATGATTCGCGGGACGCGTGGCAGCACTGGACCTTTTCTCAGCGGGGAGGCTGGGTCTGGAGCCGCGGGACGTGTAGCAGCACCGGACCTCACCTCAGCGGGGAGGTTTGGTCCGGAGTCGCGGGTCGCATGGAAGCACCGAAGGTTCGGAGCCACCATTGGCAAGGAGGCAGATCTGGAGCTACAGAACATGTGGCAGCACCGGAGCCACCCTTAGTAGGGAGGCAGGTCTGGAGCTGTGGGACACGTGGCAGCACCGGACCCACCCTTAGTAGGGAGGGAGGTCCGGAGCTGCAGGACACGTGGCAGCACCGGAGTCACCCTTAGTAGGGAGGCAGGTTCGGAGCTGCAGGACATGTGGTAGCTTCTGGGTACTTCCCCTCTTGGGAGGTAGAACCCAGCGTCTTGTCTTCCTTGTATGCGGGGGTGCCCGGTCTGCAGGTATCGATAGTGGCCTTCGAGCCCACCTCAGGAGAGGCGACGATCCCGGTGGTGGGGCCACCATCATCAACGCTAAGAATGTCAACGGCGGTCCCCCTTGAGAGGTGTCAGTGTCGGAGCTTGAGGTCCGACGGCGGAGCTTGGCGAAGGTGTGGGAGCGTCGACCATCGGTGCTAAGAACATTGATAGTGGGCCCCCTTGGAAGGTGCCAGTGCCGGAGGTTGAGGTCCAATAGCAGAGCCCAAAGAAGGGTGAAGTCCTGCACAAGAGTGACAACAGAAAGAGTGAAAGTGCATCTAGGCATCCCCGTGGGTTTTGGATGATTGATGATGACAATTAAGAGGATAATGAGCTAAAGTGATCTTAAGCACTGGTACAAGGATTGAAATGAGATGAAAACCCTCAAAAAGGAAAAGGAGAAAACGGGCGTCAAAGACTCAAGTATAGAAATTAGGGTTTCTATGGTGTTGAGTTTATGTGAGTCGTATCATGAGAGAGGGTGGATGTATCATGTGCATTGATATCATACCAAGGGGCTCAAAGTGGTGGTTTAGAGAAAAACCTAAGTGAGAAACCTAAAATGAGAAAAACCCTAGGAGACTGGACTAGTCCGAGCCTCAGGGAAGGACTAGTCTGGCCATGGCAGACAAGTCCATTTTGAGACGGGCCAAACGTCTATGGAGTGAATCTAAGTGAATTTGGAGCTAAGTCCGAAAAGTCCGGACTTGTCCGTTTTTGGACGGACCAAAGCTCTCTGGAGTAGTTCGGACGTATCCGTTTGGGTACAGACTTGTCCGTTTGAGACTTAGTGAGATTAATCGAGAGAAACCCTAGGGGGCGGACTAGTCCGGGCCAACCCAGAAGAGTCCGTTTTGGGACGGAGCAAACGGTTATGTCCTACTTCGTACTAGTCTGTTTTGGACCGGACTAGTTCGTTGTCTAGTGACTGTTTGAATTTGGAAATTTGGCGGGTAGTGTGATGATCGTTGCTCAGTGTGGTAGTTGTCGGGAACTGACCAGGGGTCAGTGGTCCCATAGGGTCGGACTAGTCCAGGCCCAGAGGCCGGACTAGTCCGCCCCTCTGCTGAGGTCAGCAGTAGGGGCTCGGGACCCTATAAAAAGGGGACCCCGGGGCTCATTTGAACAAGTCTTGAACCCTAGCACCGCCACAAGCATCCTAGAGCCTTCCAAAGCCTTCTACTCGTCCTACTAGCCCTCTAAGAGCAAATATTGAAGTGATTAGGGTTTGGGGAGGAGAGTAAAGGAAGATCATCGCGCTTTGTCTCTCGGTTTGATCTCTTGCACATTGTGTTGTGTTTTGTGGCTTGTGTGAGTTGAGCTTCGTGTGCTCCTCGTTGTATTGATTTGTGGGAGCCTCAAGTTGTGAGCAGCCTCATCAAACTTGGTGATTACCCATTGATATAGTGGAAACCAAGCCGGCCATCGTGGTGGCTTAGTGAGAGAAGGGTCAAGTGAGACCTAGTCCTTGTGTGGCCTTCTCAACGTGGAGGTAGGCTTCTTCGTGGAGCTGAACCACGGGATAAATCTTGTTTCACTTGTCTTTTGTTTTTTGTGATCACTAGTATTGCTATTAGGGTTCACTTTGCTCTTATTGCCCTACACTTTGATCATTATTGTAAACTTGCAATCTAAGTGTTTAAACTTTACAATCTAAGCTTTACAAGTTTACTGCACATTGCTCATCTCTTTGGTGAACTTTATTTCCGCAAATAACTTATAGAAATCAAGTTTTAGGGTTTCCACCCTGTGCAGAGCGGACTAGTTTGGCCCTGTGCAGACTAGTCCGGAGACAGGAATTTAATCTTGTTTGATTAAGTGATTTCAGGTATTATTGCCTGTTCACCCCCCTCTAGGCGACTTTCAATTGGTATCAGAGCAGGCTTCTCCACAAGAGTCTAACAACTCGGAGAAGTAATGATCGTAAGGGGTGACAACGAAGTTCCGGTGGTCATCGATGACACCAAGACGAAGAACGTCGATTTTCTTCAAGATGATCTGAATGACGATGAAGAAGTTCGGATGCTCAAAGCACGGCTTTGTGAGAAGCTCAATGTGACCAAGAAGGAGATCAAGCCAATTGCTCCGGTCAACATCGACAATGGGAGTAGTTCACACGACTACTCCTGATATCCTTACAATTATGAGCAACTTACTGCAAGCAACCATTATTTGTCTATTCCCATTGGCAAACCTCCTCAATTTGACAGAAATGATTATTCTATGTGGAAGCATAATATGAAGATGCACCTCATTTCCTTAAACCCTAGCTTGTGGCAAATTGTGATGACAGGTGTTCATCTTCCGAAGAATGAGGAAGACATCATTCTAGAGCAAGCCGTTCTTCTACATCGCAATGCTCAAGCCGTTGGAGTGATTACCTCCTCATTGACTCGTGAGGAGTTCAACCTCATTGAAGGGTTGGAGGTTGCCAAGGAGATTTGGGATACCCTTAAGACGGCACACGAAGACAACCGCGTCATTAGGGAGGCAAAGATCAAGATGATCGAAGGAGATCTTGGGAGATTCACCATCATGGAGGGTGAATCTCCCCAAGATATGTATGACCGCCTCAAGACTCTTATCAACAAGAGTCGGTCACATGGAAGCACCCGGTGGACCGACCATGAGGTGGTAACGAGGATGATTCGAGCATTCATGCCTTGAAACTTCACTCTTTGCTCATTAATTTGTGAAAGTTCGGGCTTCCACAAGATGACTCCCGAAGAAGTGCTAGGGAGAATCATCAACCATGAGATGATGGAGCAAGAAGCGATGTTCTACAATGACCTACAAAAGCTTTCCTCCTCCAAGAAAAGGGATGTTGCATTCAAAGCAACGTCCTCAAGATCACAAGAAAAGGAAGAGAGTGATGAAGAGAGTCCCGACATCCATGAGGAAGAAGATCTCTTCATCAACAACTTTAAGAGGGTGTTTAGAAGGAGGAGGGGGAGCTACCAAAATGAAAGGAGAAGCAAAGACAAGGCCAAGACAAGATCAAAAAGGGCTTGCTACAATTGCGGAGAATATGGCCACTTCATTGTGGATTGTCCACATGAAGAAAACAAGAAGAAGAAGGAGGGCAAGTCCA
This sequence comes from Tuctoria greenei, assembly GCA_036927565.1. Classification (NCBI taxonomy): domain Eukaryota; kingdom Viridiplantae; phylum Streptophyta; class Magnoliopsida; order Poales; family Poaceae; genus Tuctoria; species Tuctoria greenei. The sequence continues at coordinate 215,368,280 of JAYESD010000006.1, read as the reverse complement.
AAGAGAAGAAGTACTTAAAGAAGAAGAAGAAGAAGCAATACGGATATGCCCACCTTGGAAAGGAGTGGGATTCAAATGAGGAATCCTCCTCCGATGAAGATGAGAAGGTAGCAACTATTGCTACGAAGAAGACTACAACGGAGAACAAGCTCTTCCCAAACTTGGAGACTTCAAGGCCAACATGTCTCATGGCCAAGGAGGGAAGAAAGAAGGTTAAATCTAAATCCTCCTCTTAAATTTCTTCTCATGATGATTTTGATAGTAGTAGTGAAAATGAACTCATGCTTAAAGACATGAGTAAAAGCACTTTGAAAAGATTAAGATTGCTAATGGAGGAAATATTTGAGAAGGAAGAACTCATCAACCGTCAAGAGGACATGCTCATCCAACAAAAGGAGAGATGTCAAGAGGTTGAGGAGATCTTGGAGCTTGAGAGAGAAAGAAGCAAGGCACTTGAGCGTGAACTCGCTTTGAGCAAGGAAACTTGCTCAAACCTTGAGAACATTACAATTGTGCTCAAGGATGAACTTGTTAGTTTGACACAAGCTAACAAGATCCTTGAGATGCAAGCGAAGTCTCTCAAGGTCAATGCACCTTCTTCCTCTACGAGCTCACCGTACACAAATATTAAATCCGAAGCATCTCAACCTTGTAAATGCTCAAACTTAATAATAAATCTTGTGCAGAACCTATGTAGAGCGGACTAGTCCGGCCCTGTACAGAATAGTCCGGCCACAGGAATTTAATCTTGTTTGATTAAGTGATTTCAGGTATTATTGCCTATTCACCCCCCTCTAGGTGACTTTCAAAGAGTAATAGTGCTCATTGGTTACAATCTTCCTACCCTCAGTTTTGTTGTGACTTACGGTCCTTAGCCGGGCTATGGGGGCTGAGTAATTCAGTGTGATAGTATTCGGGTACTGGTTGTCGCCTCACCCAGGAACATGTGCTGTCTAGACCCGCCTTACTGTGACGCAACACCAGAATAGATAGAGTGGCGTAGTTAGGGTGCTGGACCAGGCTAAGTCTTTAGCCGACTCTGGACCTATCATAGGCGTTGTATTTCAGGCGAGTAGGCCATTCAGCGGGCACGAGATACCAAATGAGAAACTACAAGAAATACCCAAAGACATCACAGGTACTTCAGGCTGTCCGTCTGCAGCAGAATAGCACAACTCCTACTGTGGGCAAACCGAAAGATGTAATAGGGTGAAAAAAGGAATAATATGCAGATTATTTAAGCATAATTATGTGAACATGGTAACAGTATCCAGATTTTGGTTATTGCTTTGTCCAAGAGCATGTGCCTTTCAGTCCCCGGTACTGAACCGCAGTGCTGGAGAGGAAGAGTGCGCTGGCTTAGGGTCATAGGGCACGACTTTGGGTGCATGACCAGACTAAGCAGTCTACACACTCTTGACCTCCCACCCGACATTAGTCTTTTGGGAGACGTCTGGCCCCCAGAACTCAGCCGCAACATTGGAAAGGTAGAGTGTGTATACTTAGGATGTAGGACCAGGCTAAGCAGGTAGCACGCTCCGGACCCCCAGTATTCAGCCACAAGAAAGGTAGAGTGCGCATACTTAGGATGCAGGACCAGGCTAAGCAGACAGCGCACTCCGGACCCTCTATGGGCATTAGCTTTTCATGGGAGTGGCTGTTCAGCGCCATGGGAATCCAAATAAGAAAATAACCAAGGAGACCGGATATGTCATAGGTACCTTGTGGCGTCATTGTTGCCATGGTCGCACGTAGTCGTCGCGTGGTTGCGGAAGTAGCCATGAGGCAAAGTGTACAGGCTTAGGGTCACAGGGGCACCGGCTTAGGGTGCAAGACCAGGCTAAGAAGATTGTACACTTTGGACCTCCCACTAGCGGTGGTGGCAGTAGAAAGTCGTCGAGTGGTGACAGCAGTAGCCACCGGAACATGGAGCGTGTGTCCATCGGGTCATTGACAGCAGTAGTCACTTGACCCTTCTCTCACCAAGCCATCAACAAGGGCCGGCAGGTTACATTATGACCGAGGCCCGAAAGGTGCCCCCGAATTAATTAGTCATAAAAGTGTATTAACGTGTCTTAATGACACATTAATGGCGCTTGATGGTGCACTAACATGTCCTGATGACATGTTAATGGTCTTGATGGGTCTTCATGGTGTATTAATGTGTCTTGATGACACATTAATGGTGTCTTGAAGCCGTGTTCTTGATGATGCACTAATGTTGTCTTGAGTGCACACTTTGTCTTCATAATCTGTGGGATGTGTGGCAGCACCGGACCTTTCCTCAGCGAGAAGGTTGGGTCCAAAGCCGCGGGATGCATGGTAGCATCGGACCTCTCCTCAGCGGGGAGTTAGGTCCAGATCCGCGGGTCGCATGGAAGCACCGAAGGTCCGGAGCCGCCCTTGGCAGGGAGGAAGATCCGAAGCTACAGAACACGTGGCAGTACTGGAGCCACCCTTAGCAGGGAGGCAGGTCCGGAGCTGTGTGACACGTGGCAGCACCGGAGCCACCCTTAGTAGAGAGGCAGATCCGGAGCTGTGGGACACATGGTAGCTTCTGGGTACTTCCCCTCTTGGGATGTAGAACACAGCGTCTTGTCTTCCTTGTATGCGGGGTACCCGGTCTGCAGGGTATCGACAATTGTAATCAGGATGAACAGTCTTTGTTGTATAATTAGTATATTTGATGACCATGATTGACATTTTGTTAATATTTGATTGGTCAATATAATTTAAGGTGTGATCTTTTTGGCTATACATATGTTCGTGTATGTGTATGTTGCTGACATTGGTAATACGGCTGTCAAATCCTGGCTAGCTCCAGGATGCAGTCGGCAATCAGGATAATCAGAGGTGGGGGGCAACTGATAGGAGACCCTGCCTGTAAACAATTTGCGATGAGCTATAACAGAGAACATCTCGGATAACCTACATAAAGGAGACAAGCTTCCTTAAAGCCCGTTTTAGATCAGTAAACAAATTTGTGATGAACTAAAATATAGAACGTCTCGGATCAGTCAATATATCTGCGACGGGCTTTGTTAGGGCTTGTCATGCATGTATGCTGATGGGCGACGCGCGCCACCCGCATCTCCAATGACCCTGTAAAGATCGTCTGTTATGACACAAAGAAAGGAGACGTGCTTCCTTTAAGCATTTCTCGCACTTAGGATAATTGGCAATACGTCATATGCACGTCTCTGATGATAACGTAATGCGAGACGCGACGACAGAGACACACGGTTTGTTCCTCTCCCTTCTTCGTTAGGGCACGTCTCGGACGAGCCTTTCTTATGTAGCGCCAACCGAGTTGGGCAGTTGAGCCCCTACTCAGACCCCCACCATTGAACAACTTTATTCTAACAACAGAATATTGTAAATCAAACACTTGTTAGAACTAATTCATGAACATCCCGTGGGATATACTAGCCCAATGAATAAGAGCACACTAATTACACATGGTTAACTCTGTTTAACACTTAATCGTTGACCTGATTGTCGTTAGGACTATGACGTCATGTGCCTGATTGAGGTACCAGGCATGTTGTGGACTGATGCAACATTGGGTTGTACACCATGATTTTAGTGGCTCAACAATATTAGCACTCGTCCAAAGCACTGCAATCGATCAACCGCTACCTTGTTACCTTCCAAGTAACTGGTTCACAATCCACATGTCGCTGGAGACTCCACACTGTGACCGGTCATCGTAGAACTTGACTTAGTATGGTTGGATTTGGATGAAAAAGAAAACAGAGGGCAAGAAGTAAATGTGAAGTTTGTTTGTGCCCAAGACCAGAAACAGAGGAACTGAATGTCAACGGAAGACCCTGGCACAAATGTGAAAATATTTTTCCTTCAAGTTAAGGACACAATCAAGTTGTTGAGTGCACAGCAGGCTGGATTTGGTCGGCGATTGCATCTACCACGGCAGTAGCCCTAAGACCATCCGCACCAGCGTACTCTAAAGCATACTATATATATTATTCTCCTTCAGTTTTTACAGTATGTACTCTAAATTACACTGCGAAACAGTGTATCAAGTATGCTTTACAGTATGCCACTGCGGATGGTCTAAAATTTAAATCTTTGACATCTATCGACCCAGATGTGTTGTTCTTGCTGCACACTTATATTTTGGGTTAATATTTAGAGAATGAAAGCTAAACGGTACGATTTCTCCCCCTGAAAATGTTCAGGTACAATTGCTCCCCGTGGAATATGCCGCTACGCGCTACCTTTGTAATGACCTGTTACAAGTAGTCAGCTTGCATGGACATTTGCAACTGAAACCTGTAGATTCTCGAACTGAAGGCAGTTTAAGGCCCCCTTTGGCACAGCTCCACAAAGTTGATTCTCTGGATTCACTCCTGATTCTCTAGTGAAGTGATTCCGTGCCTGAAAATGATTCTCTATGATTTTCTAGAATAAACTCTTAAAATCAGGACAGAGAATCACTTCACAGAATCAGGAGAAGCTACTTTTTTCAGCTTCCAGCCCCTTAGTTCATTTCAGAGAATCACTTCACGGAATCAGCCGAGAATCACTTCTTCTGAAAAACAGTGTTTGGCACAGCTTCCCTGATTCTGCCTGAGAATCAACTTCGTGAAGCTCTGCCAAAGGGGGCCTAAGGTAGCTCAAAGTGGACTCATTTTAAGCTCCTATGCTTTGAAAAAGATCTCAGGGGTCTCAGGCAAACATGTGAATGCAAGAAAACTACCCTTTTCAGGCGTTGCACCCAGAACATTAGCAAGAGATCTATTTCCAGTCGATGTTTGATTGGTCGCTGCAAGCATAGAAGAAAACTGAACCTGAACACATGGCGCGCGGACAGCTGCATATGGAGACACGGGCACCACTTATCCACTGCATCAAAGCTACAAAAGAAGAGAGATTAACTAAGAATTTAGAAGGGCGTAGAAAAAAAGGATGCCATGCTAGGAAGCACTAACAATGAGTCGGCTTGTAAAACACTTGACTGAAATTGTGCGATTTCACATGATTAATGGGAAACATACACTTAGAGTTTGATGTTGTGGCATCTCAGTTCCCAATGTCTCCCAATCCAGAATAGTTAACTGTGCAATACGCAATGATCCGACAATTGGAAAATGCAGTACTGATGTTGCTACTTTTGAAGGAAGAATGGAAATCCTACTGATATATGGACACACATACAACAATGATACTTGAATTGAGTGCTTCTTGACATCTACTTGTGTGTTTCATCTACTCCCTCAGTTCTTTTTTATTTGTCATCAGTTAGTTTTAAAATAAACTAGTCGGTGACAAATAAAAAGAAATGGAAGGAGTATTAAGTATTCAAAGTACTCATGGGAAGGATGTGATCGTGCTCTGGGAGAATTGAATTTATATATGACGTGCTCGTGCTCGGGAGGAATTGAATTTATCCCAACCTCTTTAACTGTTCCAAAGGGCTCTGATATGACTTCCAGGATTTTTTTATCAAGTTTGGTGTTCAGAGCCTCCCCCCCCCCCCTCCCCATTCTTTTTTTATTTAACATTTGAACTAACTAGCGTAAAATAAAAAGACGAAGGAATAACTATTTATCCATCACTCATCCAAATTTTAGAATAACCTGTTCTTTTCTCCTATTCTCTTGCCGCCAGCAGCTATTTCTGCTCTCTTCCTTCACCCCCTAGCTGCCAGTTGCTGTTCAATCTATCGAGGAGAAGAGAAACGGAGACGAGTGTAGTTAGTTATGATCAGAGGAGCGATATTCAATTTTGGAATAGGTGCATCAGGGGAAATGTTTCTACAAACTTTGTTACAGTCTTTGGTAGGTGGTCTGCTTCTAGAGCTTATGAGATACGAGATCGACCAACGATGAGCTCAGGTTCAAGTGTATCAAGCTTTACTCGAATCAGGCTTACGCCTACACGTCCTTACGGAAAGAACAATCAATTGCTGGTGCTCCACCCGTGTCCGGGCACACTGTGACTCTGTTCTTAGTGCTCATGGACAATGCAATACAAGCGGGATGTTTACATGATTGTATTACAGAGTTGTTTTTTAATGAACCGAGCCGCCATGCTTTACATGGACAGTACACTAAGAGATAGTTTGAAAACATTCATATATTTATGAGAGTAGGTGTATCAAGGACGAAAGTATGTATGACTTTTAAGGGGAAAAAACAAAATGAAAGGATATCAAAGACATGATCGACTATTTAGAACAAGCATACACCTTTCACAAACGGTGTGTTCTCCGGAGTGTCCTTTTTTCTTGTTCCAAAATGAATGATAAAAAGGGATTAGTGACTAAGTTAGCATTAGTTGTCTGCAGCCAAAGAATTTCAATGCATTTTTCTATGGTGGATTCACAACTCGAAGGTACTCCAATGTGATCAGGCCCCATCACTGATGGGCTGTTCACACGTCATTCATCTAGAGTACGCATGTATTGGTCAGATATGAAGACTGAAATGAATGTGTTCAGTTACGCCTGATCAGTGCGAGCAAGTCGGAGCTTCCAGTATGGAAGCCGGCCTCCTCCAGATAGAGGCGGGAGAAAAGTGAAACCAACTGACACGAGTCATGTTTTCAGTTCGAATTTGATGTTTCCCATCTGTCATAGCAATACATGTATACTGTCTGGTAGATGTACCTTGAGCTATTTAAGCCATGCGCTCCTGAAGTCTTGACTCTTTGGCATGGAATATAATTCGGCAGGTCCGGGCAGAGCAAACCAAACTACAGTAAATGAGAAGACAGATGCAGTGTATAAATAAGGATCCCACTGGGCCTGCTGGTCCTATCTGCATTTGGGAATTGATAGCAATGAACAGCCTTTTGTCTAGCTCTTTTGCCCATGTATTGCCCACAAAAGCAGAGCTGAGGGTAAGAAAGCTAGTAGGTTACTTGAAGGTATCCATATATATGATATCTGAATTGGACTATTTAACCTACTTTATGAACTATAAAATATTAGACCTTAGCTAGACCTTCTTTCGGTGGGCTTGGAAGGTATTGGGAATAGGTTATTCTCTGGTTTTCTCTCAACCACCATCCACCGCTGACATGATCAATGTTAAAACTGCATCATGTCATTCTTGTCCATCGGAGAGATAAGACCGATTGGTGGATCAGTAACAAAAGGTTTGTGCATCATGTCAGTCTTGACCTCCGCATGCAAGCTAACCCATGAAGGTGTCCCTAGGGGGAATGTGTGTCATGATCTGGCAATTTCCACTTGGTCATCCGCTGGAACAATGAGTTTGAGACGTCGCCTCATGAAAGATAGTGAGGGCAGAGCACCACAGCCTCACGGAGAAGCATGTCCTTCATAGGAGAACGCTCTTGCACTAAAAAATGAAATAAAGGGGCATTAGAACATAATTCTCACTACCCACCAAAACCAATTCATATATATTGTTAAAACCATATAGGATCACCATAGAGATGTCTCATTGAACAACTTTATTCTAACAGCAGAATATTGTAAAGCAAGCACTTGTTAGAACTAATTCATGAACATCCCATAGGATATACTAGCCCAATGAATAAGAGCACGCAAACTACACATGGTTAACTCTGTTTAACACTTAATTGTTGACCTGATTGTCATTATGACTATGACGTCATTTGCCTGATTGAGGTAGAAGGCATATCGTGGACTGAAGCGACCATTGGGTTGTACACCATGATTTTAGTGGCTAAACAATATTTTGTTCAGGTTTAGCACTCGTCCAAAGTACTGCAATCAATCAACCACTACTTTTTTACCTTCCAAGTAACTGGTTCACAATCCACATGTCGCTAGAGACTACACACTGTGACCGGTCATGGTAAAACTTGACTTAGTATGGTTGGATTTGGATGAAAAAGCCGGAGAGCAAGAAGTGAATGTTAAGTTTGCTTGTGCCCAAGACCAGGAATTGAATATCAACGGAAGACCCTGGCACAAATGTGATACTATTTTTCCTTCCAAGTTAAAGATGTGATCAAGTTGTTCGGTGCACATGTGTCTAAATTTGGTTAGTGATGGCTTCTACCACGGCAGTAGCCCTCAAATTTCAATCTTTGACATCTATCGTTCCAGATCGATTGTTCTTGTTGTACACTTATATTTTGGGTTAATGTTTAGACAACGACAGTGAAATGGTACGATTCGATCTCTCCCTTGGAGATGTTCAGGCAACAACAGCAAAAATATGTTCAGTATAATTGCTTCCTATGGACTATACTGCTACCTTTGCAATGATCTATTCTTAGTAGTCAGTTTGCATGGACATTTGCAGCTGAAACCTGTAGATTCTTGAACTGGATGCAGTTTAAGGTAGCTCAAAGTGGAATCATTTTAAGATCTTATGCCTTGAAAAAGATGTGAGGGGTCTCAGGTAAACATGTGAAAGCAAGAAAATTACCCTTTTCAGGTATTTGGTGCAGCACATTAGCAAGAGATCTATTTCCAGTCGATTTTTGGTTGGTGGCTGCAAGCATTGGAGAAAATTTAATCTGGACCCATGGCGCGCGGATAGCTGCATATGGAGACACAGGCACCACTTATCCACTGCATCAAAGCTACAAAAGAAGAGAGAGTAATTGAGAATTTAGAAGGGTTTAGGAAAAAGGATGCCATGCTAGAAAGCACTCATAATTAGTCGGCTTGTGAAACACTCGACTGAAATTGTGTGATTACACATGATTAATGAGAAACATACACTTAGAGTTTGATGTTGTGATATCTGAGTTCCCAATGTCTCCCAATCCCAGACTAGTTAATTGTGCAAGACGCAATGATCCAACAATTGGAGGAAATGCAGGAGTACAAATGTTGCTATTTCTGAAGGAAGAATGGAAATCCTACTAATATATAGACACAGACAACAAGGATACTTGAATTGAGTGCTTCTTGTCATCTACTTGTATGCTTCATGTATTAAGTATTCAGAGTACTCCATGGGAAGGACGTGCTCGTGCTCTGGAGGATCTGAATTTATCCCAACCTCTTTAATTGTTCCAAAGGGCTCTGATATGACTTCCAGGATTTTTTATCAAGCATCTGAGTTCAGAGCCTCATAACTGTTACTCACTCCGTCTCTAAATACTTATCGCTTTGTAGTTCAAAAATAAACTACAAAGCGACAAGTATTTAGGAACGAAAGAGTAGCTATTTATCCATCACTCATCCAATTGTTTAGAAAGTAGGATATTTTTTTTTGTTGCATCATCAAATGCTTACAACCTTGGTTCACAAAAATCAGTACCACTCAAATATCATCAAGAAGAGACAGACTCATTCAGGGAGGTTATTTGCATTGGCAGGTGCTTAGCGGCTATCAGGCATAACAATTGCAGAGCCAATGCAGCGCATTCTTAAAGCCACAGCAGTGGCCAGTGATGAACAACCAATCCCCAACACGGCAACACATCACACACACTAATGGAAGTCGGGAAGTATCTGTTTCTCGAGTGCATATTGGGGGCATCCTTATTCATATATAGGTTCTTATATTCATAGATTTTCCTTATAAAGACGATGATTGGTAACTTACATTGTTACTCCCTCCGGATCGAAATGTTTGCCGCTGGAACAGTGCTGATTAGTTTATTTTCAATTCATTTGGTGATCTGAAACGTCAAATATTTCCAGAGTATATTTTAGTGTTTCACGTTATCTTTTATAAGGAAAAAGTCTACATAACCCCCCAAAGTATGACCTAGAGACTACTTAACCCCCTCAACTTCAAAACCGGATATTTAACCTCCTAACCTATATAAAACCAGTTAATTAGTCCCCTAAGATGGTTTTGAAGAGTGGTTTCAGTGGCAGAGCTACAGTATTAGCATTGGGTTCAAGTGAACCCAATAAACTTATGTAAAACAAGCATAATTAACATATTGCTACAAGTTTGAACCCATTAAATTCAGTTGATTTATACTTGATTCACACACATATTTTGAAGTGAACCCATTAACAAAAATACTCAGCTCCGCCACTGAATGGTTTTACCACATCAGCTGCTGATGTGGCGTATCTTGCATGTGTTGTTTAGTAGAAGCCGCATATCAATTACAAAATACAAAGAGCACTTTGTTTTTTTTAACGCACTCCCGCTACAAAATACAAAATATCAATCTGCAGCGCACTAATGAAGTAGCTTTGGGCTACTTCATATTCTACCGCTCGCCCAAACCCCGTTCATATTCCCTTTACTTCTTCTCAAGTCGTCATCACCCGTCGGGTAAAGCCATGGGCGAAACACCAAGAAGTCTTTAGTGCCCCACGCACAGGGCTAGCACTTGTGCAGGTACTGTAGCAATGCCATGGCAGTGGTTCTGTTCTGTGATTGTGAGAGTAATGCGCATTGGCATTGCATAGTACAGCAAAGCAACCTCATGCAGGATGGCCTATAGCAATCATTCAGAGCCATTGGACTTTTTCCTGACGTTGGGTCTCCTTACACGTAAAAGGAGTTGATATTAAAAATCCATTACTGTACAACTGGGTCTCCTTACACGTAAAAGGAGTTGATATTAAAAATCCATTACTGTACAACAGGAGGTGGCCATATAACACAGTCACGGACAGACACACTGTCCTGGTTTTGCGCGCTTCTGCTGCGATTTGGATCTTTCATGGACTCTCCATTCTCTTCTCCTTTCCTTAGTATAGTACTCCTGTCATCGAACAGCTGATTGACAAGATACGTCATGTTATGTGGCAAAACCACTCTTCAAAACCACTTTAGGGGATTAACTGGTATTGTATAGGTTAGGGGGTTAAATATCCGGTTTTGAAGTTGAGGGGGTTAAATAGTCCCTAGATCATACTTTAGAGGGGTATGTAGACCATTTCCCCTTTTATAATGAATGGGTAATTTAAAATCAGGTGGAGGGTATTTTAGAATAGCTTTCAAAAGCATGCATGATGCGTCAGCAACATTACTGCACCAAAAAAATTGCAACAGCATTAACATTGTAAAACTACAGGGCACGCGAATACATAAATATTGCAAATCTGGCCGCACTGACAATCCTACCTGCATGAAACTTAGACTGGTAAATTCTTCAACTACAATTGATCAGAGAAGCAAGAGGAACACAATTCAACTATCTTTGGCAATTACAAAGCAAATACCAAGGCATAATATGACAGTTTTCAAAGACTCATTGCAATATCCAGAACGTCAGGTAACACCCACATTGGCAAGAACAAAAATAGGTACTACATAGATAACACGCGACACGGGCGGTGGCACCAGGAAGAGGGCACACATCTAGCACTTGACCTCCTTCAGCCCATGTGCAAAGTACAGGAAGGTCGGGTCAGCGGCTCCATCCTTGTAGTACGCAAACACCAAGCCTCCATCATCATGCATGCTCTCACCAACAAAGCTGGGAGAAATCAAAAGCCCCATATAAGTTAAGAGTCAATTTTTCATTCAGCAGTGGAAAAGCTGTAGTAAAAGCATTATGATGGCTGGTGAATAAATTTTTCAAGCTCCTTATACAATTGGAATCATGCACATTAAAATTAATTGCTATAAGAATATAGGTAACAAACATACGAAGAATCTCAATGTTGCACAAAAAAATAGGATGGTAAAAACTGAAGACCGGGGTTTCATGAACATTACAGTTTACAGAAAAATAGGATGGTAAAGGTGGAACATAGAACTTACAACTGGAAGTCCTTGAGCTTGCCAAGAAGGAACTTGGTGGCAGCCTCAATGTTCTTCTTGAAAGCAGCAGCCTGCTCCGGCTCCAGCTTGGCGGTGAGGTTCTTGATGTAGCGCTTCATGAAGGTGACAAACTGCTTCTTGTCAAAAGCAGGTTGCTCCTGTAAATGACAATTATGGTTATTACCAATAAAGTACAGCATGCAATCATAAATACATGTAAATGAAACAAGTAAAGGGGAGCAACCTGAAGACGGAAGGTGTCGACAATGTCAACAACCTTCACAGCCTGGTCATCAACACCTTCCTCATCACCACCACCCTCAGCAGACGGGTTGGCACCAATGTCCACATCAAGAGCTCCCTTGACAACCCACTGCAAGAATTCAACTTATAAATAACAAAGAATACTACCACAGCAAAGAAACCACCGAGAAACCAACAAAATTGAAGTGCTGGATCTGGATAGCATGACAGTTTAAAATTTCATCTAGACCCAACTGCTTACAAAAATAGATACCCAGGGAACTTCATCTAACCAGAAAGTTTGGGACGTTTCTTCATTTTGCAACAAGAATGAAATCCGGAAAACCATATCAATACATCAGTAGATATTAAGCTGACAACCGACACAACAGACCTCTTTTATGCACATGTGCATCCATTAGCATTTCATGCTAATGACAAGATGAATCTTGCTCACCAAAATTCTAGAACGTGCTGTAACTAAGGCTATCTCCAACAACAAACCTCAAAATTGGCACCCTATTTCAGCATTTGGGATCTGTTACAGTGGATTTCACATTCCCCATATTTTCTTGTCTCCAACAAAAGATCTAAATCCAAACCCAAATACATCAGATTTTTCCCTACCCGTCCTGCCTTCCTCTTGACTGGAACGTGAGCAATCTCCGCATGCACATCACAGACATGAGCATCAATCGAGCTGATCCCGCGCGGGGGCCGGAGAGCACGCAGTGCAAAGGTGGCGAACGCCGACGAGACGCAACAGGCGAGGAGGACCGTCACGAGGTGCAGAAGAGACACGAAGCAAGCAGCAGAGTGGAGGTCTGGCGCAATCAGCACGAAGGAAGCCCGGGCGGACCTTCGACGAGCGAAGATCCCAGCGCCTTCTCTGTCCTCAGAGATCGAGCACAGGGAGGCCACCACTTTTTCTCCGTTTCCTCGGCGCCACTTCTTTGAATAGATCCGCGCGGGGGAGTCCTCCTCATCTATGTGGCGCCACTTCTTCTGCCAGCATCCCGCGGCAGCGTCCACAACACGGTGGGGCCGCCGACGAGGATCTCGGCCAACTCCTCAACGTGCACTTCTTATGAGTCGCCGTTCTTATAGTTCGCGGTGTTAAGACCGGCGCGTGTTGCAAGGAGGAGGGTGCGCGGTGCGGAAGGGAGGCGCATCACGTCCCTGTGCGACGCGACGGGAGACACAAGAGGTGGCGGGGGGCGCGTCGCGGCGCGGCAAAGGGAGTTGGGAGCACAGAGCGAGGAGTATGGCGGAGGAGACGCAGCTCAGGGCGAGTATTAGCGAGGGGGCGGGGTGGCGAGTTGAGCAGGACGGCGAGGGACGCGGGGAAGACGGAGGGGTGGTGGCGGGTGGAGCGTGTTAGTTGGAATGGGTGCTGAGCGAGCGTGAGTATATTTAGGGCATGGGAAGGTAAAAGTGCAAAATGAAGATCCTGTATGGGTCAGCTGTTGGAGAGGGTTTAAACCCCTTCTCAAGAGACAAAATACAAATGGGATGCCATATAGGGAAGCTGTTGGAGACAGCCTAAAATGGTTCAGTTGGTCCAGATCGAGCATGTAGTAAACAACCGCATGGGCATCAACCAAAATCCTAAATCTCTGCCATAATCAAGCACGCCATACAGAGCACGTCCAATTCGATTAACGAGCGCGCAAGCGACCAGCAGAAGTGACGAGACGTAACGTACCTTGCCCTCGACCTCCCAGAGGACGCCGTTCTCGATCTCCTTGTACGGGAACGAGTCGGAGAGGAGCTCGTCGCCTGCACCCAAATCGAACAGCCCACCACGTTAGTCAAATCAAGCACGACAGTACATCAAATCACACGATAATTAGGTGCAGGAAAGAAACTAACGAAACCGGGTTGCGCAACCCGATCCACTCGCAGATCTAGATACATCGCATCCTGTTCAAGCGAGCGAACGGAGAAATATTGTTCAGTGGAAATTACGAGCGGCGAACCGAAACCTTCTGCAAGTGAATCAGATCTGATCCGACCGCGCCTAAACCCGATCTGAAAAACCAGAGGAAGAAAAAAAAACAAGGGGGGAAAGTTCACGAGGACGCGGTCAAACTCACCGGTGAGCAGATCCTGGTAGACCAACATCGCGCCGCCGCCTCTTCGGACTGGAACCCTAGCAAGCAAGCGCGAGCGAGATGAGAGCGGCGGCGGCGGACGAGAGCGCGCGAGAGGGTTCGTGGAGGAGACGGCCACGCCGTACTTATAGTACGGCCCAAGTATCCAGCGGCCGTCCGATGCGCGAATATTTTGCTCGGACGGCCCAGATCCGCCACGACTTTTTTCCGGGCCAATTCGGTCGTCGTGTAGTAAGAACATATGAGCTTCGAGTTGGAATTTCTGTCAAATTTTCAAAACTGGACCTCGGCATTAACGGTTGAAAAAAAACGGACAATTAAAGCAGTGTTCATGAATCATGAGACCAATGAAGTTATGTTTTACCAGTACCAAATTACTCTAATCTATCCATTTTTTAACGATCTCATGGTTGATCACACCGTGTTTGGGACAAAGGATTGATCGTTGAACCTCACAATTGTGAGATTTGGTACCAAAATTCGAAAGGATGTACTCGTTTCATTTTAAATTATTTATCACTTTATAGTTTCTTTTTGTCAATCTCTAATTCATCTTTAAAAAGTACTTCCTTTTGCGCGTGAGTGAGCAAAGCCCCTTTTGCTCATATCATATTCAGTGGATCCCATCTCTATCAAGAAAGCGAGGTGCTAAATTTGAGACAATAACAAGTGGGACGCCATGTTGCTAGAGAATAGAAACGGGTGGTGGATATGGATATCCCTGCCCCTGCAAATCCCGATGTAGCAAAAGTCCCACAGCAATGGGATCTTTTAAAAAAATAATGCACCGTCCAAGTTCTTTCCCTACAACTTTCAGTAGCAGTAGGCATACCAATAAGACCATTCGCACCAACATACTCTAAAACCTATTCTATTCGCTAAACCATACTTTATATGATTCATATTTCCAGTATTTGTACTCTATGAAAATTTTCAGTAGCCTTTTCAGTAAGTTTTAGAGTAGGTTTTACAGGATGCGGATGGTCTAAAAACTCCAGCTCCAGGTTGCCAACTGCACAAACCAGGACAGTTTGCAACGTGTTTGTTTCTGTTTTAACTTGTAATTTGTGACAAAACTAGTGCAGCCTCCTGGCATCACTATGCAAGATCTCAGGCACCATGCTAGTCAACGAATGTTGGATCATTTGTATAAAATGCTTGCTGTTCATTTGAGTATCTGGAATTCTGGATCCAGAATAGCTGATAGCATAACAGATCTAGTAAGCTGTGATATACTATCAAATTCTGTTTACATGTCCAAATTAGCTGGAAACTCGGAAAAAAAAAACATGCTGCTAGAAAAATGGTAGTAGTATCATGCAATCTGTGCAATTCTTTTCATCACCAGATACACTAGTTCTTATGAGTTATGACGGCACCAGCAACGAAAAAAGTCTTCTCTAAATTGTTGTCCAAATCCAAGACCAGTAACTGTCCAAAGAAAAAAATTGTTTACCATAGAGTCAAAAACAGGTGGAGAATCTTCTTATTCTCATGTCCATTCATTTCACATGTACAGAGTTACACAAATGCCTATAGCCAGGGTCCAAGGACCCTGGCTTCCCAACAAAGTTAACTTTAAAGGGGGAGACCGGGTGGAGGGCAATGGTATTCAACTTAACCAACAAGAAAACAACTAATAAATAACTGGCTCGGTACGCAATCTAATTACACCGGGTGGAGGGACAGGACAGGAGACGACTGCTGCTTCTGAGGGGGGAGAAGGAAAACCCCAACTGGTGTAGGCTGGCCAAGTCGCTACGTTACACGTCAAGGAGGGTACTTCGGCAGCTGTACAATATGTCTCGTTTTCACCCATGATGTATGCTACCTATCACATGAAGTAGCTCAGTGCTTTCTTCTTCCTCGATCCGCCTTCGCCATACAGGTCGTTCCATTGAAGAAGCTCATTCATGTTTGACGAATCAGATGAAACACTTGCGCAAACCTATAGTAGAGAGGTTCAATTCCTGGTCCATGCAAAAAAAAAAGGAACAATAATAAAAAAAAAGGTAAACCAGCTCCTCACCTGCTCATGGGCAGATTTGAAGTCATTTACACTAAGAGGACGAATGTGTTCACTTCCATACAATGCAGGCTCAGGCCTACCCTCTGCTTTTGCCAAATTCTTCTCCTGCAAATAGTGGAACAGAACCATCCAAATTGACATCAAAACATTCATAGAATTTAACCGCAATGACAAAATGAAGTGGGCGTCTAAAGACACGTCAACGAAACCTACACATGACCGTAATATATTAACAAACTGTGTGTTATCAGCAAAACATTGTTAGTCATTTTTTTCGCATCATTCATCATTTCTCCTCCCAGCTTCATGGGATACTGCAGCCAAAAGAAGATAACAAGGACATCATTGCATACCTTCTTTTCCTTCTCCAGAATTTCTCGAATTGGGTAATGTGCTGCAGTCACGCACAGATTCTGAAAACAAAAACAAGTAACAACCCAGTTAAAACCATGCAAAACCTATCATTTGGCGTATGTGAAAGCATATCATTATCAAACGCACCTTCAGGTCACTTCCTGAATATCCATCAGTCATATTGGCAAGAGACTCCATATCAACGTCCAGTCCCAACTCTTCTTTCGCCAAAATTACTTTCAATATTTTCTCTCTATTTGATGCATCAGGTAGGTTAACCATTAACCTGCATGATAGTCAGCAATATAACAATTATAACTGTGAGAGGCAGCAATTATATGATTTAATCCCTCAGATTGAAACTATAGTTACCTGCGAGGGAACCTCCTAATGACAGCCTCATCCAGATCAAAAGGTCTGTTTGTAGCACCAAGAACCAGTACACGCTCTTTATCCTTAGTGCGCAACCCATCCCAGTTTACCATGAATTCATTCTTCATCTTCCGCATTGCTTCATGCTCCCCTGGATTTTCTCTCCTTCCTAGCATACTGTCAACCTGCAGAAAGTTAAAGCAGTCGGTATAGATTGTATCAATGGACAACCACATTAATAATGGTAACAAAAAGCAACTTGTCTGATTGAATACCTCATCAATAAAAATAACACTGGGAGCTATTTTACTTGCTAATGAGAAAACAGCCTTTACGTATTTCTCTCCTTCACCAAACCACTGAATGTATCCAAAACACTAGTTAGCCTTCCAAAGTATATAATGAACCTTATTTGTTGCTTCCTGATGAAATACCTTTGATGTAATGCTTGACATTGATATGTTGATGAAATTAGCACCTGCTTCAGTTGCTACTGCTTTCGCAAGCATTGTTTTACCAGTTCCAGGAGG
This sequence comes from Tuctoria greenei, assembly GCA_036927565.1. Classification (NCBI taxonomy): domain Eukaryota; kingdom Viridiplantae; phylum Streptophyta; class Magnoliopsida; order Poales; family Poaceae; genus Tuctoria; species Tuctoria greenei. Next base: position 215,350,987 of record JAYESD010000006.1, on the reverse strand, counting down.
CCCAAAAAGCAATATTCCCTTACAAGGCTGCAATGAACGAATTGAGAAAGCCGTCATAAGATCTCAGCGCAACTCTTAAGTCTTTCAAAGTTGTTATACCTCCCATGAAAAAATAAAAACAAAAATCCTATAGAAACTTCACTGCTAGAGTCCAAGAGAAATAATGAACACACATCAACTCTAAAACACAGAAGGAAATTAAATGTATCTTAGTGATTTAGCTTCTGTTCTTATGCAAACTGTTGGCCTTCAACACATTCTGGCAATAATATAAAATGCAATCATGATATATTAGCCCCAAGTATTAATGGTTCTCCATCATGGGTTCAATGCTAGAAAAAAAAATCTAAACATACTGTAGGAATGAAAAAATTCAACACACTCGAGCTGAGAGTTCTTGCATAATTTGATTGTACGATATTACCTTTGTTAATTGCCCTTTGCAGAATAATTCAGGCCTTTGTAAAGGAAGCATCACCAGCTCCTTTAATGTGTCCTTTACATTCTCCAATGCTCCAATATCGTCAAAGGTAACTCCAATGTCATTAGGTGGTATAACATCTCCCAAAAGCCTTTTCTCAAAATCATTCTCTGTGACAACATCCTGAAAGGGAAAAACCTATAAGTAGAGCACTTGGTAAATAATGCAAGGAATGGCCAGGAAGTTAGCAATATGTTAGACAGTATGTACCTTCAGTGATTTCTTTGAGCTTTTATTATCACTTTGCATGCTCTGGAGCATATTGAGTCCATGCTTAAGGCTGTCATTTATAGTAATTAGTTCAACTGTTTAACATCAAACTGATAAGATTGATTGAAAGGAAACATAAGAATTTAAACGGGAAAAAATGCTACCTTTCACTTGAGAGTACAAGTTTAGCATCCTTGGAGATGATTGTTTCAGCTTTGCTGTGCTTAAGGTGGTAACTCACAGCATAGCCAACAATCTTATCCACATCTAAGAAAGTTCAGAATGACAGAAGTTCAATTTAGAGTTCTTTAGGTAAAACACAAAGAACAGAATTGCACTCACTTTCATTACTCAGTGATTGGTCCTTGATAAATAATTCTTCAAGGTCATTGCACTCAATTCCGACGCGATTCAGAAACTGCATTACAGACCAAATGGACAGTCATGGTTTGAGTAGCTAATCATACAGAAACCAGTTCTATTAGGATCCGAAAGTAATCAACAAGAATTCAACTATTATGCTAGCCATCTAGACAACCTCGAAATGTTGATTGCATGAAGATGTTTGATGTGTTCAACATTGACAGCAAAAACATCACATAAAATAATTGAAGAGATTTAAATGAGAAATATTCGAAAAGGTGCAAAAAAAAGATTATATAGATACTACTGAGAAAATGCAATTGATTGATCACTTGACGAAAACAAGCATAGGTGCTGTTTAAGGGAAGCTACATTCCGATGACACATTGGAATAAACCCAAGTAATAAATTGATCAGGCATCAGAAAAGCTCTAGCACTATAGAAGAACACAGTGGAGATGTGAAGTTCCTACAGACAAGCATAATGCCTTTTTTCACAGCTTACCGTGCGAATGCTACCAAGATTTGATTTGGCCTTAAGAGTTTCAACATCACGATCCAATTGTTGTTTCCAATCTGTAAGTAGAGCTTCATCCTGTAAATGTTTGTTCTTCCAATCAGACAAGATGCCTTATCACTATGCTAAAATATGTTAGAGAGTAACAAGGGATATTAGCACCTGTGGAAGTTGAATTGAAATTTTGTTCGGGAAAAGTTTATTTAGATGTTTCATTGCCTTTGGACTCTCCTTGTTCCTTTCATGCAATCTGCTGCCAAAGCTATCCTGCATTTTAAAAAGGAAAATATAAATCAAAATACTATAAATCAGGGAGATTACACTAATAGCATGTGTTCATCAAGCTACCAAATGTAACTTAAAAGAAAGTAATGAAATTTCACCGGAAAAAGGTCAAATAGTGTCTGACTGCTACTAGCAAACTTCGTGAACAGAAAACCTCCAGGATGTGCCTACAAAACAGAATCACCATCTTAGCATCTTTTTATTCGCAACTCAGTGAGACTAGCCGACAAGGATAAAGGTAATATTCCAGTAAACTGTCCCAGGGAACAAGGAAATGTAAATTATAGTTCTGCAATGTAAAGTCAAGCCAAGAATGTCACTAGTAACACCGATAAAAATGGTGCCCTCACCTGGTTCTGATCAATTACAAAACCAAGATGCAGTATGCCACAGTACCATAATATATTGAAAGGCTAACAGTATTTTTTGTATTTTTTTTTAGAAATAGTCTATGTACCTTTTCTTTGCGGCTATCCATCTGGGTGTGGGATCCTATAATAAGAACACCTGGAGGAAGTGATTCAAGTTTATTCCTTAAAGATGAAGGTGACTCAGTAATTCCAGTGAAGGATTTTTCGACATCCTTCAGTAACACTATCAGAGGTCCTGATTTGTTTTCTTCTGAGACGACCTGACACAAAAAAATGTATTATTATACCAGGAACTAATTTATTGTTTGCAGGGTACTTATAATCAAAAGAAGCAGTACCTCAATTAGTTCTGTAATGGCTAACCTCTCAACTTCTTCACCACCGGGAAAGTCTGGTCGAAGTAAATCGGCTGTGGAAATGATATATGGTCAGAAAACACAAGAAAATGAGAACAACCAACGAAATGGGGATTTAGAAGTCTGAGCTAACCAGAGCAGAAGAAGCCATGATCTTCCTCACACAAACCACCGAGATCATTACCGTCAAGGATCTGCTTGTCAAACCTGACTCCAATTTTTGAGGATCTATTATCTTCAAAAGCAAGGATCACTCTGCCTCTATAACCGTAACTTGGACCCCTGGGGATCAGTGAAACAATTAATAAAACATAGCTACACATCAAAGAATGTGGTGACAAGAAAACAACAAGGTCACCAGGAGGAAAGAATGCTTCTATTGAGCTGAGAGAATGATAAGGGGGAACGACTAGAATGCAATCAGCAATCTGGTGCAATCGTGCAAATAAATATGTACCGCACGATCTACATTCAATGGTTACTGCATTTTTTACACTTAAACCCTCCCACTTGATAACATAAATGCAATGCAAACACTGCTGTTAGGTGGAGGGGTTTAAGTGTAAAAATGCAGTAACCATTGGATGCAGATCGTGTGATCCAGATTTAATTTTTGCACGATTGCACCAGAGTTTTGATTGTATTCTAGTTGTTCCCTGAACCCTGATAAGGGTCATAAGTAGCAGCTAACTTGGTTGGTTATTGCAAATTTCCTTATTATAGGAAAATGAAGCACTAGAAATCATGACTGAAACAATTGTGTTCACATTAGGATCCATTATTGAAACAATAGTGTTCATCAGGCCTATAGACATGCCAATTAAAAGGTATTTCCTCCAACATACCTCCTATAAATTTTTACACCTAAAACATATCACCCATGGACCATCTAAAATATTTCCTGTACACTAGGGAGGTATCAGGTGCACAAGCTTATACTGGTACACATATGCACAGATTCAATCCTCTACTAGATCCAATCTGGACAGCCCAAGTCCGAGAAGGGGCTCCCTCATAGCCTCATCTCACCTAGCTGGCTTTGCCCAATCTGACAGTAAAACATAAAGCTGCAAGTGGATCTGGGAAGATCCCACATCTAACTTGTAGCTCTCAAATTGGATTTGAAGGATGAAATTTTGTTACAGGCAGTCAGCTGGGCTTTATGGGCCAACATAGTCCTGTTGCATATTGCCATAATAAATTTTGTGCATATGCTCAACAATATAGGCTTGTGAACCTGACATGTCGTACCACATGAACAATGAAGTTCATGAAACATATCTTCTTGAAACTGTCATAATATAAAAAAAACGATAAAGTTCATAAAATACTTCTTTTACAAAATCCAGGGAAGAGATTATCTCTCCTCAAAATACCACTCAAACTAAAGGAACGAGATTTGTGATCAAATGTAATGCAAAATGTATATAAATATTGTGTTAAAATAAAATGAGTGCGACATTAGTAATAAGGGTACCTTTGTGACAACGTGGATGGTTGAGCTGGACCCACATACCTCACCCTATCACCTTCAGAAGATGTGAAACATTAGCAAAATTAAATACAATTGGAGGACATGTTAAATAATTAATAAAATAAAAGATAGCAAACCTTCTCTAAAAGTATAGCTCTTGGATGTGGCTGTTGAGGATTCCTGTTTGGGTTGAGATGCAGAATGCAGTGTGGATGTTCCCACAATTTCAGCATTCACACTGGAAGTTGGTGCAGCTGGTCTCCTGAAGTGCACAGTGTCTGCCAAAGAAGAACGATGCTTCTGAAAAAATGTGAACTTCTCACCAGCCACTTTGTCCGCAGACTTATCAACCTTTACAACATCCTTTTGGGATTCTGGTTCCTTTGAAGGCGCCTACATGAGTTTTTTTTTGTAATTTCAGTGACAAGAACATGATGCACAACTTACTTTTGATGAGAAGTAATTAGTAGCCCATGATGAGCTTACCCCAGGCAACAAAAGTGAGTCCACGACAAGGAGTCTAGCACGAAAATGCTTGGCAAGGGCCTTTACTAATGTTTCCTGGTAAATCTCAGAACCTAAATGCATTGCATCACAAGCATTAGATGAAAAAATACACTGGGCATCAGAACAATTACCAAATAAATGTATGCACTGCCAAATTTCAAGGCTCAACAACCTCAATTTAAATATAACAGAAGAAAATACACAATAACAAAGAAAGTACCTGCTGGACCAGATAACAATATCCGCTGGCTTATTGATGAAATTTCAGAAAACTTCTTGATGAACTCCTTCTTTTCCATGTGTACAAATGCACATGATAAGAGAACATTCTTTGTATTGTCGCTGCATAGGATGGAAAACGCTCAATAATACAAAAATAAGGCATGTGAGCAAGAGCAAACAACAAATAACATGCTGGATTCCAAGGTACATCTGCAAACTGCCATAACATGACTTGAAAACAAAAAAAAATGAAAACTCAACCAAACATCACGCGGCTATAGTATAAGAAAATGTTTTTGTGCTAACTCAAACTAATAAATATATATGTATATATACCATTGTCCTTCAATTTTTTATAATGTAGGATACAAATAACAATGATCCATTTGCAGAATTGTAAATAGAACGCATGATAAAAAATCATGTACATGACATAACCATCAAATCTGCAAAAGTCACTGTGATCCAAGCATATCACCTGAGGTAATAAGGAAAATTCTCGAATGTAACCTCAATATCATTTGGACTAATAATTCCTTGTTTCATCGCATCCTTAAAGGCCTGACATCTGTTCGGAGGCACACTGGCTGAAGCGTTAAGATCCCTGATGAGATCCCTCTGATCTTCAAGAGCTTTAAAAAGATCACCAGTCAAATCGAACTCTGATATAGTTGATCCTGCAATCATCCTCAGAACTGGCCTTATCTTATTCTTACAGGTTACAATCTTACCGATTTCCGCACCAAGATGAGCATCAGGCCCAAAGCCATTGTGTTGACAGGTATTGTTGGCAACAGCATCTGGAGATACAGGGGCAGCAGCCACATCTACTGAAGAGTCTTCGATATTAGAATTAACCTCATTAATATTTTCTCCATTCTCACATTCCTTTTCAGGGCTGATGCAGTGCCCTTTCGATTTATCAGAAGCAGATGATGCCGCTGGCCGCGAAACTCTTTGACTGTTCTCTCCGGCTGACGCAGAAGGTACTGCAGGTAGGTCCTTTGACTGATTAGATGTAGATGCCAACATATCTGTACCAGCAACAGCTGACGCTTCTTCTGTTTTCTTATCCGTACGGATACGCTTGACGCTTGCAACTGGAGACTCTAAAACGCTAATAGCAGATGATGGCACCGTTTTAGGAACTTTGTCATTCAAAGGATGCTGAAAAATCTGAGTCTGGTAAAGGAAAAAAAAAAAGGTAACAGATACATGACAGTTATCCCATTCTTGAAGTCAATACTGCATACATCTAGATTAATAAAGAAAAAGGATAGATAAAAATATAGAAGGAAAACTGCATGACTGAATGAACAGAAAATTGATAAAGGATACATAAGCATGTTTGCCGCATGAGCTGAATACAACTTCATCCCCTCCTCTAAGGGGAACTTTTGCACCAGGACATATGGACCTTCCGTTTAATTGGACATTACCCTTCTTGCCTATAACTTCTAACTCGCACTGACCTCCTTGCTGAAAGTAGGACATCAAAACCGATAAATAATTACAAGCAAGCACTTGAACTTTCATGCATTTTTAGAACTCAATTGTAGTATGCAAAGCTGAAAACAAGGGTGTACCTCGAGGCGCCACAGCTTGCAAAGAATTTTGCTAACAGGTTGATCTTTCAAACATAAATTACAGTTTTTGTTTTGGCCAACAGAAAATTGAGGGGCAGTGATAGGAAGATGAGGGGTCTGTAATACACAAACATATGCTATCAGTATGAAGTATCAGAATCTTTAATGCATTATTTAGATATGGCAATTATATATGTGTGTTTAGTGAACGTTACTGAAAAACATGTGTTAAAGGAAATCAACAACTATTTTGAAAAGTTTGCATCTGACCTAGTTGCCTAGCTGTGATTTTAAATGTGATACCTTGATCAAATGTAGCTAGCACATACAGAAAAGCCATGTATCACTGAACTTCTGTGAGACATCTAAATCAATTATATATGATCCTTAAAATTCAGGACATCAATACCGTTGAAATACATGAGTTATAAAAGCAACTGATTGTGAATTTAAGAGGTCTTTTATGACATGCTAATTTCAAAATGTGACAAGTCTGCAGCTATACAAAATAAAATACTTCTGACTTGATGTCCAGAACCTTGAGCATTTGAATGTAATGAAAAATAATAATTTGAGTCAGAATTTGAACAAGTTATAATAAAGTTGATGAGAAATCCACAAGCCATATTATTATGAAAAGAAAATTCCAAAGTAAAATATTTAGAATTTTTACTTGATCCACTTCTCCCCCAACCCTCGCTGGCTCACATTCACATACATGGGAGGCAGGGAGGCACATCGCTGCTTGCCATAATTACTGGTTAATCTAGTACACTAGTGTTCCTTACTGCTGCCGCTTATGCAAATACGGCAATTAAATGCAAACTAGTATACAACATACACTAATATTCAGAACATTGGCCAACGGCAAAAGAATCTCTAAATGGTAAAATTGATAATATCTCGTACTAAATAGTGCAGTACTGCAGTCAAACTTTACAATGACATCCGAACACTATAAAATCAGACATCTAAATGAAAATCTTTACGAAATGGAATAACTCTACATAACCCCCTCAATTATCGCAGACAGATTTACTTCACCCCCTAACCTTTGAAACCGGGTGTTTATTATTAACCACTGAAGTATTGAAAACCGTCTAAATTGTCAGAATTCCAGGCTCTCAACGTGTGGAAAAACAGGATAAACTGGGAGGTTCTTATTATTGCCAGTAACCTGTCAGCTTTATTTAGCCGGTTAAACACCCTGATTTGGTTCCAAATAGAACTCTCATTTCCTAATTTCTAGGACTTCCTTTCCTAATCTAAATGGCAGATTTGATCTCTTGCCTTATCTATTAGAGTCCTACCCCGAAATGACTCCTAGGCGCCCAGAGCCTAGCCCATGCCCCACGCCACAACAAATCAGGATTACATGACATAAACCAACCCCGGGGTGGTTTTGAAGGCGGTTTTGCTGATGCGTTACATGAATGTTTACATGGCGTACGGCTGACGTGTCAGCTTTATCTTTTCTCTCTCTTAACCTAGGACCACATCGAGAAGTCCTAAAGACAAATGGCGTGTTATGCTAGTAGTTTGGAGCCTCCTTTACACTACAGGATCTTGTCCGGAGTAACAAGAAGACTTGTTTCCATCCGTCTCCATGAAACCCATGGCCCATGCAACACTTCAGGGGTCAGATACCTGGTTTCCAATATTGGGTGGCCAAGTAGTCAAACTGTGATAGGTTTCAGGGTGAAGCAGGCTCATTCCTTGCAAAATCCAGATAACTAAGTTCCTCGGTTATGTAAATCTGAATTGCTAACCACGAAATTGCCCACTAAACGGTCTGTACAAACTTTAAGGTACCATCAGAAGAGTATAATACCACGACCAAAATCAATCCTAGAAACTGAATCTATATGAAAGCCAGCGTAAGAGCTGCTGAAACCGACAACTAAACTGAAGTACCGGCAATCGGTTTGCGTACCTGTGAGCTCTGAGAAAGAAGCTTTGCCCATGGCGTTGCAGGCTGCTTTTGCACCTGCTCCTGCTCCTGCTCCTGCACCTTCTTCCTCTTCAAACTCTCGGCTGTTGCAGCCGGAGCTAGCTCATCCCCTCCTTGTCCTTGTTCTACACGAAAGCGTCAGGAAACCCATGAACTCGATTCCAAACCACTCCGACAATACAAACCGTAGGAGCTGAAAAGCCCTGAATCTCCACCCACCTTTCGGCGCCGCGGTGTCCTCCGCTGAGACGGTGCTCCTCTCCGCCGCGGCGGCCGCCGCGGTGGAATCCTCCTCGGTCCTCCCGGGCGCGGACGTCGTCGTCGGCGACGGCGCGGCGTCCGCCTGGTTACGGCCACGGTTCAGATCGGTTAGCCGAGCGGTCAAATCGGGGGGCGACGACGCGAGATGAACTCCGATCCGCTGTGGGGGGGAGGGGAGGCTATCACCTTCGGTCGCTTGGGGTTGGGGGCAGGAACGGATGAGGAGGACGGGGACGCGGACGGGCGCTTGGTGGCGGCGGAGCTCCGGCGAGTCTCCACCATGGCGTTCGCCCTTCGCCTCCTCTCCTCTCCTCCGCTTTCCACCCTCCTTCGAGAGGAAATGCGTTTGGCTTTTTTTTGGGGGTTCTCAGGAAATGGTTTTGTTCAGCTTTTCTGGCGTCAACGAGAGAAGGCGAGAGGATGCTGCTCTCTTATAAGACACTGAGATTTCTTTTCCTTCGTCTTCCATGGCGGTGCTGCATTAGTGTGCTCTTTTTTGCTTCTTTATTATCTTTTTTCTCAATTTAATAAAGATATATATGTAGTGTATTATAAATTGTAAATAAATTTTAGTATCATCTTGAAATTGTGATATTTCCGTAACAGATTTGATCCATTTACGAAACTCAGTAAATATTCATGCAAGGTCATATTTTTGCCTATACTCAATAACCAATGTAATGATTTTCATGCAACGTTCATGGATAGAATGTTCTTAATGTAACACTTACCAATAGAACTATCTTCACGTGTATGGTATTCGTGAGACACTCATTTGTAAAAAAAAAATCACATGACACTTTCTCATAGAAGAATTATCATGCAGTGTCGACCAATAGAAAAAAAAAAATCACATGACACTTTATCGTAACACATGAAATTGACAATCTCTACACGTCATAGAACTATTTTTGTGTAACGTTCGTCATGGAGTGACCCTCATGTGGGGTCCATTTCACATTTGACGGCGGAACAATTTCCATGCAACACTATCAATAGAACGATATCCATGTGGCGTTCACTAATAGAATTACATCCACGTGTCAAGGCACTCACTATAGAAAAATATTCACAAAGCAATTTTTAACGGAATGATTATTATGCAATGTCAACCAATAAAGTGTTGTGCACGTAACACATGTCAATTGACAAATCTCTACATACCAATTAACTATCTTTGTCTAAGGCTCACCATAGAACGACCTTTATGTGGCATCCATATCACACTTGGCGGTGGAAACAATATTCACACTATATCTACCATTAAAACAGTAGGACTAATTAGTAACAATATATTCATACTTCTATAAGAAGAGTGGGTGAAAGGTAGATTTAGATGTTCTGTAAACAAGAACTTTGGCTTCTTGCAAGCCTAAATCTCTAATATATCCGTTGAACAAAACCATTAGTAAAAACTAATGCCTAACTCAAACTTTTCCACATGCATGTACTCGGATCAGGTCAAGCTGCACGAAACTTATTGCTCTTACCATGGGTTCAGTAAATCAAAGCTTGCATATTCGGATCAGGATTAGAATAGAGGCTGAAATACTTACAAGTCACATGACATGTATTTGGGCTTTACCAGCTTCCGCTATGGGGCATCATGATTTAACGGTTTTATAAAAATAATGATTTCCCATTACAATGCATAAAAAAGGGTGTTTTCATATAGTTTGGGGGCTAAATCTGAAACTGAAATGACAAATACTGTTCACTTTTCCAAATGCATGTACACAGAACGGAGGCACTAGATTTTTAATTTCCCTTTCAAAAGATCGTTGATCTTCGGCAGCATTTGGTTGCATCGGCCGCCGGCAGATGCTACACGAGGACAGCCAGAGATTAGCATCGTCGATCGTTCTGTCTCTATGTTTCTCAGAGATTGTCAGAAGTGTGGCTGCAGGCCTCTGTGATAAGTATAATATTACAACCATCATACAGTACTTCGTAGAAGATAGAAGGTTACACAGTGACAGTTCAGTTCTTCCACTCTGCATTACACTTCCCCTAAGTCCCTTTCCCGGCGTTGGCGCCATGGTGTTCGCGTTCGCGTTCGGTGGCAACGGCGATGGCGTGGCATCTGAGGTTCTGACGGCGCGGTTCGTCCGTCAAGTGTTGACCGGGCGGTGGTTCACCCTGTTCGCGTGCCTTCTCATCCTATCGGCTTCGGGCGCGACGTACGCGTTCGGCGTCTACTCGCCGGCGCTTAAGTCGGCGCTGGGCTACGACCAGCGAGCGGTGGCCACGCTGGCCTTCTTCAAGGACCTGGGCAGCAACGTCGGCGTCCCGGCGGGGCTGCTCAACGAGGTGGCGCCGCCGTGGGTCGTGCTCGCCGTGGGGGCGGCCATGAACCTGGCGGGGTACCTCATGGTCTACCTGTCCCTCGCCGGCCGCGTCGCGCGCCCGCCGGTCTGGCTCATGTCCGCCTACGTCTGCGCGGGCGCCAACTCGCAGGCGTTTGCCGGCACCGGCGCGCTCGTCACCTGCGTCCGGAACTTCCCCGCCGAGAGCCGCGGCGCCGTGCTGGGGCTGGTCAAGGGGTACGTCGGCCTCAGCAGCGCCATCCTCGCGCAGCTCTACCTGGCCTTCTACGGCGGCGGCGGCGGCAACGCACAGTCGCTCGTGCTGCTCATCGCCTGGCTCCCCGCCGCCGTCTCCGTCGTGTTCCTCGGCGCTGTCCGCGTCATGCCGCCGTACCGGCCGAGGCGGAGCGCTAGCGGCGCCAAAGACGGTGCCTTCTTCTGTCTCCTGTACATCTCCATCGCGCTCGCCGCGTACATCCTCGCCATGATCATCGTGCAGAGGCGGACCAGCTTCTCGCGCGCCGCCTACGCCGCGTCGGCGACCGGACTCCTCATCCTCCTCTTCCTCCCGCTTGTCGTGTTCATCAGACAGGAGTACATGATCAGAAAGGATCAGCTCGAGGAATCGCTGCGAGAGACACAGACGACACACACGACGGTGACCGTCTTGGACCAAACAGCCGCCTTGTCAACCACCGATACGCCACGGCCGGCAGCATCTTCTTGCCTCGGCTCCTTCTTGAGACACACCTTCAACCCGCCGGCGCACGGGGAGGACTACTCCATCCCTCAGGCGCTGGTGAGCATCGACATGCTGGTGCTGTTCCTGGCCATCGCCTGCGGCGCCGGTGGGACGCTGACGGCGATCGACAGCATGGGCCAGATCGGCCAGTCTCTTGGTTACCCAGCCAAGAGTGTCGACACCTTCGTCTCCCTCATCAGCGTCTGGAACTACGCCGGCCGCGTCACCGCCGGGTACGCTTCCGAGGCGCTACTGTCGTCACGGTACAGGTTCCCGCGGCCACTCATGCTCACGCTGGTGCTCCTCGCCTCCTGCGCCGGCCACCTCCTCATCGCCTTCGGCGCGCCGCGGGGCACGCTCTACGTCGCGTCCGTGCTCATCGGCTTCTGCTTCGGCGCCCAGTGGCCGCTGCTCTACGCCGTCATCTCCGAGCTGTTCGGGCTCAAGCGCTACCCTACGCTCTACAACCTGGGCGCCGTGGCGAGCCCCGTCGGCGCCTACGTGCTCAACGTGCGCGTTGCAGGGCGGCTCTATGACGCCGAGGCGGCGCGGCAGCACGGCGGGGTGCTTGTCGGCGCTGACAAGGCGTGCATCGGCATCGAGTGTTTCAGGAGGTCGTTCTTGATCATCACAGCCGCCACGGTGGCAGGCGCCCTTGTGTCGCTCATACTCGTGTGGCGGACGAGGGAGTTCTACAGGGGCGACATATATGCCAGGTTCAGGGACACGGCGGCGGCTGAGTCGCCGATGGGCAACCGTAGTGATGAATTGAATAAAAAAGTGAAAGAAGAGTGTGTCCTGTAATATAAACACGAAATCTACAAATTCGTTTTAAAGATCATAATTTCACCCGATCTCAAACCAAACTAATTATTGTTGTTAAGAATATGAAGATATCTCTTGTACGCTTATAAATACCATCACACACAAATAATAGATATGTTTTCCAAATTTTTTTCTCCTCCATTTTGGAAGAGTTTTTTCCACGTTAAATCCTGTGTGCCTCCTCTATTTTCCCTAACAATTGTCACACCACTCTTAAGAAAAATAACAAATACTCCAGCCTCCAAAAACTTGTAGCTTTATAGTTTAAAAATGAACTACAAAACGACAAACTTTTAAAGACGGAGGAAGTAGTATCACAGATTCAGCATTATGTATTGCATCCTGCTAGTAGCAGAAGACCACTTTGGAGAAGCCATTCTTCTCCTGTTTCCATGCCACATCAACCATCACCTTCCCGCCATTTTCCCGTTCAAACGCAGTCGCACGGCCATCAACCAAGCTCCACTTTGGCCTCGCACTAGAGTACACCAGAAGTCGCCCAGCACCCTTCACCTTCACCCTCACCTCTCCTGCATCATCGCGGAACTCCACATCGACGATGGTGCCTCCGCAATTCAGCATGCTGACCAGCCCGATCGGCGCGAACCGCAACCCGACACCGCCATGGATCTTCACTGTAGTAACTGGAGCAAATGTGAAGATCTCAAAGGTAGAAGGCTGGAGGGTGAACTGGATGGGTTCTGACTGTGGTGTCATGAGGAGTAGCTGTTCGGTTTGGCATCTGTAGACGGCGTATTCTGTTGCGTTGGCCATGGCGGAGGTGTCCTCCCTCTGCCCCCACTCGACGTCCATTGGTCGTACGTTGCTGGAGACCAGCTTGTAGCAGTGGGAGTAACCACGGACACGGTGCTCGGCCGGGTCCCAACCTGCTCCCTGGCAGTTGAATGCCCCGATGACACCTCCAAACTGTGGAATTGCACAATTTCAGAAATTTCAGTCGGAGAATTGCGGTAATTTTTGAAATGTTCAAACAATTTGAGATCATTTGACGCGACAACAAAAAAAAACAAAGGGAAAATAGATGAAAAAAGAAACCCACCTTGTTGAGGTTCCACATCTTGAGGACAGTCTTCTGATCAAAGAGCGGGTTCTTGAACAGACAGTCTCTGGTCGGGAGAGCGTAGTGCAGGCACCTGGGCACGGTGCCATCGGGGAACACGAGCCTCCTGAGGAGGTCCAAGTCATGGCCGCCAAGCGAGTCGCTGACGTAGACAGGGCCGCCGCAGATGGCCCTGGACGCGGCGTGGAACGCGGCGCAGGCGTGATCGGACTGGAACATGTCCCAGTCCGGCCAGATGAACTGGCCCATCCACAGGCTGTTGTAGGAGCAGTTCACCACGTGCGCGCCCTGCAGCCAGTACACGCCCATGGGGTTGCCGTTGGGGTCGTCGAACCAGAAGTCGTCGCTGGCGCGGGCCACGGTCACCTGCCGCGTCCCGAGGAAGAAGAAGTCGTTGCACTGCTGCATGCTGGCGATGACGCCCGTGCCGTTCTCGACCTCGGCAGCCTTGCGGATGACGGTCTTGGGCATGCTTTTGTCGTAGAACTGTTCCGTCGGCCGGCGGATCAGAGCGCCCTCTCTGCACGCACGGAAGCGCGCGCACTCGTCGAAGCGGTACAGGCGCGCGGTCATCTGGTCGCCGCCGAGCACGAGGCCCAGCGCGTCCTCGTGCGGCGGGTCGTCGTCGCGGTTCACGCTCTGCCAGCCGTCGTCGATGATGAGGAACCGCGGGGGCAAGCCGGCGTCGGAGAACTCCGACACGCCATGCCAGACGCCAGCCGGGTCCACGGTGAGGTAGAAGGCGTCCCACGTGCACCACCCGAAGCGATCCACCATTGGCGGCAAAGCCTTCTCCTCTAACAGCCTGCGGGGTCGCGAGCGCGCGTTCAAAAAAAAAAAAATCAGCTTCGAGTCGCTCAAGTGAAGATTTTTTTTGTACAACCAACCTGAACGTGCCGAGGTGCACTCTGGCGGCGAGGTACGCCTCCTGGATGACCTTGTAGGGGTCGTCGCCGGCGTGCAGGTAGGCGATGCGGTGGAACTCGGTGGCCGTGACGGTCTTGGACCCGCTCTCGGCGCAGAGGACGACGCCGTCGTCCTCGCCGGGGAAGATGGCGGACCGGAAACTCCCCTGGACGAGCGGAAGCACGAGGACGTAACCGGCGCCGGCGCCTGCGAGGTCGGGCACCTCGAGGAGCACCCACTGCGTCTCCATCTGCAGGTCGCGGCCGCGCTCCCCGGCCCACCACGTCTTGAACCGGAACACGCTCAGGAACCGCCGCGGCCCAGGCAGCCGCCCGACGCGGCACGGCGCGCGGTCCGTCGCCGCCGCCGGCGCCACCGTGAAGCCCAGGAACGCGCCACGGTGGGCGTTCGCCGCGGCGCGCTTCACCATGTCCCGCGGCGCGTCCGAGGTGTCGTCGGGGTCGAAGGCCGCGGCGAACGGGGTGAGCGTGACATTCCCCGGCACGCCCGAGAGGAGCGTGGCCTTGCCGCCGCCGCCGACGGTGAGCTCGCCGTCCAGCAGCGAGAAGAGGCTGGGCGCTGGCGCCGGCCTGGGCTTGGCCTTTGACTCGTCATTCGGCGGCGCCATTGTGAATGCGACCAACCTTGAGGTCGTTGAGCTGATGATTAGGATTCAGGACAAAGGCGACGACCTTGATGTCGTTGAGCTGATGACGAGGATTCAGAACAAGGTGGATGCGCGTGTTCCATGGCGATATATAGGCACAGGAGAGAGGAGAAGCCTCTGGAGCTCTAGACTCGTGCGGGAAACGAAGCTCTACTCCAGCAACCAACGTCAGCACGCAAAGGATGACGACGAACGACATGCACTGATCCAGAACTTAGGAGAACGTTTAGTGTAAGTTGCTTTGCTCACTGGACATATTAGAGACTCGACTCTTCCAATGCTTTGGTTCATGATTTTGAACCAAAGTTCTTTTTAGATGAAGTCCCTGGAAACTCATCCGAGTCTCGGTTCAATGATTTCATACTTCATCGTGTTTGGACATCGCCACTTGTTCGACGACGTGTTGGTATGCATGGAGTACATCAGCACAACAATTGCTGGCGCATTTTGTGGTCAAATCCTCAGCACACTAAGTCCAGTATACACAGACAACGGACTTCTGAAGTGCAAGGAACTACAAGCACCAAGCATCAATGAGTGTTATGGCCATGCTTCTTGTTTACAAAACTAGGCAATTCAGTCCGTGCAGAGTGCACCTTGTTAAAACGCAGGGGCTCTCAAGGAGCAGCAGTCTTCAGGCAGTTATCGCAGGGGCTAGGGCCATCTTTGCACCTTTTCCTGTCGTACTGTTCATCAAAGTGCCCCAGAAGTGCCTGCCTCCGGCATTCAGTCTGCAGGAGGGAAACAAAAACATCACTGGTATATTGTCCAGTGGAGCGGCATTTTTTGCGACAAACTTGTATTGACTCATAAGTTTACCTTCAGCTCACAATATGCTTTCATCTTCTTAGCTTGCTCCATTGCAGCCTTGAAGGTCTCGCTCCTGAAGTTGTCGGCATTCCTCAACATGCACACGATACGACTGAAGTCTTTCTTTTGGTAAAGTATGATACAGTGTGCTGGAAGGTCATCCCTCCCTGCCCTCCCGGACTCCTGATAGTAGCTTTCTATGGATTTTGACATGGTATTGTGGATGACAAAGCGCTGCATGGTGAAAATATTAGTAGCATGAGACTTACAGTCTTCTGCAGACTTCAACAATCCATGGAACTACATGCTAACAATGACTCGAGAAACATTACCACGTCAGGCTTGTCTATACCCATGCCGAAGGCAATAGTAGCACAGATAACTTTGACCTCCCCACTGTGCCATTTTTCCTGGACACTGGTTCGCTGCCGAGCTGCCATGCCAGCATGGTAATGTGCACATTTGACCTTGTATTTCTCCCTTAGAAACTTGGCGGTGTCTGCACATTCGTTCTTCGAGAGACAGTACACAATACCAGATTTGTTCATGAAGCGCTCTTTCAGGAGGTCACCCAACTGCTTCTGGGCAGTTTTTGTCTTGCCAATCACCTCGTAATTAAGGTTCTGTCTGTCAAAGCTCCTCTTGAGCATCACAGCATTAGGGATCCTCAAGGCACCTAGGATGTCCTGCAGATTCCATGAAATTAATAGTGAGAAATTCCCACTCCAACTCCAAGCAGACTCCATTCAATTAACAATAATGAATTCCCACTCAACATTGTAATGAGGAAAGCATGTTGTTACCTTACGGACAGATTCAGTGGCTGTTGCAGTTAAAGCCATGATCGGTACTCTAGGGAAGTTCTGCTTCAGGCAGCCTAACCCTCGATAATCTGGACGGAAGTCGTGTCCCCATTGGCTGTTTTAGAAAAGGAAATCAGAACTACTATCAGGAATTAGCTGCTTCTGAACAATCACATGTATTCAATTTTTGCATTACCTTACACAGTGTGCTTCATCAATTACAAATCTTGCCAGCAGTCCCTGTTTAAAGATGTTTAGCATATCTTTTATCAATTAGACTCAGACGGAAATTACAATTCAACGAGAATCTCAGACTATTACCCTCTGATCTAAGCCTCTTAGGACCTCCATGAATGAATAATTCCCGACCATTCTTTCAGGAGTGACATACAGAAGTTTGAAGGATTGCTTGCCAGATCTGCAATGAAATGATCAAATGAAAATTATGGCATATGGAAATAATAATACATTATCTGTTCATGGGTAGCTAGGTACTCTGGAAGGTACACTACAGAGCCTGGAAAATTTAGAGAAAAAAGGTACATTAGACCGAATTGCAAAGGTCATAGATACCAAACGACATTTACCTAAGCTCTTGGATTATGGCAGATGCCTGAGAAGCAGTTTGTTGGGAATTCAAGAATGCTGCTGGTACCCCAAATTTGAAGGTTAACGCCACAATCTGATCCTGAATAAGCGACAATAAAGGGCATACAACAACAGTAACGCCTGGGTGCAACGTTGCGGGTAGCTGCAAGAATAGTAGTAATTGCAATGAAGTTTTCCTAGACATGACATGTCTCAATGTTAAAAGAGCAATGCTGGAACAAGAGACATAATTTGCTGACCTGATAACACAGGCTCTTCCCGCCACCAGTCGGCATAAGCACAAAACAGTCTCTGCTATCCATTGCAGCCCTGCAAGCTTCGTACTGCAGGGGCCTGAAGCTTTTGTTGCCGAAGATGACAACGTTGGCGAAGTTGAGGTCGTCTAGGCAACATAGCTGTTCGTAATTTAGAAGTTCCCTCCTTTGCTGAGGTGTAATTGTAGGATGCCTCTCTTTGTTCGATGTGGGAGTTTTGGAGTCGTGTCTACCTGTTCCTCTTGTCACCTTTTTTTTAAAAGGGAATTTTTTTGGGAAATATAAAAATTAACTAAAAATAGTGGCTATAAAAAAGGATAAAGGAATAACATTGTTCAGAAAGTACATAGTTCCTCTTTTTTTTATTGCTGAAGATGATGGTACAGTAATTTGTCAAGAGAGAGAGAATGGAAATGGATAACAGAGGAAATCAGAATAATGAAGTGTGCTTACGGTGGACTTTGCTGCTGAGGCCCCGCTCGCGCTGCGCGTAGCCCGTGTCGTCCTCTGCATCCTGGAAGAACTGTTGGAACGGTTGTTGTCCACTTCCTCACCGATTTCGAAATCGGAATCATCTGAGGACAGGTTGAAGGTCTCCAGTTCGTCAGGGGGGCAGTTACTGGATGAACCTTTAGCACCACCTTCGTCACGCTGCTTCATCATCATCATGTCATTCAGATTGCCGCAAGCTTCCGTCTCGATCCCTTTCAGGTCGTCCCACTCGTCGGTAGGGTGTACTGCATCGGCCAGCGCGCCGAGGAAATCGTCTCCGCAGCCCTCCACGGTGATGAAGTCCTCGCCCTCTTCCCCTGCACCGAAAGATTTGAATATACTTACTGTACCGTTCAATTTCCCAAGGCCTGCCCTGGGCAACCCCCCGACCGTGATGGACATGGGCGCGGATGAGCGAGGTGAGGGGAGCGAGGGTAGGGCGGGTTGTGATGCGACGAACCGTACCGTAGGTGTGGAGGAGGCGGTTGAGGCAGGCGGTGGCGTCGGCGCGGTCGAAGCCGTAGTCGGCGGCCAGGTCCAGCAGGCGCTGGTTCTCCACGTCCCTCCTCCTGCGCGGCCGCTCCATTGCTGGCCTGGCCTGGCGGCGGCGGGGTGGGGGATTGGGAACTGGGGAAAGGAAATGCGCGGGAAACTGATCAGCCGAGAAGCGTGGCGGCGGCGGCGGAACGGGGTGGGTTGGTGGGTGGTTTAGATGGGCTGGGCCGTGTGGTGGGCTCAAGAGATTTTAGGCTGTAACTGGGCTGGGCCTGACAGTTTCCCAATATCAACTTTTTTTCCTTTTTTGCTCCGTGTAAAATTTTCGTAATATTTGCATTTAGTTGGCAATTACTACCATACCGACCAGAAGCAAACGACATTAGGGAGCAGCAGTGTAGTACGTACAAGGTTAAACGATCACAGTATACAATCATCAGCATATAATAATAGTACAGTACATATAATGTAGTATACAGTCAGTCACGTCACAAGCTCACATCTATCGGCACCACCACCAACAAATACAAATTCCATGGAATAATTAATGGATGCGTGCGTTTCGCGCCATTATATATGGACAACAACATACATTGTTAGCATATATGCAGCTAGTAGTGCTGATGCTGGATGGCGCCGCCGATGGCGAGGAGGTTACTGGAGAGCTTGGAGAGGAGCCCGTCGTGGTCGGCCATGACGTGCGGGAGGCCGTGCTCCGCGAACCCTTCCTCGCACGTGGACACGTCGGTGCTGACGGAGTCGAGGTTGGTGGCGGCGGTGGCGAGGTCGCCCGCGTCGAGCGCGTCCTTCACCGTGTCCATGGACGCCTTCATGTCGTCGTAGGACTCGAGGCAGGCGTTCAGCGCGTTCCGCGACACGGCGTCCGTGCCGGGGGCGTGCAGCCGGTCCGTGGCCGCGTTGATCGCGTCCGTCACCTTCAGACGCACCGCCTCCATCGCCAGCCGCAGCACGCCCGCCGCGCCGTCCGGATGGGGCGGAGACGACGGGAGCCCCGCGATCGACGACTCGCAGAGCTCCGGCGCGTCCGTCTTGGCGCACACGCTTTTCACCAGAGGGTTCACCGCCGCGTGCAGCGCCGCGTGCACGCTGGAGGCGGCGTCCCGGAGCGACTGCACCACCGTCACCTGTTTGGGCTTTTTTATAGGAGCATCGTACGCATCCGCGGTCTTCGTCGCAGGAGCCTTCTCGTCGGGAGATGCGTACGGTAGTTCGGTGCTGGCAGCAGCAGCTGGGGTGGTCGTCTTGGCGGCCGCCGTGGGAGGCTGCTCGTCGGGCGATGCGTACGCTTCGGTGCTGGTAGCAGGGGTACTCGCCGTAGGAGGAGGCTGCGCGTCGGGCGATTCATACGCACCGCCGGCGGTGCTGCTGCCGGTGGACTGCTCGACGGGAGCCACCGTGACGATCTTCTTGGCTGCAGGCTCGTCGTTGTAGGATTTCTCCTCGCCCTTGGACTCGCTGCTTGAAGAAGCTTGTACATATTCACCGGTGGACGACGAGACGTCGACAGGCGTGGGATCTTCGTCAGGCTTCTCCTCCTCGTTAGAAGACGAAGATTTCTCCTTCTTCTTGTTCTTCTTGGAAGATGAGGGTTCATCATCATCCTCATACTGCTTGTCCTTCTTCTCCTTTTTCTCCTTCTTGTCCTCATGATCGTCATCATCAGAACCGCCGTCAGATTTGCCAGTTATCTTCTCCTTCTTAGAAGGTGATGATGAAGATTCATCAGACTTGTTCTTCTTTTCTTTCTTGCCAGCAGATGCATGTTCATCCTCAGATGTTTCCTTCTTTTCTTTCTTAGTAGGAGATGAAGATTCGTCGTCATCTGAACCATCTGACTTCTCCTTCTTCTCCTTTTTATTAGGAGATGAAGAATATCCATCATCAGAACCTTTGTCCTTGTCCTTCTTTTCTTTCTTAGAAGATGAAGAAGATCCATCATCAGAACCGTTTGACTTGTGCTTCTTTTCCTTTTTATTAGGAGATGAATGTTCATCATCATCAGAATCCTGCTTGGACTTTTTCTCCTTCTTTTCCTCCTTGTTGCTAGATGAATGTTCATCGCCATCAAAATGTTCGGACGACTTATCCTTCTTTTCCTTCTTCTTGATGGTAGATGTAGACTCATTATTATTGTAACCATCTTCAGGTTTCTCCTGCTTCTTTCGCTTCTTGAGGGACGCATCATCATCTTTGTCTTCATCATCATCATCATCAGATTTCTTCTCCTGGGTCTTCTTCGGAGACGCAGCTGATAACTTGTCATTCACCTTATTGTTATGAAGAGTCGACGCGTACGACGCGTCTGCACCATCACCGCTCTCCTCCTTGTTTGTTACTCCCGCAGCATTGTTATTGGCCGTAGGTTCTTGCTGCTGGTTGCCGGTGGAGCTCTTAGCGGCAGCTGGTTGTTGTACGGCGGCCGCCTCCACGTAGGAACTCTTCTCCTCCTTGTCGTTGTTATCAGGCTGCTTGCTTTTGGCGACCTTGAAGGGAGATGAAGGGTATTCATCGCCGGTGAGGAGGTGTGCCACCGACGGAAGGGGCACGACGACGGCGAGGAGGAGGAGCGCGAGGACGGTGGTGGTGGTCCCGCGACGAGGCATGGTGGCCATGCCCATGCGCGGTGGAGCTGGCGGTCACGGATCGAGTTTGGACGACGACGGGGTTATTTGAAACCGGAGAGGGGAGCAGGGGCTAGCTGCTGCCTATATTTGGCGGGCGGGCGGGCGGGCGGGACGTGAGGCGGTGGTGCTCCTTGAGTTTTGCTTGCCGGGAGAATGAAGAGAAACGGCAGCCGCTAACATGTAACCAACCAACGCCTGGCTTCACGCGCTTACCGGCCGCCAACACAGACAGAAAGACAGGCTGCCTCTGCCACAGGACTGAAGGAGACGCAGAGCTGCCATGGACAGTTGCAGAAGCAATCCACCCTGCACGCTCAATACAGAACTGGACCGAGCCGAAGGTGGCCACCAAGACGAGACAGAACGGATAAAAAAAATCATTTAGTTGTTTGGATCATGTACCTTCCCTTGCTCGAATTTTTTTTATTAATATACGATTTTTAAACGTTTTTAATATAAACAACACACAAAATGAAAAAAATTCAAAACTAACCCACCTTCGTATGTGTCACATACGAAATTTAAATTTTGTATGTAGCACATACGAAATTCAAATTTCGTATGTGTCACATACGAAATTCGTTTTAAGCTGACGCAGGTATGTTTTATTGAGTTTTGAACCTCATTTTATAAAGCTTTAGAGTAAGAATTTGAAAGTGTTTCCAAAATACAAAATGTAGAGTAGATTGTGAAGTTATTTATGCAATGAGGAACATATAGTTGTAGTATTGGGAATCAAAAGTTATTGAATATTGAATTGTGTAATACAATTACAATAATTCAGTTTTTGTGATCGTAATACCAACTTAGAAAATCAATATCTCTCAATTCAATGGACGAAATATATTGGAAATCTATTCCTTAGACTCACCAGAACTAATACTATAATTTATATTATAACAATTTGGAGCAATTGTACCTCTAAATATTTCAAAATTGAGGTTCAAAACTCAATAAAACATACCTGTGTCAGCTTAAAATGAATTTCGTATGTGGCACATACGAAATTCACATAAGAAATTTAAATTTCGTATGTGACACATACGAAGGTGGGTTAGTTTTAAAAAAAAATTCATTTTGTGTGTTGTTTATATTAAAAACGTTTAAAAATCGTATATTAATAAAAAAAATCCCCTTGCTCCTTGCCTCACTCCCTGGAACTATACATCTGTTAACCGCACCCATTTCCTCCTCCTCCTCCTCATTTATGAAGAATAAAAGGAGCAGAGATGCCAGCGATGCCTTGACCAAGAGCCACACACAGGGGATCACAAAGACAAGGATTTCAAGAAGCATGGCTCAACACAGACATATATGGAACGGAAAGACACATGCTCTTAATTATCATATTGATCCTTGTTCAGAATGTGCAATTCGTCATAAATATTGAAAAAAAAATCCTATGACTCAACTGATACCTTGTTTGTAACACCCACACCTGGCCATGCATGCTTTCTTTGACAGAATAACAAGCAGCCGCCCCTGGCTATAACGTCATAGTACATCCGTAGATCGTGAACAACACATCACAGATTATTTTGGCAGCCATGTGCTATTATTATTATCTCGATGCGTAGAAATCTCATATGGTACACAACCGTAGTCAAATTGTTGATTATTGGAGGTTCGAACTTGCTTGAGGCTGCTAGCTGGTAGTGAGACCCCTTCTTCCTCTATTTCCTCCGCAACGTGATCAGATATCATCATCATCGATAGATCATCCCCTGCCTGCACTGTTGAATCAAACACCCCACGGTTGTGTCGACGAGAGTCAGAGTCTGGGAAATTGAATCAGACAGTAGAAAAAGAAAGGTGCCAAGTACTGTATGTACCTGCCGCTGCAGCAGCAGTAGTCTGGCTGAGCGCAGTTTCCAGTTCCTCCAGAATCGCGGTTATTCATGAAATTTCAACGTTATATTCCTCGCCCAGTCGTTTGGGGAGTTGCTTGGGGAGCGATGCTAACTGCAGTTATAGAATTAAGGAGGGTAAGAATGATTCACTACAGTAAACCAAATGATGAGAGGAGCGCACCTTTGCAACGCAGGGATGCTTCTTGGGCATTGTAACTTGCCATTTCCGCTGCATCCTTATACATTCCGTTATAGAGATCATCGGGCACGGCCGACGGGGACGGCGACTCGGCGCTCGCGCGCGGCCGTCGGGGGCAGCGGCTCGGCGCTCGGACGACGGGGAGGCAGTCGGGCGCCGCCGTCCGGGCCTCGGGGCGGCTGTCGAGGGCGGCGGCTCGAGCGCAATCTTCGTGCAGCGAGCAGCGCGGCCAATGAACGGGCGGCGGGAAAGATTGCGTGGGGGCTAGGGTTTGGAAAGTGGAGTTCTTTATTTATATAAGTTCTACTCAATGTTGGATCTAACTGTTCAAGTAAATCTTAGACCGATAAGCGCTTCTGGTACTAGATTTAAAAAAATATGGGGCCGACATCGGGCTAGCCCGAAATTCGTCTTGGGCTCGGACCGGCACGCACGCCGTGCTGGGATGACGGCCCAGGCACGGCACGACTATCGGGCTTGGGCCGGCCCGGCACACGATTCTCTTTGGGTCGAGCCCGTGCTCGGACCGGGCTTTTTAGTGCCGGGTCTCGGATGAGCTCAGCCCATTTGGAGAACTATACCAGCAGGTAGGGTTGGCTGCTACTGGTAGCATCACGCTGAAACTGCAGTATATGCTACGTGTAGTACAGTCGATGGAAGCCGGTTTTGGGTCTTAATTGTTTCCGATAATCACGGAGAAACACAGAGACCAGACTGCTGCATCGACACCGACCGATATATAGACCATGCATGACCACCTCTCTCCGTTGCCCGTGGTTCCCGTCTTCAGGTTGGCGTGCTGCATGCAGGTTTGTACGCTAGCACGACGAGCTTGACATTGTGAAGACTTATCGGCGTGCAGATGATTTGACAGGTTTGTACGTACGTACACTAGCTACAGGGCTCCTCTGCTGCATGTTTCAGCCAGGGTGGCGGTGGCCGGTGGCCGCCACGAACGTACGTACGTACCCGTCGGTTATTGATCACCCCCCTCTTGACCTACGTACTGTACGTCGTACCCCGGCCGGCCGCCGGCACTCATCGGCTCATGCCTCTCATCGTCGTCTCTCCGTTCATTGATGTCAATCGATCAATCCTTCCCATCCGACGACTCATCCATCTCGCATGCTGCTGGCTAAAAGGAGCAGTAATGAAGACGTGACATGACATGCTACATGCATGCTAGCTGCCTGAGTACTACCTGCCCAATGCCCATCCATGGATCGGATCGTCTCACCGTCAACAGAACGGACCCAGCCAGTTACCGCCTCTCTCTCTCGTAGTACATATATGTCTGTATGTCTATAAAAAGGGACCATCTTCTTCCTCCTCAATCTAATCCACCAGGCGCCGCCTACTTATAACTAGCTGCCGCACTCAACTAATCAACAAGCTGTCACCATTACTACGTCCAGCGACGCAGCTAGCTACCTAAGCAGGCTAAGCTAGCTCGCCACCATATTATCAACAACGATGGCCAAGCAGAGGAAGCTCAAGCTCCTCGGGCACAGGCTCTTATCCACCATGCTTTCCCTTCTCCTCCACGACGGCCGCATGCCGCCTCCCTCCTCATCCTGCAGGCCCGGCATCGCTCCCTGTCCGGTGCAGCGCGACGGCTGCCCGCCTCCTCCGCCGACGGACGATCATCAGAAGACCACCGCCACCACCCTCGTCGTCGACGTCGACACCGCGCTGCTCCTCCGGTCGTCCTCCGCCGACCTCTACTTCCCGTACTTCATGCTCGTCGCGCTGGAGGCCGGCGGCTTCCTGCGCGGCCTGCTGCTCCTCCTCCTCTACCCGCTGCTCCGCCTCCTCCTCGCCTGCTGCTGCGGCAGCGCGGTGTTGGCCACGAGGGCGATGGCGGCGGTGGCGTTCTGCGGCCTGCGCGCCGGCCGGTTCCGCGCGGGCCGCGCCGTGCTGCCCAAGTGGTTCATGGAGGACGTGGCGGCGGAGGCGTTCCACGCGGCGCTGGGGACGACGGACGGCAGCAGCAGGCGCGTCGTGTGCGTCACCGGGATGCCGAGGGTCATGGTGGACGGGTTCCTCAGGGAGTATTTGGGGGCGGACGTGGTCGTCGGGAGGGAGATGAAGACTCTCTGGGGGTTCTACACTGGATTCATGGAGGAACACGTCTCCGGCGGTGATCAGGAGCTTGTGGACATGGTGATGGCGGCGGACAATGATGAAGGAGCTGGTACTGTTGTGGGCTTCTCTGGATCACCGGAGTTTCTCAAGCACCCCATCTCACGTTGCTGCAAGGTAGTATAGTGTGAAACATGACACTGAAAATTGTCCCCTGTTATTTTACTAATCTCGCATAAAAATAAGAGTATAACTTTGTTTTGTATGAATTTTGCATTCAAAAAGTTCGTGCTTATTTTGCATGCATGTTGCATTTTGATTTGACATGTACTCCCTCCTTTCTCAAAAGATTGTCACCTTCTAGTTCATTTTTGTACTAGAAGGTGACAATCTTTCGAGAAAGGAGGGAGTACTTAAAAGTTTCCTCTTTTTTCATTAATATAGTTAATGCAAACTGTACTGTAATTTTGTACGTGCACGTAGGAGATTTACGTGGTGAGCGCGGAGGAGAAGAGCCGGTGGCGGGCGCTGCCGCGGGACAAGTACCCGAAGCCGATGGTGTTCCACGACGGCCGCCTCGCGTTCCTGCCCACCGCGTCCAACACGGCCGCCATGTTCGCGTGGCTACCGTTCGGGATCTTCCTCGGCGCGGCGCGCCTCGCCGTGGCGCTGACCGTGCCGTACAAATACTCCACGCCCATCCTGGCCGTCACCGGCATGTCGTGGCGGCTCAAGGGCGCGCGGCCGCCGCTGCCGTCCGGCGGCGGCCGGGTGCGGGGACGGGGCCAGCTGTTCGTGTGCAACCACCGCACGCTCATCGACCCGGTGTACGTGTCGGTAGCGCTGGACCGGCAGGTGCGCGCCGTGTCGTACAGCCTGAGCCGGCTGTCGGAGCTGATCTCCCCGATCGGGCGCACGGTGCGGCTGACCCGGGACCGCGCCAGCGACGGGCGCGCGATGGCGCGGCTCCTCGCGGGCGGGGACCTCGTCGTCGTCTGCCCCGAGGGCACCACCTGCCGCGAACCCTACCTGCTCCGGTTCAGCCCGCTGTTCGCCGAGCTCAGCGACGACGTCGTGCCCGTCGGCATCGCCGTCGAGACGTCCATGTTCTACGCCACCACCGCCGGCGGGCTCAAGTGCTTCGACCCGCTGTACTACATGATCAACCCCAGGATGTGCTACACGGTGCAGTTCCTGGACAAGGTCGACACGTCGGCGGTCAGGGACGGCGCCGCGCCCAGCACCGACGTGGCCAACCTCGTGCAGAGGAAGATGGGGCTCGCGCTCGGGTACGGCTGCACCATGCTCACCCGGAAGGACAAGTACCTCATGCTGGCCGGCAACGACGGCGTCGTCGTCGTCGTCAATAAGTCTGTTGCGTCGTCTTCTCCTCCCCCTACCGCCGCCGCCGCACAAGGGAAGAAGGAGAACGATTGAAGACTGTTGTTAACATTTTCGGAATTAATTAATGTACTGTTTCCTTGTTGAAAAAAAATCGATATGTTCATAAATTATCCCTATCGTCGTTGCGAGAATTAATTCAACGTGAATTTAATTACGGAGAATATATGTGCCTAGCTACCGACCTTTGAATAAGAACGGACGGCACATGACTTTATGGAGCGCTCTGCGTGACTCTGTCAAGTGGCATAGCAGTTCATTCCTAGCGGACTAGCGGTGGCAGTGGCACACTTGTGCTGCAAAAGAGAGGGGGCGGAACGAGAATTGAATGAAGAATTCAACGCAGCAAAATGGACAGATGTGCAAGTTGTGCTACGTACCGGTTTAATAACTAAACTGTATATGCTCATATATCAAACAGCGTGCACGGAGATAATTTCTCCGTGTTTAAGCATCGCTACAGTAGCAGAGATGTCTATTTACTTTTAGGCCCCTGAAGAGGCCGGAACTAACTACAAACGCGTTTTCAATCCTGTCCTTGGCTGCTGCCTTTTTCTCACGCTTCCTGTTCAGTTCAGCGGCTCAGATCTGCCAGTAGTAGTAGTAACGCAACCAACAATAACTGAACGTCCGGCGAGCGGCGAGCAGAACATGTGCAGCCGGTCCAGTGCATGCGATGCGCTTGGACCAGACTATAAGAGCAAGGATAATAGAGTAGTCGGTTGCAGGCTGTAACTCAATGCCATGTCACTTTAGAGTCAACAGTTTAGCCTTCTTATATAATAGACTAGCTATTAGATTGACTGGAAAGTGATTGGAATAAATGCACTGTTTTCCCCACCCCCAATCGCATGCAGACACGTCGATAGAGTCACCTCGTAAATGCCGCTGCGCCTGACTACTATTCTGGAGCCAGCAGCTCTCTCTCTCTTCTTTACTCCCTCATCCACGTAAGCAATATGCTGATGTGGATTCTTTTGAGCCAGCTGACTAGGCTCTATTATACCTGCTCTAAGCAGTTTGATCTCGATCACCTCAACAGTACTAGACCAGCTAGTCTCGTCGGCGGCGAAATATATATGAACACAACAAGGAACCTCGTTTAACGCACGCCGGAGATCCCGATCGACCGACCGATTAAAAACAGTGTGTAATCCTGAATCGACGTCTCGCTATTCTCTAGCACTTGTAGCAGCAGTAGTTGTTCACCACCAACTTATGATTATGATGTGCTTGTTGCTTGTTATTCAGGAGCTAGTTAATGAGTGACGGTGGGTTAAATCGACAGGACATAAACCAATGATGAATGATGAAGGGGGGCAAGAAGCTAGTGACGATGCTGATTTCTTCATGTCACGGCGGACGCATTATAATACTGTTACGTGTGTCGATGGTGCGTTGCTTGGCTCACACGGTCTTAATTTATTCGCATGGAAATGTGGTTGGGATATGCAGCTGCAGTGCTGGGGCCGTGGGCAAGAAAGACGACGCAGCAGCAGCAACAGGCCAACAGCACAGCAACAGGAGGCTTCGTTCCCTGGGATCTGTTGCAGTATTAATGAACCATTCAGTTCTCTGCTTTATTGTAGCCCTGCTCTGCTCTTGTGGTACACCATGCATGCAGGCGCAATCATTGATAATATAGCCACAATATAACTGGTGTGCATTATAGTCATTCATACTTTCAATCGCAATATATTTCATTTCTTTGTGTTCGATTATTAGAAAACTCGTTGTGCATATTATTCACATTGTCCTATAGCACATCTGTTGAGCGATTCAACCATTAGAAAAGCGAACTGGGTGCTACTTTTGAAAATAAAAAAAATTTGACGGCTAATTTTGTTAATATACTGTTTTATTACACTAAAATGAAAAAAAAAATTTGTGTTGGAAGTCCATCATTGATATTCCAAGTCCAGCATTGATATTCCAGTTGAAAGTAAAAATAAGTGCATTGTTGTTGGCTAGCATACATAATACTTCACCGGTTTCAAAATAAATAACGCTGGTTTTGAATCTGACCAAATTTTACTTCCACGGGCATGGACAGTTTTGTTAGTCCGGTGCACTGGTCGTTGTGGGCCGCATGTACCAAAGGCCCAACAGAAGGCAGAGCCCCTATAGAATGATTTGTGATGAGTAAATTCTGGCCTAGGCAGAGCCCCTATTTCTTTCTCTGCTCAACAACCTAAGGCCCAGCAGAAGCCGTCGAAGGCAGGCTGAATTCTGGTTGCTCCGCCCAAACTCATCATCAACCGCCATCATGGAATGGAATGCAGGCCGACGAACTGCCGAAGCATTCGACGGATCCGCTGGCTGGCCCAAGACCAACAGCAGCCGTCGAAGGCAGGCATGTCCCGGTCGTCCGATCCGCTGACAGCTGGCGCCTCCCGCCGCCGAGGGGAAGTCACGCACCGCACCACACCACCATCAAGAACGAGGACGAGGACTCCCGGCGGAGGTGTGGAGCGCGGTTCCGCGTCGGATGGGTGGCTTATTACGAGTCCTCCACGGCGAGAGAGATGCTGGTGAGCCCCCAGTCCCCACCAGCGTCTCTCAGAGTCCAGGATCACACCGACGTGGAACCGCGCTCTCCACACCTCCGCCACCGCGGGGGCGGAGCCGCTGATGCATGGTCTGCTGCTACTAATCTGAGCTTCCACCGAGTGATGAGCAGCAATGCGACACTATACCCCCTCTCGCCATGAACGGATCGATGAAGCTGTGCAAGGACTCGCTCGCATGGACTGATCCACTTCCGACGAGTCGGCTAGAGCTCATCGAGCCTGTTCACCGCACATACACGTAGCACAGGTGAGGCTGAAAGTTTTTAAGTAAATTCTTGTCAAAAAAAATTTCTACCATTTTTTATAAATCAATCAGTACAAAACGATGTCTTTGGTACAAAGGTGTCGCTGCCGGTTACCAGCTCTCTAGATAAGAACATCAGCGAAGTTTTGGTCAAGAGCAAAACGTTGGTTTCGAGTCATGACCAGCATTGGTGATCAGCCGGACATGCCACCTGATGATCCAAACACTGGCAGAAATGATGCAGGAAATGATGATGGCTTGGGTCCAGCTGCGGCCCACTTGATGGGAGTTTAGACTCGGCCCATTAAGCCCAGGGAGTGCACACGGATACTTAATCACAGTGGAGAGAACGAGCACGGCAGTCAGTTAGTTTTGTTGAGTTCTGTTTCCTCCTTCCATTTCTCTCAGATCCCCTAATCCCTCTCCATTCTTGTTCTACAAACTCTGTAACTAAACATTGGTGATTACAGTGATATATATGGAGTGAATGAGAGAGATGAGCCGATAGCACCGCCATATCGTTGTCCCTGAGTTGATCTGCGAGTTTCTCTCTTTGCAGTCTTGTTCGTTTGTTCGTGCTGATTTCTGATTTGAGTTTTGATCATGGAGTTTATGGGTCTCACTCGTGGGTACATCACACTGGTATCAGAGACTGGTGCCGATCTTTGATTCCGCTACTGCTCTTGTTATTCTCCTCTGTCTCTGCAGTTTTCTTCTCAAGTCAGCACGACGGCTCCTTATAAACCGGGTCCTCAAGCCCGTTTTCTAGTTGACAAGATGTCGGATGCTAATCAGTCTTTAGCGGATTCCATCGCTAAACTTACTGAGAAAGTGGAGAATATGAAAACTCGGTTTTCTTCTGATCTACAGACTGTTACATCTAAAGTGGACTTGGCTATGACTTCTATCAGTATATTGCAGCAGTATCATGATCAGGGTCTGAGGAGGGCTAAACCGTCTACAGCTATTGGTACGTCCGCAGCAGATGATGGCATCATGGGATCTTCCCCTCCTGGATTTTCTCCTAGTGGATCTGCTGCAGCAATCCACACAACACCACTGATGTTCCCATCTATGGCTGGTAAGAAGGTAACAACAACACCCCTACACTCTGCTATTCCGTACCCTGCTACTTCCATGATGGGGGATACTGATCGTTCAGTAGACAGTAAAAAGCAATGGATGCCTAAAATGGATTTCCCTATGTTTGATGGGACTGATGTTAGGATTTGGTTAGACAAATGTGCTGCTTATTTTGTGCTATACCAAATTCCTGTTTCCTTCCGAGTTATTGCTGCATCTATTCATATGATTGAGAGAGCAGCACATTGGTTTCAGTCGTATAAGCACACCCCTGACTGTTACATATGGTCCAACTTTGTCTCTGCCGTTTCTAGAGAATTTGATGTAGATGTGCTTCGTCTGAAAACTATGGAACTTCTGAACCTGCGCCAAACTGGCCCCGTTGAGGATTATAGGAGATGTTTTGACCAACTTGTTTATCACATCCGTCTCTATGATCCTAATATTAATGAGACCATGTTAGTGTCACAGTTCCTTATTGGTCTTAAAGATGACTTGCGTAGTTCAGTGGAAATGCACCTACCTGATAGTGTCTCAAAAGCTGCTATTCTTGCGTCTGTACAAGAGAAACTGTTGGATAAAAACAGGAAATGGCAACCTAAGTATCAAGTTAAATCTGCATCTTCTAGCATTACAAAAGAAACCAAGTCAGGGGCTGTGTTGGGGGATATCTGGAAGGCAAGACAACTTAAGGAATACCGAAGAATTAATGGCTTGTGTTATAAGTGTGGGGAAAAGTTCACTCCAACACATAAATGTCTCACTTCTGCTACTAGCAATCTACATGCTATTGAATCTGATGTTACAGATGGCGGTGAAATACTGTCTGATGAACTCTTGAATGCTATGGAAAGCCATTCTTCTGTCAATGCTCCATCTGATCATTTTCTGTCCTTTAATGCTATCTCTGGTAAATCAAGTCATGAAACGATGCAGATCCAGGCACTGGTCCATAATACTATCCTGGTGATTTTGGTGGACTCGGGAAGTTCAGACACTTTCATCAATTCTGACTTGGTCTCCATTCTTAATTTACAAACCTGTGACACTACACCATTGCAAGTGAAAGTAGCCAATGGCAATATTATGAACTGTACAACAGTGGTACCCTCTTTTGAATGGTATTCTCAGGGACATACCTTCTCTTGTCCTGCCAAGGTCCTAAATATGAAAGCATACGATTTGGTATTGGGGATGGACTGGCTTGAGGCACATAGCCCCATGACCTGTGATTGGGTGAACAAGACTATTTCCTTCTTGCATAATGGCAAAGATATTACTCTGCATGGTATTCAGGATTCTGCATCATTGCTGTTAACTGAAATTTCTGCAGAGCAGGTCCTCAAGTGTTGCAAGGGAAATGATCTTTGGGCTACAGTGGTGCTTGAACCTGTGGATGACACTGAACCTCATTGCCTACCACCACACAGGGACTATGACCATGCCATTTCCTTGTTCCCTGACACTACACCAATTAACTGCAGACCTTACAGGTACTCTCCGGAGCAAAAAAATGAAATAGAACGACAAGTTTCGGAAATGCTCTCGGCTGGCCTTATTGTACCCAGTGTAAGCCCTTATGCCTCCCCTGTGCTTCTAGTGAAAAAGAAGGATGGTAGTTGGCGTTTTTGTGTTGACTACAGGAAGTTGAATTCAGTTACCATTAAAAACAAATTTCCAATGCCCATAATTGATGAGTTTTTAGATGAAGTTGCTGGTGCAAAATTCTTTTCCACTATTGATCTTCGCTCTGGTTTCCATCAAATCAGAATGGTACCTAGTGATGAGGCCAAGACAGCTTTCAAAACTCATCATGGCCATTACCAGTTCAGAGTCATGCCATTCGGCCTGACAAACGGCCCTGCAACATTTCAGTGCGTAATGAACTCGGTTTTTGCAAATTATATGAGAAAATTTGTGCTCATTTTTATGGATGACATATTGATATATAGCAAGACTATGGAAGACCACTTACAACACTTGGAGCTGGTTTTCAAGACACTAGCAGACAACAAGTTGTTCATAAAGTTGAGTAAGTGCTCATTTGCCCAGACTTCCTTATCCTACCTAGGCCATATTATTTCTGCACAAGGGGTTGCCACAGACCCAGCAAAGACCACTGCTATGCTTCACTGGCCTGTCCCTATTAATTTCACTGAGCTTAGAGGTTTTCTGGGGTTAACTGGTTATTATAGAAAGTTTGTTAGAGATTATGGTATAATTGCTAAGCCTCTTACATCATTGCTAAAGAAGAAAGTATTTCAGTGGACCTCTACAGCTCAGGAGGCTTTTGAGAAGCTTAAATCTGCAATGAGTACTACTCCAGTGTTGGCATTCCCAGATTTTGCTCAACCCTTTGAGATTACTACTGATGCATGTGAAGTGGGCATAGGTGCTGTTCTCTCTCAAAATGGCCACCCTTTGGCTTATTTCAGTAAAGCCCTGAGCTTGAACAACCAGAGGCTTTCCACCTATGAAAAGGAATTTCTCGCAGT
The DNA here is from genome assembly GCA_036927565.1 of Tuctoria greenei. Classification (NCBI taxonomy): domain Eukaryota; kingdom Viridiplantae; phylum Streptophyta; class Magnoliopsida; order Poales; family Poaceae; genus Tuctoria; species Tuctoria greenei. Next base: position 215,317,844 of record JAYESD010000006.1, on the reverse strand, counting down.
CCTTATGGCCATTGACAAGTGGAGATCATACCTCCACAGACACCCCTTCACAATTATCACTGACCACAAAAGCTTAATACACCTGCAGGACCAGTCTCTCTCAACTGAACTTCAAAGAAAGGCCATGACCAAGTTGGCTGGTCTGCAATTCAGGTTTCAATACAAGGAAGGTAAAAAGAATGTAGTAGCTGATGCATTGTCAAGGGTGGGCCACTATTTTCAGAACAATGCTATTTCCTCAGTCCAACCTGTTTGGGTCCAAGAAATTATTAATGCATATGCCACAGACCAAAAGGCACAAGAGTTGCTAACTGAACTTGCTGTTTCCAGTCCAAATTCTCAAGGGTACTCCCTGATCCAAGGCTTGATCCGATATAAGCAGAAGATGTGGGTGGCTAGTAACACTGCATTACAAACTAAGTTGATTAATGCTTTTCACAATTCAGCCATGGGGGGCCACTCTGGGATTTCTGCAACTTATCATAGACTCAAAAATCTCTTTTATTGGAGTGGAATGAAGCAAGACGTTGAGAACTTTGTTAGACAGTGTGCTACCTGTCAACAAGCTAAGCATGAGCATGTCAAGACCCCTGGTTTGCTTCAACCACTGCCACTACCTACTGCATCTTGGAAAGACTTGTCCATGGACTTCGTGGAAGGGCTTCCCACCTCTGAAGGATACTCTGTTATATTGGTAGTTGTTGATCGCTTCACCAAGTATGCACACTTTTTACCATTGAAGCATCCTTATTCTGCTCCTCAGGTTGCTCATCTGTTTCTTGAGAATATTGTGAAACTGCATGGCCTACCTCAAACAATTGTGTCAGACAGAGATAGGGTCTTTACCAGCATTTTTTGGAGAGAGCTCTTCAAACTGTTAGACACAAAACTCCAATTAAGCTCAGCTTATCACCCCCAATCAGATGGGCAAACTGAGAGGGTCAACCAGTGTATTGAAATGTACCTAAGGTGTGCAGTGCAGGACAACCCAAAAAAATGGGTCAAATGGTTATCACTTGCTGAACTTTGGTATAATTCCACCTATCATACTGCTCTGCAATGCTCCCCCTTCAAGGCTCTTTATGGAACTGACCCCTCCCCTGGTCTTCTTCCTTCACTTGAGGATTCTGAATCTCCTGATGCCACTGAACTCCTTAAGGAAAGACAATGCAGACTGGCACAGCTCAAAGAAAATCTATCCAGAGCTCAGCACCGAATGAAACATTATGCAGATTTGCAGCGTTCTGAGCGTCATTTTTCAGTGGGCGATATGGTGTTATTGAAGCTCCAACCGTATGCCCAGAGCTCTGTCGTCAACCGACCCTGTCCAAAGTTGGCATTCAAGTTCTATGGCCCCTTTAAAGTACTGGAAAAAGTTGGTTCCGTGGCTTACAAGATCGATCTCCCAAACTCCAGCCAAATCCATCCGGTCTTTCACGTTTCTCAGTTGAAACCATTCACTCCAGATTACTCACCAGTCTTCAATAATCTGCCTGACAAGATTGATCTATCGATTCATGACTCCGTACCAACACAGATTATTGAGCGAAGGCTGGTCAAGAAAGGTAATGCAGCTACTGTACAGGTGCGCGTTACATGGTCAGGATTGCCTGAACATTTCACCACATGGGAGGATTACTATGTTCTTCGTACGAGATTTCCTGATTCATCAGTCTGGGGACCAGCTGATTCTCCAGAGGGGGGCAGTGTCATGACCAGCATTGGTGATCAGCCGGACATGCCACCTGATGATCCAAACACTGGCAGAAATGATGCAGGAAATGATGATGGCTTGGGTCCAGCTGCGGCCCACTTGATGGGAGTTTAGACTCGGCCCATTAAGCCCAGGGAGTGCACACGGATACTTAATCACAGTGGAGAGAACGAGCACGGCAGTCAGTTAGTTTTGTTGAGTTCTGTTTCCTCCTTCCATTTCTCTCAGATCCCCTAATCCCTCTCCATTCTTGTTCTACAAACTCTGTAACTAAACATTGGTGATTACAGTGATATATATGGAGTGAATGAGAGAGATGAGCCGATAGCACCGCCATATCTTGTCCCTGAGTTGATCTGCGAGTTTCTCTCTTTGCAGTCTTGTTCGTTTGTTCGTGCTGATTTCTGATTTGAGTTTTGATCATGGAGTTTATGGGTCTCACTCGTGGGTACATCACATTTCGGTCATTGGAAAAACAATTGGTCATCTTTCAGCAAGTTGCTCCCTAGTTTGGATTATCTTGCATGTGCTTTCGATGCCGTGCAGAGGCATATTCCTCTTCTCTGCTGATCTTGAGCCGTGGTGGGTGACTGGATGCCCACCATGAGCCAGGCCCAGGCCAATAAGCATCAGTCTCCATGTGCAGCTTGTAGCCGTGCCTCATCATATAGATTTTGCTTTGTCTCTGTTTTTGACTATGTGCCATGTTATTTATTTAAACTGAAACTTCCATGAAACTTACGGATGACCTAACAACATATGGTCACTATCCGTCCTTGTCAGCCTAAAGACTTGTTAACTGAGTCAAGACACAATAGGGATCCAAATGTCCCATGTACTTTCCCCACTTGATCCATATTCTCGTCTGGTACCTACCGGTTGTTGCCAACATCCACTTGAGCCACCCCTTTCTAGCTGATATGTGTAGTTGTTCCCTCAGAAGAAATAATTGAATTGAAGAGATGGAGCAGTGATGAACTCGTTGATCAATGGTGGAACACAAGCTCACAACCGTGGGTTTAAGTAATCAGGTGACACATCTGGGGCAGCTTCTAATTACTTGAAGCAGTGCATGCAAATATTATTTGGTAAGTCCATGTCCATCCTCTTCTTTCACTAATTCGCTCAATTCTTTTGATGCCCATACCAGTTCCATAGATTGCCCGCGCTTTGTTGCGAGACTAATTAGCTAGTCAACCACTCAACCTGCAGGAGAGGTTCAGAGAGCCCTGCGAGTGCTAGGTGGCACAATCCGTGGGAGGAGAAATGGCCGAGTTATTGATCCGTCCCTTGATCTCCATGGTGATGAAGAAGGCATCCAGCTACCTGCTGGACCAGTACAGGGTAATGGAAGGCATGGAGGAGCAACACAGGATCATGGAGCGCTATCTGCCCGCAATCCTGGACATCATTCAGGATGCAGAGGAGAAGGGAGCTTCCCGACCTGGAGTACGAGCTTGGCTTGAAGACCTCAAGATTGTCTCCTATGAGGCGAACAATGTCTTTGACGAGTTCCAGTACGAGGCGCTACGACGAGAGGCTTGGAAGAAGGGGCAACGAAACACTAAGGCTCTGACAAGTTTTCCAGCTCGTAATCCTATTGTATTCCGTTACAGGATGGGCATGAAGCTACAAAAAATTGTGCAAGCCATCGAAGTCCTGGTCAACGACATGAACAAATTTGGTTTCAGAAACCTACAGGAGGCACCACCATCAAAGCATTGGAGGAAGACTGACTCTATAATTGTTGACTCAGATAATGATATTATCAGCAGATCCAGAGATGAAGAGAAGAAGAAAATCATGAGTATCCTGCTGAATGAAGCTAGTAGCAAGGAGCTCACCGTTCTTCCTATTGTTGGCATGGGAGGGATGGGCAAGACCACCTTTGTGCAGCTCATTTACAATGATGCTGTAATCGAGAAGAATTTTGAGCTTCGTAGGTGGTGTTGTGTTTCAGATGATTTTGATGCTGCTAATATTGCAAGTAGCATATGCCAGACCAATGCGAATGACAACAGAGAAAAAGCTTTGCAAGATCTCCGAAGTCTGATAAGTGGAAAGAGGTACCTCATTGTTTTAGATGATGTGTGGGATCCAAATGATGATAAGTGGGGAAAATTGAGGAGTTGCCTTAAGAATGGTGGCAAGGGTAGTGTAGTACTGACAACAACTCGAAATGCAGAAATTGCCCGAAGAATGGCCATAGGTGTAGCTGAAGCCTATAATATTGAAAAGCTTAGTCACAAACATTTGAAGGAAATAGTTGAGAGTAGAGCGTTCAGTTCGCAAAAGCCAAATGATCACAAGAAGCTTGACAGAATTGTTGATGAGGTTGTGGACAGGTGCTATGGCTCTCCTTTGGCAGCGAAAGCTTTTGGCTCTATGTTGAGTACCAAGACCACTATGAATGAATGGAAGGATACATTAGCCAAAAGTAACATTTGCAATGAGAGAACAGACATTTTACCCGTCCTCAAGCTCAGTTTTGACGATCTACCATCACATATGAAGCAGTGCTTTGCATTTTGTGCCATATTTCCTAAAGATTATATTATCAATGTGGACATATTGATTCAGTTGTGGATGGCACATGACTTGATACCGTTGCAGGAAGATGAACATCTTGAAACCACGGGAGCTGAGATTTTCAAGGAGCTAACTTGGAGGTCATTTTTTCAAGACATTGAGCAAAGAAGACCAAATAAGCTACCTTGGGGGTCATTTTTTCAAGACGTTGAGCAAAGAAATCCAGATAAGTATGCCAGGTTACAATTCTGTAAGAAGAGCACATGCAAGATACATGACCTCATGCATGACATTGCTCTGTCAGTTATGGGGAAAGAATGTGTCACTATTGTTGACAATTCGAGCATGAAGAAGTTTTTGGCAGGTCCTAGTCGTCACGCCTTCTTAAAAATACTCGGACGTGTTGAAAGAAAAGTTTTGGATGAATTTTTGGACAAACCAACACTCCAGACATTGCTTTGTGAAGACTCTAAGTTATCCTTTGTTATATTGGAGTGTACTTCACTACGAGCACTACACCTTCCAGGATTTATAAAACTTGGAGGGATGGCCTTAAAGCACCTAAGGTATCTTAATTTGTCAGGAAATTTATATCTGAATGAACTTCCTGAAGATATAAGTTGTATGTATAATCTACAAACGTTGGATCTTTCTAATTGTGAAAACCTTCGCCAACTCCCAAAGAATATGAAGTACATAACAAGTCTCCGACACCTTTACACTACAGGATGCGAATCATTGACATGCATGCCTCCAGGACTCGGACGGATCACTTGTCTACAAACTATAACATATTTTGTTGTTGGTGCCAGCTCAAGATGCAGCAATATAGGAGAACTTCAAAATTTAGACCTTGGTGGTGAGTTAGAACTAAGTTGTCTAGAAAATACAACAGAAACCTTTGCAAAAGAAGTCAATCTGAGTGGTAAAGAGAAACTCACACACTTGTCTCTTCAATGGAACAATGAGGATTGTAAAAAACAAGTGCAAGATTGTCATAAGAAGGTGTTACATGCTCTTCAACCTCATGCAGGCCTGGAGATGCTAAGGATAATCAATTACAAAGGCACCAGTTTACCATCATGGGTATCATATCTTAGTTTGTTGACTGAGCTTCATCTTTTGGGTTGTGTATTATGTGAGGAATTTCCTCAATTTTGTCATCTTAAGTCTCTTCAAGTTCTTTATTTGAAAGGTTTGGATAAATTGCGGAGTTTATGCAGTGTTACTTCATCCATGGTGTTTCTAGCATTAAAAGAACTACGATTACATGACTTGGAAAGCTTAGAGAGATGGGTGTCAAGAAAAGGAAACACAGCGTTGTTTCCTGTACTTGAGAAGATTGATATTAAGAATTGTCCAATGCTGACTACTCTACCCAAGGCCTCAAATCTCAAGGTTATAAAGTTGGATGAACGAAATGCACTATTGTCCTCAGAACTATTTGTTAAGTCAAGGCACTACATGTCTTCACTGTCCATGCTAGAACTGTCAATCCATGACACAGAAAAATCCATATCTCTTCAGATAGATCGGGGTCATGAATTGTCATCCTTGTCAGAACTGTGTTTGAAAGGTTGCTACTTCTTCTCGTCAAATAATTCGTCGAAGCCAACATTTGGGGCTTGGAAACGGTTTGAAAAGCTTGTTTCTTTGGAAATTTCTTATTGTGATTCACTGATATACTGGCCAGAAGATGTGTTCCAAAGCTTGGTATGGTTGAAGAAAATGGAAATTTCTTACTGTAGGGGGCTAATAGGGCGCATAGTGGTGAGAGATGGGAAACCTAAAGAAACAATGGATCAAATCCTGCCACATCTAAACTCTCTACATATATGTGAATGTGAAAGTCTGAAAGAGCTCTTTATTCTCCCGTCATCTATCACGCTTATGTTTATTAAAGACTGCCCTAAACTTGAGTCCGTATGGGGTCAGGAGAAGCATCATGAGACAAATGACGTCATTCAGCCGGAATACTGTCGTGACCTTGCGTCCGCCAACATACCAGAGCAATCAACATCTCCAACAGATCCTTCTCCATGCATAAAAACTCTATATATATGGCAATGCCGTAACCTGGCAATACTTCCGAATTTACCACCATCGCTCAAGTATGTAAGCATCTTTGAATGCGAGAAGCTCCGTTTTGTGTCAGGGCATCTGGATGCACTGGAAGAATTACATATTTGGGATTGCAGTAAGTTACAGTCACTCGATTGCTCGGGAGACCTGTCATCATTACAAGTACTCTTTTTAGAAAGGTGTCAGTGTCTTGCATCCTTACCTGGGGTTCTTTGGAATTACTCGGCTCTTCGGGAACTTCGGGTCAGATACTGTCCAGCCATAGATCTAAACCCGCTTTACAGACAACAAAGACAGAGGCTCAACAGCCTTGAATATAAAGACATATCATTCGCTCATTCAAGCTACCCACCTGAAGGTAATGTTTCGATTTTCGAGATAATTTGTTTTCATCTCGGTTCCTTGAGGCTTCTCTGCTTGCCCTTTTCGCGCTGAAAATCCAGACAAACTAAACTTTAATCGCCTGCCCTTAGAATGTATATTTGTCGCTCGTGGAAATAATTTTGCTGGAATAAGGTTGGGGTCTTTAATTTTCCCTTGGAATTATGATCAAATTGAATTCTGATAAAATCTCCAATATCGTACCCCTTGTGTTTCATGCACATTATCCTGACTGATGTAGCCCCATGCCGTTGTATACAACTGTTGGTTTTTACATTGAGAAATTATTTAAAGCATTTTGCGTTTCCAGGGCTTAAACTAGGGGAACCAAGATCATGGAAATATGCTATCCCTGGTGTTGCAGCTTGGACGTCTCGACGTCACTGGAGGTAATACTGATTAGAGATCCTACTTTTGGGGCTTAAGCTTTTGTGAATGAAGGCAGTTCAAGATCTCACCAAGATTTTGCGGAAATGTACTCCAAGATAAGAGGCACAACTGGAGAGAAAATTTAATTACTTTTTACTATCAAGCAACTATATTATGCGAACCAATTACTTGTGTATTCCAGTACCCGTGTTGTGGAGCTATTCTTCTTTTCTGTGGCTTGTCCTGCCTGAACAAGTTTGCTCTTGAGCACCATATGTAATTTATAATTCACCGGAGATGCTGCTGTGTGGAATAAACAATGAAACGGTGCTGTTTCACTTTCGGCTGCCTGACCGGGAGTTGTGTAGTTTGATCTATAATATAAGAACATATTGTGAATTATAGATGAATTCAAAAACATACATGTTTGTGGCTAAGCCATTGTCAGTCGCTAAACAGCGCAGTCAGAATTTCATGTCCATATAATTATGGTCAGTGCAGCAAATTTCATCGCCTTAGAAGCATGGTTGCCAATTACTGTACTTATCATTCAGGTAAGCACAGCTTGTGGGCTGGCTAAATGGTACAGCGGAGTCACGGAAGAGGCCAGAACGGTTGAAGCAAAAGGATTCAGAACCCCCTGATGATTCTGGTGTGTTGGGCGGTACGCCGCCATCAGAGAAGTGTTGCTCAGATGATCTTCACGGCGATCAAGCAGGATGCAAGGATCTGGGTCGGTGCTGGCTCAAGCCTTGCTGCAGCGAGTAATTAGGTGATGGGAGGGGTGTTCTGGAGCGTTGATTATCTCAGGGGTTGGGCTCAACGGGTCAGGAAGCTTAACATCAGAGAGATCAACATATCTGAATAACATCAGTATGGTCACACAAAACCGTCGGAAATGACAAATACTACTACACTTTTCATCACCACCACTTTTCTGCCAGTTCATTGCAAATGAGCCATTTCATGGCTAGACTGGGCCTTTGAAGTTGTGGAGGCATTGCCTCCAGTTCCAGTAGCAGCAGCTGGATCGACTGGTTACCAATTTAAAATTGTTACCCCTTTTTGGGGGCTGTACTGTACTGGTTTTGCCGTTGATGATCACATTGCTAGGCACAAAACTTACTGGAGCTGCCCCGGCTACTCCGCTCTACTGGTATCTTGTGGTCTGCCCTCTATAAATTACTGACGAATAAATACATAATATTTTTAACACTACGGTTTTATGATACTTTCAGCTGATATAGTCATAATTGTTAAACAGAATCAATATATAAACCAATATGATGGTTAAAGTTAGACAGTTTAATATTGATAAATAAAAAATATACATATGCATCATTGTAACAGAGAGACAAATTCTGCCCTACAGCTTAAAGAAAATAGCCGTGTAAATATTTTACGAGTACTAGCTATGATGAAAGGCTAATCACCAAGTTGCTAAAAGAAAAAAGAGGCAGTGTCCAGGCAGGCCACTCCTGCTGAACAGAGTATTCAGAGAACTGACAGCTAGAAAAAAAATAAAACTGTTCATCTTCCAAGAAGACGGTCTCTCTCTCTCGCACTCACGCTGCGAGTGGCCAAACGTCTCTAGAGGAGCTAGACTTTGTTTCGGGGGAATGACTGTTATGCAATCTGCACTTCTGTGCAAGCGTGTAATCCGCGAATCTTAACCATTGGATAGACATTCAAGGGTGTCTGACATTTTACACATAAATCCTTACATCTGCTTGTGTAAAAAGGAAGGATCTATGTGTAAAATGGTATTCACTCTTAAATGTTCATCCAATGGCTGAGATTCACAGATTGCACGCTTGCACAGGAGTACAGATTGCATAGCAGTCGTTCCCTTGTTTCGGATTACAGTATCTTTCAGCAAGTTGCTTGCTTCATGGGAGCAGTTTGGATTATCATGCATGTGCTTGCGATGCTGTGCAGAGAAGTCTTCTCTTCCTCAGATCTTGAGCCGTGGTGGGCGCTCACCACGAGCCAGTGCCAGGGCCAAGGAAAGGAAGCAGGCGCGTCAACACATTGCCTAGAAGCCAGATCCGCGGGCCGCCCTCCACCGTCTTCCTCGACGGCGACCGCTTCCCGTGAGCACGGCGGCCGAGCTGGGCGAGGTGTCTTGCTTCGATCCGCCCCCTCCAAGACACGATGATTTCGCCTATTTAATCTGGTAAGTCTAGACCAATCCTTCGCCCGCAGATTTGCTTATGATTTTTGTTTGCTGAAATCCCAGTTTCTTCCATTCTTTTTCTTGAGGGTTTGCCAGGACCACGAAACGGACGCGGGATCCTATCATCCTCAGCCACACCTTTCTAGCTGATCTGTGTAGCTGTTCTTGTTGCCATCACAACAAATATTGAATCGAAGAGATGGAGCAGCGATGAACTCATCGATCAATGGTGGAGCACGAGCTCAGCACTATGGGTTTAAATAATCAAGCGACGCAATGGTGCAGCCTCTAGTTACTTCATACAAATAGTATTGGTAAGTCCATTCTATTCATTCATTGTTTTGCTCAATTCTTTTGATGCCCGTACATAGATCGCTAGTGCCTTGTGAGACTAATTATCTAGCCAACTTGCAGGTGAGGTTGCCAGAGTCCTGCTAGTGCTAGGTGGCACAATCCGAGACAGCAGCAATGGCCGAGTTTGTGATTGGTCCCCTGATCTCTATGGTGAAGGAGAAGGCATCCAACTACCTGCTGGACAAGTACAGAGTAATGGAAGGCATGGAGGAGCAACGCAGGATCTTGAAACGCAAGCTGCCCGCAATCCTGGACATCATCCAGGATGCAGAGGAGAAGGGAGCTTCCCGACCTGGAGTACGAGCTTGGCTTGAAGACCTCAAGATTGTCTCCTGTGAGGCGAACAACGTCTTCGATGAGTTCAAGTACGAGGCGCTACGACGAGAGGCCGAGAAGAAGGGGCACCGCAGCATTAAGGATTTGACAAGTTTTCCAGCTCGTAATCCCATTGTGTTCCGTTACAGGATGGGCAAGAAGCTACAAAAGATTGTGCAAACCATTGAAGTCCTGGTCAACGAGATGAACACATTTGGTTTCAGACACCTGCAGCAGGAACCACCATCAAAGCAGTGGAGAAAGACTGATCCCATAATTGCTGACTCGGACAAGGATATTATCAGCAGATCCAGAAATGAAGAGAAGAAGAAAATCATGAGTATCCTGCTCAATGAAACTAGCAGCAAGGATCTCACCGTTCTTCCAATTGTTGGCATGGGTGGGATGGGCAAGACCACTTTCGTGCAGCTCATTTACAATGACCCTGCAATCGAGAAGAACTTTGAGCTTCGTAGGTGGTGTTGTGTTTCAGATGATTTTGATGCCGCTAATATAGCAAGCAACATTTGCCAGACCAGTGTAAATGACAGTAGAGGTAATGAAAAAGCATTGGAAGATCTTCAAAGTCTGATAGGTGGAAAGAGATACCTCATTGTGTTAGATGATGTGTGGGATCCAGATGATGACAAGTGGGGAAAACTGAGGAGCTGCCTTAAGCATGGAGGCAAAGGCAGTGTAGTACTGACAACAACTCGAAATGCAGAAATAGCTCGAAGGTTGGTTACTGGTGTTACTGAAGCCTATAATATTGAAAAGTTGAGTGACAAGCATTTGAAGGAAATAGTTGAGAGCAGAGCGTTCAGTCCACAAAAGCCAAATAATCACAAGAAGCTAGACGGAATTGTTGATAAGATCGTGGACAGGTGTTTTGGCTCTCCTTTGGCAGCGAAAGCTTTTGGTTCTATTTTGAGAACCAAGACCACTGTGAATGAATGGAAGGATATATTATCCAAAAGTAACATTTGTAATGAGAAAACTGACATTTTGCCGATCCTCAAGCTCAGTTTTGACGACCTACCATCACATATGAAGCAGTGCTTTGCATTTTGTGCCATATTTCCCAAAGATTATAACATTGATGTGGACATATTGATTCAGTTGTGGATGGCACATGACTTCATACCGTTACAGGAAGATGAACATCCTGAAACCATGGGAGCTGAGATTTTCAATGAGCTAAGATGGAGGTCATTTTTTCAAGATGTTGATCAAACAAATTGGCATATGTTTTCGGGCAGGTTACAGCTTTGTAAGAGGACCACATGCAAAATACATGATCTCATGCATGACATTGCTCTGTCGGTTATGGGAAAAGAATGTGTGAGTATACTTGGCAATTCAAGCATGAAGTTGTTGACAAATACAAATACTAGCCGTCACGCCTTCTTAAAAGTACCAAGATATGTTGAAAGAAAGTTTGTTACTGAATTTTTGGGGCAATCAACACTCCAGACATTGTTTTGTGAAGATTATGAAACATTCTTTGATATATCAAAGTATATTTCTCTGCGAGCACTACATGTTCCTAGACATAGAGAACTTGGACGAATGTACTTACAACACCTAAGATATCTTAATCTGTCAGAAAATCGAATGCTTGAGGAACTTCCTGAAGATATAAGTAGTATGTATAATCTACAAACGTTGGTTCTTTCAAACTGCGAATACCTTCGTCAACTCCCAAAGGATATGAAGTATATGACAAGCCTCCGACACCTTTACACTACAGGATGCACATCATTGACATGCATGCCTACAGGACTCGGGCAAATCACTTGTCTACAAACTATCACATATTTTGTTGTTGGCGCCAACTCAAGATGCAGTAATATAGGAGAACTTCAAAGTTTGAACCTTGGTGGGCAGTTAGATATACATTGTCTAGAAAATACAACAGAAGCCCTTGCAAAAGAAGCAAATCTTGTTGATAAAGAGAAACTCACACACTTATCTCTTTGTTGGAACAGTTGGAGTAATGAGGAACAATCGCAAGATTGTCATAAGAAGGTGCTACATGCTCTTGAACCCCATGCTGGTCTTGAGATGCTAATGATAAGGAATTACAAAGGCACCAGTTTACCATCATGGATATTAGATCTTTGTTTGTTGACTGAGATCCATCTGTTGGGTTGTGTATTGTGTGAGGATTTTCCTGAATTCTACCATTTTAAAGCTCTTCAAGTTCTTTCTTTGGAAAAGTTGGATAAATTGCAGAGTCTATGCAAAGATCTGACATCCATGGCGTTTCTAGCATTGAGAGAACTCCGGTTACATGATTTGGAGAGTTTGGAGAGATGGGTGTCAACAGAAGGAAAAGAAGTGATATTTCCTGTACTTGAGAAGATTGATATTAAAAATTGCCCGAAGCTAACTTCGCTACCTAATGTGCCAAATCTTAAGGTTATAAAGTTGGAAGAAAGCAAGACATTGTTGTCCACAGAACTACTTATTAAGTCAAAGCACTACATGTCTTCACTGTCGACACTAGAACTGTCAAACAATGACACAAGAGAAGAGCTCACACCTCCAGTGATAGATCTGAATCATGAATCCTCGTCCCTATCAAAACTACGTTTGATAGGCTGCCATTTTTTCTTCTCCTCAGATAATCCATCACAACCAACATTTTGGGCTTGGAAATTGTTTGGCAAGCTTGTTACTTTGGCAATTTCTAGTTGCCATGCACTGGTATATTGGCCAGAAGACGTGTTCCAAAGCTTGGTATCCTTGAAGAATTTGGAGATTAGAAATTGTAAGAAGCTAATAGGATGCACACCTGAGAGAGGTGGGGAACCTAAGCAAACAACAAATCAAGTCCTTCCACATCTAATCACTATAGGTATCGCACTTTGCGAAAGCCTGGAAGAGCTCTTTATTCTCCCCTCATCTATCATGGTTATAACTATTGCAGGATGCCCAAGACTTGAGTTTGTATGGGGTCAGAAGGGGCATCGTGAGACAAATGCTGTGATTCAGCTGGAAAACGGTCGAGACCTTGCATCCATTGGCATACCAGAGGAATCGCAGTCTCCATCGAATTCTTGTCCACACCTGGAAGTTCTGCTTATAATTGGCAGCAATAACCTGGCAATACTTCCGAATCTACCACCATCGCTCAAGTTTGTAACCATCCAAAGCTGCCAGAAGCTTCGTTCCGTGTCAGGGCACCTGGATGCAGTCAAAGCATTACAAATCGATGGCTGCAGTGAGTTGCAGTCACTCGATTCATTGGGAGACATGGCATCATTAGAAATACTCTATCTTAACAAATGTCGATGCCTTGCATCCTTACCTGGTGTTCTTGGAAATTACTCGGCTCTTCGGGAGCTCAGTGTCAGATATTGTTCAGCCATAAATCTAAAACCACTTTACAAACACCATCGACAGAGGCTCGACAGCCTTGAACATAAAGACATATCACTCGCTCATTCAAACGACCCATTCGAAGGTAACGTTTCAACTCAATTCCTTTTCATCCCGGTTCTTTAAAACCTCATTGCTCACCCCTTGTCCTGAAATTTTCATCGCTGCCCTGGAATGCATATTTGTCTCTTGTGGAAATACTTCTACAGGAATAAGGCTTATGTCTTTACCCCCTCTTCCCGGAGTTATGAGCAAATTGAATTCTGATAAATTATCCAATACCATACCCCTTATGTTTCATGCTCAATTTATCCTGACTGATGTAACCCCATGCTGTTGTACACAATTTATACTGTTTTTATTTTATGTAAAATGTATAATGGTTTTTGCACAAAAATATTTTTTAAAACATTTTGCACTTCCAGGGCCTCAACTAAAGGAACCAAAAACATGGAAATATGCTATCCCTGGTGTTGCAGCTTGGACGTCCAGACGTCACCGGTGGCACTACTGATTAGAGACCCGACTTTTGAAGCTTAAGCTGTGGTGAATGGAGGCAGCTCTAAGGCCTCAACAAGCTTTTGTGGAAATGAATTCCAAGATAAGAGGCACAACTGGAGAGAAGTTTTAAATATTTTTACTACCAAGCAACTACTCCCTCCGTCTCCAAATACATGACATTTTGAGAAAAAAGTTTTCAAAACATCATATATTTTGAGACAGAAGGTGTATGTTAGGCAATAAAGCAAGTACTTTTGTACTCCATCTGTTCCAAAAAAATTGGTACCTGTGTGGTAGAGCTATATTCTTCCTTTTTCTCTGTCTAGTCCTGCTTGAACAAGTTTGCTTTTGTGCACCATATGTAATTGATGATTCACTGGAGATGCTGCTGTGTGCAATAAACGAATGAAAAAGTTGCTGTTTCACTTGGCCTGCCTGATCGGAAATTGCGTAGTTAGATCTGTAAGGATATGTTGGGAATCATAGATGAATTATACCTGATGTGTAGCTTTTTGCCAATGAGGTGACAAATTCTTTTTAAATAATAGGTAAAGTTCCTGACTTTCTCTTCCAAGAAAGTTATGAACATTTATTACAAGCAAAAATAAATAAATGCACTCATAATCTTTTGTCTAGAACAAAATATTTTTCGTAGGTTGCTCCAGGTTTGACTCTTACGAATTTTTTCGTAGTGTACTTATTTAGTATTGTAAAATTTAGCATCAAATTCGTTCCTACTTGAAATCCCAGAAGTAGAAATGAGACAGGTGTTGCAGCAGCAGCTATGTCCATCAGCACTGTGATGTGTTTGAAACCCATGATTGATATTCCAGTTGAAAGTAAAAAGAAGTGCATTGTTGTTGGCTAGCATACATAATAATGGTTTTCAAATAAATAATGCTGGTTTTGAAACTACAAAAGTGGACCAAATTTTACATCCATGGACAAGGACAGTTTTATACTTAGTCAGGTGCCCTGGTCCTCGTGGGCCGCATGTACCAAAGGCCCAACACATTTCAGCAAAAAAACCGGGCAGCACTGCCGCTGAGCGATCTCCAGTCCCCTGTCCCCAACCCGACCACCGCTCCTGAGATGGCTGACGAGATGGCCGCCGCCGCCGCCGCCGGCGGCGGAGGTGATGCGGATGCACCCCGCGCGGTGGGCGCCCGTGCCGAGGTGAGCGCTGTATCCCCTTGCAGCAGTGTAGGATTCCGGTCTCCGCGCCGCGGTTATGTGGTGCCCAGACGCCCCACCCCTGTTTTGGAGCCCGGCTCGATCTACTACCCGCACGACCACTTCGGGACTGGATCCTCGGGCTTGGACGAGCGCGGGGTGCGAGTCCGGCGACGGTTCCTTCTACGTACTTGAGTGGTGTATGCGTATTAAGCCTCATCGGGGCTTCGCATCTTAACGCGCGTTGCTCTCGCTCGCTTGCTCTGAATCGGTGCGAGTGGACGTGTTGCTTCGTTCCTGCGTTAGATTCATAGCGTTGTGTGAACGCCAGCATCATTTAGTTATCCACTTAGGCACTTAACCCCCCGATAATGCCTTGGAGTGTGCTTACCGTATGATTGGTATTTTCCCTCGTTGAATGAAGAAATGGATTTCCTATAGGGTTGATGCAGTGCATATTTCTTACATGTCATCAATGTGTACCAGTGATTCCTTAACCATACATTTGCACACTTGATGCAACTTAAGAAATTTGACGGTTCCCGGAAATTAATGTGCTTCAAGATACCAAAAATATTTATCGATTTTGTTGCTAATAGTGCAGATTTACTGGGAGTGTACCACACTTCCTTTCATGGATTTATTCTTTACGTATCATCTAGAGAAGGCTATTTTCCTCTGCTAGGGAGCTCAAAATGGCATTCTACTTTGCTCTTATCTCTAGGGTGACACGCGTCCACGTGATGATGGGTCGACCAAATCCAAGGATAGAGACAGAGATAGGGAAAAAGACAAGGACAGGGACCGTCGCAGAGACCGTGATAGAGATCATGGAAGAGATAGGGACAGGGATCGCAACAGTAGGCATAATCGCGAAAGAAAGGAACATAGGGACCGTCCTGATGATCAGGATCGTCATAGAAGCAGGGATTCTGAAAGGTTTGCCCGTTTAATGGTGCCTTACTTCTTTTTTCTTTCAGAAGAGTATCGTGCTTGCATAAATGCCACTTTTTTCTCTCAGAAGGCATTCAAATATATTCCGGACATGCCATATTATTAGTGAGACTAACATGTATTTTGCTGATTCTGTGTCAAAATTTTTGATAATCTGATAATTGTAACAACATCAGGAGAAGAGACCGCGAAAGAGATGGGCATCGGAGGCATCGTTCTCGCTCACGATCTCGTTCAAGGGGCAGAGATCGCACATCTAGGTTCTGAATAACCCCATTATTAACGTTATGTTTGGACAGCATGTACATAGTAGTTCCCTCCCTTATGATCTCTACCATCTTGAAGTTTCCCATTCTTAAAAGCAGCTATGCAGAAAAGCTAAATCAATATCTATTTTTTAGGTTTATTAATATCTAATGTTCTGTTATTGCTTTAGAAGTTATTTATTTTCACCATGTGCAATGAATATTGAACAACTGTAGTTAATTTGTTTAGTTAAGATATAACATTTATCTTTTTGTTAAGTTAATTGTAGCTGGTTGCTTTAATTTAAAATGACGTTTATCTCTTTGTTAAGTACAGTGTCTTATCTCATGTGGTATTCAGTTTGCTTTTATGGTTCGGTTTTTCACTAGTCACTGATACCCATTGTGTTGAAGCAGCAAGCGAGTTAGTGGATTCGATGCTCCACCACTGCAAACTTTGGCTTCTCCATTTACCGCTGTTCCGACCCCAAGTATGCTCTCATCGACCCAGTTAAATATTTATGCATTTACTATTGCAATTTTGTGTATTTATGTAGTTGGGACTTGGAAAAAAAAACATTTATATTGCCATCACTATGAGGGTAGCCTGGTGCTCATAGCTCCTGATTGCACAGGGTCCAGGGAAGGGTCCAACCCACTTTGGGTCTTTTTTACACAACCTTTCCTCGCATTTCTGCAAGAAGCTGTTACCAGGACTCAATCTGTGAGTCTGTGACCTCATGGTCACAAGGCAACAGCACTACCACTGCCTAGGGCCCCCCTTCTATTGTCATCACTATAAGCTACTAATATATTGCCAGTCGAATGCTGATTTTTGGACTTAGCGTTGTAGAATATCATTTGGCGTGTCAATTTTTTTAGGGCATGGTACGAAAAAGCTTTGCAATCCTTTGTAGAGCATCTACAATAGAGTCCTTGGTGTGCATGTTCTACGAGGTGTCTTATCTCCAAGCACTTTGATTTTAATCTGTAACACAAGTACACCACTATTGAAGATGTTTTTCACATCAAATTATCCACCTCTAAGGCTTAAAGTAATGAGATAATAAAATAGATTATGATAAAATAGGAGGTGCTTGGAGAAACATGTTTTGCCTACCCTGACTCACTTGGAATGGAAGAGTTGTTGGAGAAACATGTTTTCTAAGGAATAGATCTATAGAAAATGTATATTACAAGTGTACTCTTTCTGTGTATAAGCTATCCCAAGCATTCACTAGATTTTTTTTCGTTTTATCATTACCTCGTTACTGAAGACTGAGCAAAACTTTTTTGCTTTTGTTCTTTTGTTGTTTGTTTGTTTTTGTGTATGTGTATTGTAAGAAGGCTCGTGTTTGGTAAGAAGGCATTCTTGGGTCAGATGTCCTACTGCTGCCAATGGAATGAGGTTGCTACTTTAACTTTAATGTACGAGGAGGAATCAGTGCCCTGGTTTGATACCGTCAGACCTTCTATACAAAAGATTGTGCAGAACAAAAAGGGTGTATTCATGTTGTTGTAAGGCTATTCGTCTTCAACTAGCGAGTACCGCAATTGCTTGCATCATGATTATTCATTTCTTCCTGTACATATTCATTCTTTGACATGGAATACTGTAATGCTGTATAATTTTGATCTATTATACATCCAGAGTGATGATGACAAGGGCAATATATTTTCCATGTTAATTGATCACGCTAGAACTTTTTTGACTATTGCAGGTCACATGTTGGGCCCTTCTATGATTCCTAACATGTTTCCAAATATGCCCAATCTTGGCATTGGACAGGTGATTGTTCCATTTTTTATAATGCCTAGAACGTTGAACAATATGCTTCTCATTAATCCCTGTCTGCATTATTTGTTGGGTTGTAAACAATTTTATTTGTTCGAATCAGTACAATCCCCTTGGCCTCCAGCCACAGGCAATGACTCAACAGGTATGAGCTCTTTTGATTATATCTTTCTGAAAGTATTGATAAACAATGTGTCAAACATCTTTTACTCTCAGGCTACTCGTCATGCCCGGCGTGTTTATGTTGGTGGCCTTCCTCCTAATGCTAACGAACAGGTCCATATACCCAAATCAGTTATTTTTCCATTGTACAATCCAAAGCCAAAAGCTAGCATGCCGGTTTCTGCTACCTTGCATTTACACTCACACATATTAATTTGCAAATGTTGGTTAAATTGGTTTTCGTCTCTGCAGACCGTTGCAGTGTACTTTAATCAAGTCATGGCTGCTATTGGTGGAAACACTTCTGGTCCAGGTGATGCTGTTCTTAATGTCTACATAAACCATGAGAAGAAATTTGCGTTTGTGGAAATGAGATCTGTTGAGGAAGCAAGCAATGCAATGGCCCTGGATGGCATTATGTTTGAAGGGGCGCCAGTGAAGGTTAGGAGACCAACAGACTATAACCCGTCTCTAGCAGCTGCACTGGGGCCAAGCCAGCCAAGCCCCAATTTGAATCTTGCCGCAGTTGGTCTAACAGGCTCATCTGGAGGGCTGGAAGGTCCAGACCGTATTTTTGTGGGCGGTCTTCCCTATTACTTCACAGAAACTCAAGTTCGCGAGTTGCTTGAATCATTTGGACCTCTTAAAGGATTTGATCTCGTGAAGGATAGGGAAACTGGTAACTCAAAAGGCTATGCCTTCTGTGTATACCAAGATCTCAATGTCACTGACATTGCCTGTGCTGCTCTAAATGGTATCAAGATGGGAGACAAAACCCTTACTGTTAGACGAGCAACCCAGGGGGCATCTCAGTCGAGACCAGAGCAGGAAAGTATCCTATTGCAGGCACATCAACAGGTGCAGTTACAGGTATAAGCCGGCTACTTAATTTTCATCCATGGCTACCATTTATTCATTCACTTATCCAAAGTAGGCCTTGTTCGTCGTGTTCTGATCCTGTGATATGCTCTTTTTGAGTAGAAACTTGTTTACCAAGTTGGAGCACTCCCTACAAAGGTAGTTTGCCTTACCCAGGTGGTAAGTGCAGATGAATTGAAGGATGATGAAGAGTATGAGGACATTATGGAAGACATGAAGCTAGAAGCAGGGAAATATGGTACTTTTCTTCTGCAGTTTTGGCTTTTTGATCATTCTCTGAATTACATAATGTCATTTCAGCCTGTCTTCTGCTTACATTTACCATATTCCCTCGATACGTCGTTTCAGATCCCTATATCTTATTTTGTTTCTGTTAATTGATTCTCCTGTGCATTCTTAGTATCGTAATGTGGAAAAATGCCTTTTTTTTCACAGGTACTTTGGTGAAAGTTGTCATCCCACGTCCTGACCCCAGTGGACAGCCAGTCGCGGGTGTTGGAAAGGTAATGCTCGTGTTATACTATGACCTGTATGGTTCGTTCAAACTTTGTGGAACATTTGTAATCTTGAATTGTTCATGATGCATGAGCTTCTCCGGTTTCAGGTTTTCTTGGAATACGCGGATCTAGACGGAGCTGCCAAGGCCAAGACTGTGTTGCACGGTAGGAAATTCGGTGGGAACCCCGTGGTTGCGGTCTGCTATCCCGAGGACAAGTTTGCTAATGAGGAATACGATGCATAAGCGTTGCCCGTATTTATCCACACCAGTAATCAGTCTTTTGCATGGATGATGTTATTTGCTAACTTTTTCTTGATTTATGTGGAGCCAACAGTATGTATGAAACTTGTAAGATTGAGTTAAACTACTCATTCCGTTCCAATAAGTTTGTCGCTTTGTAATTCAAAAATGAACTACAAAGCGACAAACTTTTTGGGAGTATATGCTTAATGGCCTTCATCCTCATGATCTTGGGTTCCTACAACTTGCATTGTTTGTGGTTTTGATACCCCTGTTTGTTTTCAGTTTCTTTTAGTTGCTGATGTATACCCAGACGGACTCGCTGCCCTCGATAGCTCATTGCATGGCTAAGTTGACATGTCGCATTTGTGCACGGAGGAATATATTCTTCATTCTCAAATGTTTATCGCTTATTAGTTCAAAAATAAACTAATAAGTTACAAACATTTAAGATATAGAGGGAGTGTATCTTGTGACACGACGGAGCAGCAAGATTTTGTGCACCGACGCCCACATTATAAATCCTGCTGCGTGGGTCTGTCCAGCGAAATCGTTTGACGCCGACGCAGATGCACAGTTCACGAGGCTCGGCAAAAAAAAATTGAGAAATAATGATAATAGTAATAATTCTGCGTACAAACTTAGCTCCATTTCCTGACACAACAACATTATCTCTATATATCTTTTGAGGGGAACATTAACTATCTCCATTCAGATGCCAAACTTGTCGAGGAGAGATATACTCCCTCTGTCATTTCGGACAATCAAAAGAACTAGAAATGAACTAAGAAAAAATTGTCCTAACGATAAATAAATTGAAACGGAGAGAGTATAAGCGTATGTATGCATCACGCGAGTGATGGGTGCTGATCAACTAGCTGGTATCCGTTTCTCCCCATGCCGCACGTACGCGGCGCGGCGTGCTTTATTATCAATGGTTTATTTACGCAGCGGGAGTTTAATAGATGCATCTAGATCAGAAGGTGTAATTCGAGCCAACGTGCTCCAACAGTGTCATGAAATTGATAACTGCCGACTTCAGGAACCGTTCGGTGCCGACGACTGCGCGCCCAGATGCTTGGCAGCCCACAGCGTTGCAATCCCAGACCTGCAGCCCGCCCAGTGTTGCGGTTTCCTCTCGGCTGCTCTGAGAGAGTTCAGTTCTTCCAGCTGCTCAGTTGGACCAGCATGCACCTTAATTAACATTTCCGCCATAACCCATAAATGCAATTCAATGGAAAATTGACGACTCCTTTATTTTGTTTGCTTCAAAGTTTTTACTGCAAATGAAGGAAATTACCAAAGGATCAGGCACAGCTCAATGCTGACATGATCCCGGGCTCTCGACCATCTGCTGATTACTATTTCTCACTTGGACGGCCACCACCAGAGGAAATGCGCCATCCCCTAGCTAGCTACTACCTCCGGATTTATTTATTTGACGTTCGGACCAGTTAGTTGAACTAAAAAACAACTGTGGGATGTGTCTGGACGTCAAATAAATCGAGCGAGAGGGAGTAGCTAGCTAGCTCTATTTTTTCATAATGTAAAATATATTCCGTAAATGGTGCCTCCAGATCCATGAATCAGAGAGCTAGGCTCTCCAGTAGTAGTGTCTCTTGCTGAACAGAGGGAGGAACTAGCTCGGCACATGCAGGACCATGACGGCAATAACGCTTGGTCGGCAGCTTACACAAGCTCACACAGTTGTGACATGCATGCGCGGTGCAGTGCAGCAGGGGCTCAACGTGAAAGGACGATAAAACTGTATTGATAAATTCCAACCGATCACATCACATCAATTTGATGGGGTGGTCACCCTACAGAGGCTTATTGTCCGTAATAGACAGTGGTAATAAGATGGAAAATTGCACACACACGATGAGGCACACTAATTGGTCATGGCGTTTCCTATATAAAGGCGTCCATGCAGCACTGCAAACCATACAACAAAGCTAAACCTCAAAAACAGCTCGAGAGCAAAGAGGAGCGACTGTGTGCGAGAGAGAGAAGAGATATATACTAGCCCTTAGTCGACGATGGCCGGTCTTATCATCACTGACGAACTCAAGGCCAAGGCGGAGGTCTACTACGGCGACGAGACGTGCCAGCAGTGCCTCCAACTGCTGCTCAAGGAAGCAGGCCTCCCGAACGGCCTGCTCCCGCTGAAGGACGTGACGGAGTGCGGCTACGTCGAGGAGACCGGGTACGTGTGGCTCAAGCAGAGGAAGCGGGTCGACCACTGCTTCCAGAGCATCGGAAGAAGGCTGGTCTCCTACGGCACCGAGGTCACGGGCTACGCGGAGAAGGGGCGGATCAGGAACGTGAAGGGGATCAAGACCCGGGAGCTCTTGCTCTGGGTCCCCGTCGAGGAGATCGCTCTCCTCCTTGATGACGATCAATCTGTTGCTGCGACGGGGACGAAACAGAAGCTCGTGTGTAAGAGTGTTGCGGGCATTTGTAAGACCTTCCCTGCGTCGGCTTTCCATGTCCCGGATATGGAGGAGGAGGATGTGAAGAAGACGATGATGACGAAGCGTGCTGCTGCTGCTGCACTGAAACCGGTGGTCCTCATGGAGAGAGGTCAGCGAGCTGTTGTCAGCAGGAACAAATGATCCGCTAGCTGGGATGATTTGGCCTCGCTCGTGATCATCACGATCAACGTATCGATTCTATATATCTCTAAATAATGGCTGGATGATGTACTTTATTGTTTGCTCATGTCGTACGTCGAGAGGTGGTGGTAACCTGATGGAAGTTCTTACGCACGTACTGGCGTAGTACTCCTGTTGAATATAATGCTTGCCCTGGCATGTGCATGCCGTCCCTGTAAGACAAATGACCTTATATTCATGTAGCTCTATGCTATTAATTGGACTCACTTTTAATATGAACCACGTTGTGGCCTGGCTTCAGATCCAGAAGCATATATAGATTTATTTGGTTACATGCATGTCGGCCAATTCTTGCTAGCTGGGCGCGTCGTCAAAGAGATGCGAAGACGGAGTTTTTATATGTCTGTAGTAGAAGGAAGGTTCAGTGAGGGCCAGCGATGTTACACAGCCTCAAAGGAAGGTTCAAGGACCAGCAGCAATGTTACATTAAGACTGCTACCTTTTTTTTTTTTAAAAAAAAATAACAGTATGATTGCTACGCACATGAGTGCTAATTTTACGTAGAGGAAGTTAGAGGAGATCGATCACATGGATGGATCCAGGAGGTCGTTGTGCAGGATCGAGGATAGATCTGCACTGATCGCACGGAATGGAAGTTGCGGGCAAGTCATGTCATGTGACGACTGAGCCTTTCGTCCCGAGCTTCGATTACTAGCTTTCTGAATACTACTATCTTAAAACTGTGTAGTAGCTTGCTGAGGAAGAAACAGGACACATCGATCTTCATCTCGAGAGGACGCAGTCGATGGGAAGGGGCAGATAAATTGGCCAGATCTCCACGAGGAAATACTTGCACGATCTCCTAGTACCGAGAAGAGCAACTAGATATCTAGGACAGAAACTCAGAAATTCACAACAATGGCGGACGACTTACATCGCGTCACCTACAGGGCTGTTGCGGCTGCGGGATGTGGAGCTAGGGAAACAAATACGCGGCTAGGTGGCTCCGCACCCGTTTATATATAGGCGCGCGACGCTTCGGGGAAGAATGGCGACGACGGTTGCTGGAAATGGAGGTCGCTGTAGATGGCGTCGGTTGCGGGGAAGCCAGCCAGAGGTGGGAGATGACAAGTGAGGTCCATGTGCCAGTGAGAGGAAGAGAGGGAGGGGCGATGGGCTGGTCGGGGTTGTGATCTCGAGTGGGTTGGCTGGCTTAAGGAAGAGGAGTTGGGCCGTGGGCCAAGAGCGCGGGAGATAGGTAGGCCTCGTAAATAAATAACCGCAAAAATGAAAGAGCAAGAGCGAAAAAAAAAATTCAAGCGCTTAGGGTTCTTCTACCACCCTCTTCGCCCTCGCTCTCTCGCGGAGGCGCCGACGCGTCTTGCTTCGAACCCCCCCCCCCCCCCCCTCCCCGGCACGACGATTCCGCCTGAGTAATCTGGTAACTCGGGTGGGCACAATCTCCCGCCCCGCGGATTTGCTGAAAATTCCAGTTTCCTTGATTTTCGTCGAGGGTTTTGGTACTGCTGGATTCGTCCGGGACCGCACCCAGTTTAGATTCACCAGTGTTTTTTTCGCGAGTTCGATGGAACATTGGTGCGGTAGCCATGCCATTAGGGTTGCGTTTTTTTAGCTCGGATTCGAGGCTAGTGCTGCCTGCGCGTCGATTCAGATAGGAAATTCCGTTTTCTTTGGATTTGTGGATTTTTGCTGAGTACAGGTGACAAACTTCTGTTGTTCATCGCTTTTATTCTGCACATGGTGATGCCTAACGCTATACTCTTTTTCATTTTCGCAGGAGAATCGCGTTATGGTTGCAGTATAGGTAGGAGGCATTGGGGACAAGAGCACTCTTGCTGTACATGGCTGCTCCGGAGGCTTCCGCCGCCGCCGCCGCCGCTTCCGATTCATCAGGCCCTCGGTTCGCTCCCGATGACCCGACCCTGCCCGCGCCCTGGAAAGGGCTGATCGATGGCGCCACGCTGTACTACTGGAACCCTGAGACAAATGTCACACAGTACGAGAAGCCGGCTGCACCTGCAGCTGCAGAACCGTTACCGACAGGTCCGCCTACACCTGGGGCCTTTTCGCAGCCAAACATGCAGTTTGGCCAGGTTGGACAGGCGTTACACCAGGAACAACGACCCGTTCAGGCGGTTTATCCCCAGGCTGGCCAGATGGGGCAGCAGCTAGCTCAGCAACCTCCGTTTCAACACGTGCCGCCTCAACATCAGGCTGCGTTTCCTCAACCACAACAGATGCCATATCAGCAGCAGCAGCAGCAGCAACCACAGATGCAGCAGCAGCAGCAGCAGCAACCACAGATGCAGCAGCAGCAGCAGCAGCCGCCGTCTCAATATCCTAACACGCAGCCTCAACACATGCCATACCAGTACGGTCCTTATATGCAATTCCAGCAGCAGCAGCAGCAGCAGCAACCAGGCTCACAATATGCATATCAAGCAGGCCAGCAGCCACAAATGCCGCAAGCTACCTATAATCAAGTTCAGCATCCACCTATGCTGCAACCTGCCTACAATCAAGGTCCACAGCCACCAGTGCCACAACCTGCCCACAATCAAGGTCCCCAGCCACCAGTGCCACAACCTTCCTACAATCAAGGTCCGCAGGCACCGGTGCCACAACCTTTGTACAATCAAGGTCCGCAGCCACCAGTGCCACAAGGCCCACAACCTTCTTACAACCAAGGTCAGAATCCTGCAATTCCTCAACCTGCATTCAGTCAAGGCCAGCAGCCACAAATGCCAACTGGTGCGTATAATCAAGGTCAGCAGCCGCCAGGAATAATGATTCCTCAGAGTCAAGTGCCACACCCTCAACAATCGCCGAGCTTTGACCAACCTGACCAGGCTTCACAACTGCCCCAGGTTTCCCAATCTCAAGGACTTCAAATGACCCCTGAACAAGGTCAAAAACAGCACAGCTTGCAGTTCAACCCCCATCATGAGAAACAGCCACATCACGGTCATATAGGTGCCCAGCTAAGCCAAGTTTCACATGTTCAACCAGCTTCATTGTTGAAGAATGATGACATAGGGGATCATCAGGCTGGGTTTTCACTACCACCTGATCAGCAGCGTGGACAAGCTTCTCTTCCGAACCAGCAGTTACCTTTTAGCCATCAACATCCTGGAGTCCGTACCCAGTTAAATATATCAGGAGTTGGAGGACCAACAAATCCTGGAAAGCATCTTCTTGGTGGGCCATCTCCTGCTGAGAATAAAAACATGACTTTTGTAAGCTCTCCTGCTCAGATGAATCAAGCTGGACTCGATACAAACTACCGGCACCAAACAGTTAGCAGCCCTGCAGTTCGAAATCATATTGGTCCATCACCAGTTCGACCTCCAATGGGTTTTGAGATTGGTAATATTGAGGGCCAAAGAGACGAGGCTCACTCTTATGGAAGGTTTGATGGAACAAGTGCTCTCCAACAGCCAAAGCTTGCTGCTCTCCCTCCTTCACAAAATCCACCGGTAATAATCCATCATACATTAGTGTTAAACTAATGGTTTCCATGTTTCTTTGTACTAATTGAAGAAGTTCATGTAACACTAATAAATTATAAAGTTTCCTGGTATAGTAGACCTTATGGAAAATTTTCCCACAGTATATTGTTATCTGTCATTTGAATGGAAATAATTGTAAAAATTCTGTTTGATTGTTGCGTAATATATTTTATATGTTTTGTAACCAGTTGCCTTTATTCTCAAGTTATTGCCATTCACTCCTTTTTTTCCTTCTCTTTTGGTAATATTGTGCTTCAGGACATGCGTAATGGCCCACAGTATCCCCGGCCAGAAATTTTTGGTGGTTATAACATGGCACCTGCACATATAGTGCCAAATACTCATAACCCTGGTCCATTTCCTAGTGAATCTTCAATGGGGCCGCCACCGTCCAAAATGCTTGGTCCCCCAGATTTTCCTAACATCTTTTCCCCTGATGCATATCGTCAACAGCATGAAGTCACTGCTATGGTGAGGAGTTAATATCATGAATAATTTATGTAAAAAGTCAAAAACACAATTGAAAACTTAAGATATTCTCAAGTTTTTTATTACTATATATTGCTGCTGCTTTAAAGATTCTGAAAATGCTGTTCCACATGTGATTGATATATCTTTTAATACTTCAATAATATTTTTGTATAGTACAGCTGCTGTTCCTGTTTTATTTTATATCATTTATTACAATGCATGAAAAATATATTAATTTTGTTGCTTACATGAAATTTGGCATCTCATTTTGTGATGCATACATTTCTGATTAATTAATTATAGGATCCTAACTGTGACAACAGGAAAACAAAAGGGGGAAGTATTCTTATAATCCTGTTCAGAATTAAATTGGTATAGAAAAAATATTTAAATTTCAAATAGTTCTTGCTTGTTGCTGTTCTTGGCTCTTCTGCATTCATAAAACATAGGATTTATAAAATTGTGATGGTTTATATTGCTATGTAGTAAATTTTCTGGATCAATGTTTCATTTTTACCCTCGGTTTCTATAAAGCTTTGTGACATACCTCCCTATATTACTTAAACATATCCAGGGGGATAACATTCCTGCTCCATTTATGACATTTGACGCTACTGGATTCCCACCAGAGATCCTGAGAGAGGTATGTTTTCTCGAGTCACATAGACTTTTACCCATGAATACCATTATTGTCGTTGCCTATTCCATTTATCCTAGAAATTATTTTGTCAGCGTGGAATGTCAAAAAAAAAGTAGTTTGTAGAAGATGAATTTTAGCTTTTCTGGACTAAGCACATCATGCGCATTGATGCAGTATAACTGACCAAAGAAATACTGCCATGTTGCATGCACTAGTGTGCCCATTAATTCTTATTATTATGGGTACTGTAGTATACTTGGGGCTATCTTTTGCTGACAAGTATTGGGAAGATTGGTGTTCTTTCAGATTATATAATATGGCTGAGGCGTCCTGCTTGTCTCTGCCACTGAATCAACAAAGAGCCGTCTTCATGCCTTGAGTTGCTTAAGTAAGCAGCCATAATCATTTAGGATATCATTTAGCATATTTCGTACCGTAGAGAACCGTATTTTTAGTTTGCATGGATAGACAGTCATAAATTATCTACTCCAGATGTCCGTGTACGTATGATGCTTAATCATTTGGTGATTTCAGATCCAAGGAGCTGGCTTCTTAAGTCCAACTCCAATTCAAGCTCAAACATGGCCTGTTGCGCTGCAAAATCGGGACATTGTAGCTATTGCCAAGACAGGTTCTGGAAAGACTTTAGGGTACCTGATCCCTGCTTTTATGCATCTGAGAAGATGCCAAAATAATCCTATACTGGGCCCTACTGTTTTGATTTTGTCCCCAACTCGTGAGCTTGCTTCACAAATACAAGATGAAGCAGTGAAGTTTGGCAGATCATCTAGAGTTTCCTGCACTGTAAGTTGTGACCTTTCTTTTTAAAATTAATTCATATGCAAAGCTTGCATGCAGAAAAAAAAATACTTGCATTCTTTCATCTTGTAGATACTTGTTGCATTCCTTGCATTGAAATCATTGTTTTCCCCCCCTATTAGTGTCTGTACGGTGGAGCTTCAAAGGCCCCCCAGCTAAGAGAACTTGAGCGCGGATCAGATATTGTTGTAGCAACACCAGGACGTCTTAATGATATCCTCGAGATGAAGAAGATTAGCCTTCATCAAGTTTCATTACTTGTGCTTGATGAAGCTGACCGCATGCTAGACATGGGTTTTGAGCCTCAGATACGGAAGATTGTGAATGAAATTCCTCCCAGTAGGCAGACTTTGATGTATACTGCCACTTGGCCAAAGGAGGTTACAAAAATTGCTGGGGATTTACTGAGAAATCCTGTCCAGGTCAACATTGGCAATATTGATGAACTTGTTGCCAACAAATCCATTACACAGGTGAATATGGTCAAAATGCATATTCTTAACTCATACTGTATATTTTTTGTGTACATAAATTGCATTCTTTAACATATTTCAATTTTCAATGCGTTTTTTAGGAATTTAATGTGTTGGCTTTTTATCCGTTATACTATTTAACTATTTCTTAGAATGACCCATTTCTAATGCCTCCTTGAATATATGCAGTATGTAGAGGTGATTCAGCCCATGGACAAGCAGCGACGATTAGAACAGATTCTTAGAGAACAAGAAAGGGGCTCAAAAATCATCATATTCTGCTCAACCAAGAAAATGTGTGACCAGCTTGCTCGTAGCATTGGTCGCAGTTTTGGTGCTGCAAGTATTCATGGTGATAAATCTCAAGCTGAAAGAGATCATGTTCTCAATCAGTTCCGAGCTGGCAGGACTCCAGTATTAGTAGCAACAGATGTTGCTGCTCGTGGGCTTGATGTCAAAGATATCAGGTGAGCTTTTTGATGACTAGAGATTTAAGATCATCCATAACTGCTTTATGATATATTTGTTTATTCTTTTTCTCATTACCACCCCATGTTTTCTTCAGAGTGGTAATCAATTATGACTTTCCAACTGGAATCGAGGACTATGTGCATCGTATAGGGCGTACTGGAAGAGCGGGGGCAACTGGAGTTTCATACACTTTCTTCTCTGAACAAGATTGCAAACATGCTGGTGATTTGGTGAAAGTCTTGCAGGGTTCTAACCAGCAGGTCCCTCCACAGCTCTTAGATATCGCTGCACGATTTGCATCTGGACCTCAAAGAAGCCAGGCTCTTGGAATGAGCCGCTTGGAAGGTCCTGGTAGTGCTCGTTTTGAACCTAGTCCTGGTGGCCCTGTTACTTATGGAGTTAGGGAGGGCCATGGAGGCTTAACTGGTGGGGAGGGCCCTGGAGGCTTTGGTGGTCCAGGGGGGGCAGCATTTGGTGGTCGTGAGGGTCCTGGAGGCTTTGGTGGCCAGGAGGGCCCTGGTGGTTTTGGTGGCCGCGATGGCCCTGATGGGCGATTTGGTGGACGGGGTGGCCCTGATGGTGGATTTGTTAGACGGGATGGTCCTGGTGGTTTTGTTGGCAGGAAGGGCCCAGATGGATTTGGTGGGCGGGAGGGTCCAGGGAACAGTGGTTTTGGAGGAAGAGGAGGCCGAGTATCTGGTGGTTTTGACGGGAGAGGTGGATCAAGCTCAGGTGGTTTTGGTGGTCGTGGTGGCAGGGGTGATTCTTCTGGTTTTGGTGGGCGGGGCCGTGGTGAATTTTCAGGTTTTGGTGGACGAGGCAGGGGAGATTTCTCTGGTGGACGTGGATTTGGTGGGAGGGGACGTGGATTTGGTGGGAGGGGACGGTACGATCGTGGTCCGCATGATCGGTATGTCTCAGATGGACGGGGAAGGTATGATGGCCGTCAGGGATTTGGCGACAAGGGTAGGGATAGAAGCTACAGCCGTAGCCCAGATAGAGGCCGCTCACGAGGCTATGACAGAAGAAGTGATAGTAGGAGTCTGAGTAGGAGCAGAAGCCGCAGCAGGAGCTGGTCACGTAGTAGAAGCCGCAGCCGGAGCTGGTCAAGGAGCAGAAGCCGCAGCAGCAGCCGTAGTCGCAGCAGGAGCAGGAGCCATGACCGTGGCACAGGATCAGAACGCAGGCCCCGAACAAGATCCGGTTTTGATGTGCTGCCATCAACTGGAGCAGGACCTGCTATAACCGGAACCACACCTGTGCCTGGAGCAGCAGGACCTCCTGTTTCAGCACTCGCACCTGCAGAATCACTGGTCGAATCGTCGGGAATGTCACCAATGTCTCCTGGTGGCCTGGTCCAGGGGGCTACACCTTTAGCGGGTGGAAACAACATCAGCGATCCGCTAGCTGACCAACCCTTCCAAGTAACTGGTGCTGTAACACCCAGTTTTCCAGCGGTCAAAACATTTTCAGGCCCTGCAGTTCAGCAGGCAGCCCCTGATGTATAACGAGGTTAATTTATAATCTCTAGTGTACCTGCTGTTTGATCCTTTGTACAATGGAGGATTAGTTTCTGGCGAACAGGGTAACTTTCTGGTTGTATGGATGACTGAATTTTCTTTGCGGCGTTGTCTATGGTCTTCCGGAGATGATTTGTGTGGTCAAGTTTGTGCTGAGAAGAAAAAGAAGTGGTCTGTCACAGTCGTAACCTGTAGAATTGTACCCGTGGTTATCTGTTGCTTTCCAATTTGTTTCTTTCACTTCAGTTCTTTTGATTGAATCAATTTTTTGTTAGAAACTGTGAGCTTATTATTGCTGCAATGACATGAAGTGATTCAATAAGTGTCATGGTTGCACAGTTGCGTATATGGTGTTCCCAACTATACTGGGATGAATTTGGCATGTATATTATTAACATGATTAAAGTGGAAGTTGACAGATACTAGCTCTAGTTGTGTTTGTGATTATTTTATCTGGATTATCGTAGCAAGTTGTTATTCCTATAGTCCTTCCAGATTCTGATTAGTTCCTCCAAACATTGCATTTCCCCTGTTCCTCTCCGCGATTGCAACCGATCAACAAGCAGGGATACCTTCCGAGCGGTGGCAACCGTGTTCGCCTTAAATCTAAGGTCACCAAGTGATTTAGGTCTTGTTTGGAATCTTTAAAGCTAATAGTTAGCTAGCTAGCTAATAATTTATTAGCTGGATTGAGTCAACTAATAATTAGCTAACTAATTATTAGCTGGAGGCCGAGTCTTCATGCAAGAGCAGCAAAAAGGAGACAACGTACGGGACTAGTGGAACGCGGCTGTGCTTTGTTACAAAACAACAAATGTTTATACAAAAGACAACATAGATTTTTTAAAAACAATACAAAGATTGGGCTGCGGAGGAGGACGAATGCTCTGGAGCTGCAAGATTGAACTGTGGAGCGGCTGCACGTTGGTCAATAGGGCGGCAGCCCGAGCGGCCAAATAGGAGGCAGAGCGAGCGGCCAAGCGGCTACGGTGGCAGCGCGACTAGGGCAAGCAGCGGCGGACGCCTCTCGCCTACGGGTGGTTGTGCGCAAGTGGGCCAAGCGTGCGGCAGCGCGAGCATCCCACGAGGTGGCGCTGCGAGCGAAGATCGGGGAAGTTTCTTTCTGTACGGGAGAAGAGAGACGAATGAGATAGAGTAGAGATAAAAGACCTTAGCCAACAATTAGTTAGATTGGAACAACTAATAAGATTATTGTTAGCTGGTTAGTTAATAATTAGTTGTACTATTAGCTGGGGAGTTTGAAACCTCTATAGCTAATTTCAGTAACTAACAATTAACTCCAAGGATTCAAAAAGAGTTTTAGAGTCATAATTTGTTTAGGCAGCTTGGAGACACCGGTTTCTCGGAGTCCCAAATATCTCAGTAGCGGTAAACTTCCAATACTTTTCAGTTAATTATATCCATACGCATAAGCCATGTACGTATATGTATTACCGGTCCATACACACAAAGGATATATAGTTACATTACATGAGCCTCACGTGGGCTGTCAAATAAAGTGAACAAGCCATTCAGCCTTTGAGCTGGCTATAACGTCATAGTACAACCGTAAATCATGAACAATACATCACAAATTGTTTCGATAGCCTCGTAATAGCTATTATTACGTACTCCCTCCATCCCAAATTATTTGTCACTCTCTAGTTTATTTTCGAACTAGAGAGTGACAAGTATTTTAGAATGGATAGAATATTAAGTATTATCTAGATGCGTAGAAATCTCAAATTGTTGATCAGAGAGGCTCAAACTTGCTGAGGGTGGTGAGACCCCTTCTTCCTCGGCAACGTGATCACATATCATCATCGATCGATCATCCTCTGCCTGCACTGTTGAATTAAACACCCCGTGGATGGAGTCGATGAGAGCCAGAGCCCGGGAAACTGAATTAGACAGACAAAGGAAAGCCAAAGTACCTTATGTACCTGCAGCAGCAGGCTGGCTGAGCGCAGTTTTCAGTTCCTCCAGAATTGCGGTTATTCGCGGAATTTCAACGTTATATTCCTCGAGCAGTCGTTCCTGTACCTCAACTTTTTCCATCTGCAGCCACGATATTGCATTCATTCTAACTGTTACGGATGGGACGGGCGAGCTCCCAAATGGGAAACATTTCCAAGTGCAAAGTCAAATGGATTATTGAAGAACGTAGCAGTGGAAGACATGAATGATGTAGAGGGAGTGAGTATATACCAGTTGATCCGAGGCCAACAGTTCAAATGCATGCTCTGAGCTTCCAACTGGGTCACTGGCGAGTTGCTTGGGGAGCGATGCTAACTGCAGTTATATACATTAAGGAGGCTAAGAATGATTCACTACAGTAAGTAAACCAAATGGCTGGAGTGGAGTGATTGTGCAAGCTTGATGAAATCACGATGAGAGGAGTATATACCTTTGCAACACAGGGATGCTCCTTGGGCATTGAACTTGCCACTTCCTCTGCCTCCTTATACAATGTGTTATAGAGATCTTGCTGAACATTGATCTCGGCACCGAGTGTGATAGCCTTCAGAACCTGAGCAATATTAACGACACCAGTATTAGAGACCACTACGTAACGTAGCCAAGGGATTATCAGTGGACCATAAGTCTTTAGCACGTAAATACAATGTGCATACCTTATAATTTTGTCGACTCATCACCCTTGAAAATGCATCCACAGGCCCTATTTTATCTTCGTTGATCTTTCTTAATTCACGCGCCGGGTGGTTGGGATGGATATCGATTGCTCGCTTGAGCACATCCTCTGCTTCATCCACCTCCACTCGACAGGCATCACCACAGTCGATGCTGGCATCTACAGACCGGAGAGATGAAAGGTTCTCCAAGCCAAACTCAAGACCGATGTTGGCATCCTTCAACTCCGCCACGGGGATGCTGAAATTGATGTGCTCAAGCCTTGGCATAGCCCCAGGTGCAAACCTCAGTGGTACAGTGACAGAGAATGATATCAGATTATGGAAACCTTCAGATCCACAAACTGCAAGCTTAAATCTGTGGACTCTGATAGCTGCAAGTACAAGCTTACGGAGCTTTGTAAACTTCCCTAGAGCTGCGAGATCCTTCTCGTCCTCTTCAGTTACTACCACCGACAACTGGCAGAGATTGGGAAGACGTTGAGCATCAATCCATGCTGGCAGCCTCGAGAACTCCAGATTAAATAGATCCAAGACACCAATACTTGAAGAGAGGGTGAAACTAGGTCCCATCGCAGCCATATCTATCGGATAGAATGCATTCGACCCTGAAATATCTATAGACTGTATCTTGTGCAGATTTCGTAGAGACTCCAAAAACTCTTTTCCCTGCCCTTCACCCTGTAGATTCATCCCGGTCTTGAGCACCCTTAGATTTGTCAGCTTGCCTAACTCCTTCACAAACTGGTTTGTAGAGCACTTGTTGCCGACACCACGGTACATCTCTGGTCCTACAACAGAAAACGAGTCCTTAATATAATCTGGCACTTCATGGTACATCTCCAACTCCACTAGTGACGTCAGCTTCCCGATCCACTCTGGCACGCTCATCTTCTTGTCAACACGAAGGCACATCAACTGTGTGAGTTGGCACATACTCGCCGGCAGTTCTTCTATCCCAGTGTCATCCAACATCAGTGTCTGCAAAAACTTTAGGCGACCTATTTCTTTGGGGAGCTTGCGAGCAGCTGTATGTGATATCCTAAGATACCTCAGATGGAGTAACTTTGCAATATGCTCAATATGATAACCTTCCATGGCAATGCAAAATTCTAGAGAGAGCACTCGTAAAACTTTAAAGCTGCAAACACGGGGCATGGAGTCTGTATGACCTATTTGGACATTAAATGACCTCAGTTGTGGCATGTCCTTATAATTAGTTTCTACCTTCGACATTTGGAGGGCTAACCGTCGAATATTGTCTTCTGCAGGTGGCTGTTCCTCACCATTCAAAACAACAGCGAAGTTCTCTTTACTTGACAAGTCACGAATGAGATGAAGTACCATGTCATGAACACGACAACCAGATAAAAGGCCTGAGCCTTTCTCCTCGATGGGTATGATCAAGTTTCTATTTATGAGTTCATGGAGGTATCCATCTCCAATATCAAAAAGCTCTTTCCCTTTTTCCACCTGGACAAAACCTTCAGCTATCCATCTCAGTATTAGATCCCTTCTCTCTATAACATATTCTTCTTGAAATATACTTAGATACAGCAAACAAGTCCTTAGATGGCAAGGTAGGTCGTAGTAGCTAAAACATAATATCTTCTTCATATTTTCAACATGTTTGTCACCGTCAGGCCCGAAACCGATGGAGTTGTATGCACCAGACCACTCCTCTAGTGGTTTACTAGCCAGAACACTTGCTATTGTAACAATAGCTAATGGTACGCCATGGCATTTCCGTATTACTTTATCAGATATCTCATCCAATTCAGCACTACAAGGACATTTTTCTTTCCCACCGAATGTTATTCTGCAGTATAGTTCTTCGGAGTTCTTATCAGAAAGTTCTGGCAGTATATAAACTTGACCACCAATTTCCTTCGAAACATGTGAGTTTCGAGTGGTCATGATTATCCTACTTCCAAAATTACCCTCAACAAAAGCATTCTTAATAATTTCCCATGTTGATGTGTCCCATATATCATCTACACCAATTAAGTACCTATGCATCACAACAAATAGGGAGCCATGAATCAGTAAAAAAAAATTGGAAAACTTGTCATGCCTGGTTCAGCAATACGAAAATGGCTTTTTTATCAATTATTGCAGAAAATAAAAAGTACTCATTACAGGGACTGGAATAATAAGTGTAAGCTGATGCCTATATATGTAGCAGTGGGACTTGGTGACTTGTACCTTTTGTCTTGGAGGCGGTTGCGGAGTATGTCGATGAGCTGCCTTTCATCCAATTGCATCATATCGACATGAGTGGACCTCTTCTTATCAATGTCAAAGATAATGCTTGCGTTCTTGTTTTCTTCAATATCAATGAGAATGTCCTTGAGGACTTTCCTTGGGTCAGGATTCCTGCCCACCGAAACAAAAGCCCTGCAATCAAATTGTAGATTAACCTTGTCATACACTGCCTTGGCAAGTGTGGTCTTGCCCAATCCTCCGAACCCGACAACAGAGACTATCTTCATCTCCTTGGCATCGGGTGCGGACAGCAACCTTATGAGCTCATCCCTTGGCTCATCGATGCCAACCAGCTTTGATGCGCTTCTGTAGAGATGCGAGAGGCGAGGGTCGACGTTTGCTGTTGCAGCAGGACGGGCCACGATATCGTCGATTCTGTACCTGGCACGCCTCTCAGACATCTCTTGAAGTTGCTTCTTAATGCCCTCGACGGCGCCGGCGATATCATGGCGAGCCTTCGCCCTGCCCAAGCTGAACAGCCTGCCCATCTTCTTCAGGAGTCGTTGGACCCTGTGGTCCGGGTCGGCAGGCTCAGGGCCGTTGCCGACACGGATGATGAAGGTGTCAAGGACATCCTCCATGTCATAAGACGCCTCCCTGACCTCGCATGCCCAGAGCTTGATCTGGTCATCGAGCTGCTCCCACGGCACGGTGGCCACCTTGCGGAGGGCGGCGTACATGCTCTCAAGCTCCTTTGACAGAGACTTGACATCCGCCCTCACGCCCTTCTGCAGCTTGTACTCCTTGTCGAGCAGCTCCAGCAGCTTGGAGGGCAGCATGACCATGGCCCCCGTGACCGTATCCATGGTGGGCTGCTCTCCTCTTCTCTGCTCTTGATAAGATACAGTAGTAGCTCACAATGATGTAATTAGCAACCCCATCTGCTGCTTGTGTGTGGGGAGTGGATGGAAATGCTTGCTCTATTTATAATATAGCCCAGGCCCTAGAGAGAACGTATAAGCAAATAGCCAACCCTGTTGCTTTCACAGACATTGTCCGGGTCGGACAAGCAACAACTGGGCAACTAGGAAGTGAAGGCAGACATGGAGCCCGCAGGCACATGGATTATTCGGATGCAACTTGACCTGTTGTTCAGCCGCCTTCATTGAACTTTCAGAGTTTCGCAAGTACTAACAAAGGTTGATCGGAAGCTCACAGGAAACAGGATTCAAGTAACCAGGGAAGGAAGCAACTGGAGTCTGCCGTCCTTGTCCATGCCCGCACATGCTGTTTTTCTTGCCTTGTTGGAAATGACGGAAGGTGGTGGAGGGATGCATCCGGATCCAGATAATAGATCGAGGAAAAGGACGACGACGACGACTCGTGACCTCGAGTCGTCGCTCAAGGACCGGTCTTTGCCAGTGGTGAGAAACTGAACCGACCAGGTGCGACGGCTCCCGGAGTGAGCTAGGCGGACTTTTCCCCGAAACGAACGGAAGAAGAACTGAAGAAGGTGAATCAAATGGAATGGAACACGAAAACCGAATGGAATTGAAGCAAATCTGTTACGGCAGCGGATCCAGCGGGGATAGCGGCGGAGCACGGAGGAGCAAAGACAGCGGCGGAGACCTAGACGAAGGCGACGCAGGGAGAGGAATGGACGGGAGGGCCGAGTCGCTCGAAGGCTCGAGAGTATTACCGTGTCGGTGTGGGGCGTGTGTGGTGACGCGTGGTGGCGTGGCGTGGCGTTTCGAGGTGCTCTGACAGGTGGGGTCGGCTGTGGTGTGGGGCCCACCTGTCGGACACCCCCTATGTAAAGCAGACACGAACTGGAGAATGGGATGAAAAAATAGAGAGAAGGAAAACCATCTTACCTGTGTTCCCTCGTCGTCGTTCCCGGCGAGCGCCCCGCGCCGCCCGTTGCGTGCTCACGCCGGCGCCTCGACGACCGCCGGCCACGGGGACGTAACAGCTGGTATCAGAGCCTTCGCCTTCTCTTTTCCGCTTTTGAGGTGTTTCGAGGTGGGGAGGTCGGTGATTTGGATTCGGGCGATCGTCGGGGTGTGGCATCACGGCGCCAGTTGCAAAGCCGTCGGTGCAGACCCGATTCGTCCTACAGGCGATGGCGGAAGAAGCGAAGGTGGACGGGGATCGGTGGAGTCGGGTGTTTAGCATGCTGGAGGAGTTGGCGCAGGGACAGAAGGAATTGAGAGGTCAGCAGAGTTTAACCACGTCTATGGTGGAACAGGCGGCGGGAGAGAGAGATCGGCTGGCCCAGCAGTTGGGAGAGGCGGAGAGGAAGATCGCAGCACTGTCGGTGGACCCTCGACGGAGGAATGATGGGGAGATGAGGATGGAGTCCTGGAGGGGAGAGGTTGGAGAAGGGAATTCGGGAGCTCGTGGAGTTGGAAGTGGAGATCGGGGGGATCGCTCATTCCTGAAGCTCAATTTTCCGAAGTTTTCTGGAGAGAGTCCTACCATCTGGATTGACAAGTGTGAAGATTATTTCTCCATCTTCCACGTGCCTGAATCTATTTGGGTCAGGGCGGCTAGTATGCATATGGAAGGGAAAGCTGCCAAGTGGTTGCAGATACACAAGATGACGGTAGGGTTGCGTTCGTGGGAGGAGTTTGTGAACGCAGTGAAGGAAAAGTTCGGGGAGTATGAATACCCGCAGGCTATGCATCACCTGATCAACCTGAGGCAGACAGCAGTGTTGGAGGATTACATCACCGAGTTTGAGGAGGCCAGGTACACCACCTCGATGCATAACCCTGATCTGGATGAGGTGTTCTATGTGGCCCAATTCATCAAAGGGCTGAAAATGGAACTGCAGGGGGCAGTGCAGTTTCAGCTACCCCGCACCATGAACCGGGCTATCACACTGGCGACGATGCAGCGTGACATTCAAGAGAAGGGGAGAATGAAGGCTAATAGAGGGGGAGGAGCAGTTAGAGCTGAAGGATGGGGTAAACAGGAAGGGAGGATGGGGGGAGCCTATCGTGACTTGTCCAGGGAGAGACAGCTGAGAGATTTTAGAAGACTCAACGGGTTGTGCTATGATTGTGGGGAGAAGTTTGAGCCTGGGCATGTGCAAAAGTGTGCCAAACGCAGAGGAGCTCAGGCCAATGTGCTGGAGCTAAAAGAGGGGGAGGTCGAGCTATCAGAAGGGGTGTTGCTGCAGTTGGAGAGAGAAGATGAAGAGGCGGCGGAGTGTTGTCAGGTCTCAACACACGCTCTGGCTGGCACTCAGGGGCCCGGCAGCATGAGACTTAGAGTGATGGTGCAGAACAAGGTGTGTGTGATGTTGGTGGATTCGGGCAGCTCTCTATCCTTCGTAAATGCAGAGTTTGTGGAAAGGTTGGGGTTGCCAACTCAGAAGTGTGAACCCTTGGAGGTGAGGGTGGCTTCAGGGGATATGTTGAGCAGTGACAGGGTGGTAAAGGGTTTTGAATGGTGGAGTGGAGGACATACATTCACAGGAGATATGAGGGTTCTGGGGTTGGGAGCTTATGATGTGTTGTTGGGATATGACTGGTTGGCTCAGTATAGCCCCATGCACTGTGACTGGAAGAAGAAAACCTTGCAGTTCGTAACGGCAGGGAGAGTGGTGAAGTTAAAAGGAGATCAGGAGGAAGGGAAGACTGGTCTAGCCGGGATCACGATAACTCAGCTGGGCAAAATGGTGAAGGGTAATGATGTGTGGAGTATGGTAGTAGTGGAGGTAGTTAGGGAAGAGAGAACGGAGAGAGGAAGAGGGGTGGACCGGGAGGGTCTGGAGAAATTACTACAGGAGTTCAAGGAGGTGTTCAGTAGTCCAGCCGGACTTCCACCCACTCGGCCTTTTGATCACGCCATTCCCTTGGTACCCGGGGCCATTCCGGTGAATGCCAGACCCTATAGGTATTCTCCACTGCACAAAACTGAGATTGAGCGTCAGGTGGCGGAGCTGTTGGAGAAAGGGTTGATCGAGCACAGTGTTAGCCCATTTGCGTCCCCAGTGCTGCTAGTCAGAAAGAAGGACGGCAGCTGGAGATTTTGTATTGATTACAGAAAGCTCAATGACCTCACAATTAAGAACAGATTTCCGATGCCCATGGTGGAAGAGATTCTGGATGAATTGGCTGGGGCGCAGTTCTTTACCAGTTTGGACCTGACAGCCGGGTACCATCAGTTGAGGATGAAGGAAGGGGAGGAGTATAAGACTGCTTTTAAAACACACTGTGGGCATTATCAATTCAGGGTGATGCCTTTTGGGCTAACTAACGCGCCAGCTTCCTTTCAGTGCGCCATGAACTCCATTCTGGGACCATACCTAAGAAAATTTGTGTTGGTGTTTATTGACGATATCCTGGTGTACAGTCCTACTTGGGAAAGACACCTTCAGCACCTGAGGTTGGTACTGGAAATACTGAGAGAGAATCAGTTCTTCCTCAAGGAGTCCAAATGCAGTTTTGCACAAAGGGAGCTGAGTTATCTAGGACATATTATCTCAGATCAGGGAGTGAGGACTGAGGAACAGAAGATACAGGTCATGAAGGACTGGCCAGTACCTAGCTCATTCACTCACTTAAGGGCTTTTCTGGGTCTCACTGGATACTACAGGAGGTTTGTTAAGGGATATGGGGTGATTGCCAAACCCCTGAACAACTTATTAAAGCACAAGATATTTGAATGGACCCCAGAGGCCCAGCAAGCTTTTGAACAGCTGAAAGAAGCTATGAGTAACACCCCTGTCCTAGCCCTACCAGATTTCAATGAGCCCTTTGTAGTGGAGACAGATGCCTGTGAGAAAGGGGTGGGGGCAGTGTTAATGCAGAAGGGGAGGCCAGTGGCTTTTCTAAGCAAAGCCATAGCAGAACAGCATAGGCACTGGTCAATCTATGAGAAGGAATTCCTGGCCCTCATATTGGCTGTGGGCAAGTGGAGGCAATATTTGGAGAGGACCTCTTTTGAAATCAGAACTGATCACAAGAGCCTGACCTTCTTAGATGATCAGGTGCTCCAGTCTGACCTTCAGAGGAAGGCTATGGCAAAGCTCATGGGGTTGGACTTCAAGATTGTCTATAAGAAAGGAAGAGAAAATGTGGTTGCTGATGCTTTGTCAAGAGTGGAGCAGGTGATGGAAGTAGCAGTGGTCCAGGAAATCACTCCACTATGGATACAGGAGGTCAAGAATTCCTATGTAACAGACTTGGATGCCCAGAATTTGTTGGCTGAGTTGTTGGTGGTTAGCCCAAATGAACAAGGTTTCTCAGTAGTCAATGGAGTGATAAGAAAGGAAGGAAGAATCTGGGTGGGAGAGAATTCTGCCTTGAGAGCTAAACTGATATCAGCCTGTCACAGCAGTGCAGTAGGGGGACATTCAGGCATTCATGGAACCTATCAGAGGATTAAGAAGATGTTTACATGGAAAGGTATGAAAGGAGAAGTGGAAGAGTGGGTCAAGCAGTGCCAGGTGTGTCAGCAGGCTAAGAGTGAGAGGACTATGCCAGCAGGGCTGCTGCAACCTCTGGAGATTCCCAAGGCTCCATGGCAGGATATCACCATGGACTTCGTGGAGGGCCTACCTAGGTCAGAGGGTTATAACACCATACTAGTGGTGGTGGACAGAATGTCGAAGTACAGTCACTTTATACCACTGAAACATCCTTACACAGCTGTTCAGGTGGCTACTGCACTATTGGACCAGGTGATTAAACTACATGGGCTCCCCAAAACAATGATCACTGACAGAGACAGAATTTTCTCTAGTGCAGTGTGGAAGCATATCTTCACTAGTATGAATATCAAACTACTGATGAGCACGGCCTACCACCCACAAACTGATGGGCAAACAGAAAGGGTGAATCAATGCTTGGAAGCTTACCTCAGGTGTGCTGTGCATGAAGTCCCCACCAAATGGAAATCTTGGCTGCCTTTGGCTGAATACTGGTATAACACCAGTCATCACTCCGCGTTGGGATGTTCACCTTTCCAGGCCCTGTACGGGTACGCCCCAAATCCTCTTCTGGCTCCAGAGATTCCTCAGACAGAAGACAAGAGCATCCAGGAGTATTTGTCAGAAAGATCAACACATCTGGAGATGCTCAAGGAAAAACTAGCGGCAGCCCAGAACCGAATGAAGCAACAAGCAGATAGAAAACGCAAAGATCGAGTTTTTATGGTGGGTGAGCTGGTCCTACTGAAGCTACAGCCATACGCTCAATCCTCCGTGGTAAATCGACCCTACCCCAAGCTTGCCTACAAGTTCTACGGGCCCTTTAAGGTCCTAGAGAGGATTGGCCGGGAGGCTTACCGTCTGGAGTTGCCTGCCGGAGCGCTGGTGCACCCAGTGTTTCACACATCGCAACTGAAGCCCTTCAACCCTAACTTTTCTCCGGTCTTCTCAGATCTGCCACAAATCCTTGATTTTTCCGCCGGCGACCTGAAACCCAAGATGATTACTGAGAGGAGGCCGGTGAAGAGAGGGAACAAGGGGGTACCGCAGGTGAAGGTGCTATGGTCCTTACCGGAGGAAACAGCAAGCTGGGAGGACTGGTTTGTGCTCATCAAGAAGTTTCCGGAGGTCGCGACTTGGGGACAAGCCGAGTTTCGAGGGGGGGAAGATGTTACGGCGGCGGATCCAGCGGGGATAGCGGCGGAGCACGGAGGAGCAAAGACAGCGGCGGAGACCTAGACGAAGGCGACGCAGGGAGAGGAATGGACGGGAGGGCCGAGTCGCTCGAAGGCTCGAGAGTATTACCGTGTCG
The DNA here is from genome assembly GCA_036927565.1 of Tuctoria greenei. Classification (NCBI taxonomy): domain Eukaryota; kingdom Viridiplantae; phylum Streptophyta; class Magnoliopsida; order Poales; family Poaceae; genus Tuctoria; species Tuctoria greenei. The sequence continues at coordinate 215,275,945 of JAYESD010000006.1, read as the reverse complement.
GTGTGGGGCGTGTGTGGTGACGCGTGGTGGCGTGGCGTGGCGTTTCGAGGTGCTCTGACAGGTGGGGTCGGCTGTGGTGTGGGGCCCACCTGTCGGACACCCCCTATGTAAAGCAGACACGAACTGGAGAATGGGATGAAAAAATAGAGAGAAGGAAAACCATCTTACCTGTGTTCCCTCGTCGTCGTTCCCGGCGAGCGCCCCGCGCCGCCCGTTGCGTGCTCACGCCGGCGCCTCGACGACCGCCGGCCACGGGGACGTAACAAAATCAAAGAAGAATCGAGGACTCCCGTCAAACGCCGCCGTCCGGCCGTCCAGCGCCGCCGTGCCTTCTCGCAGCTCCCGGCGTTCGCCTCCTCCATCGCGCGATTTGGTTGCCGATGCGGCTGTGCCTCACTCACTCTGTTGCTCGGGGGAGAAGGAACCGACGCTGGCGAGAGAAGAGAGAAAAAAAGAGAGAATTTTTGTTGTCCAAATAATTAGCTACCTTACTCTTGTTCCACTTTTTTTTAAACAATTTCTGGAGCATAATTAATAAATTCCAAACATTTTTATATTATTATTATTATAGGAAAGAAACAAACTGTCACCTTCACTTGTACTGCCCGTTCTTCAAAATTAATACCCAGGTAGTAGTACAAGGAGGAATGAACTTGAGCAGCCAAAATTGACTCCTCCCTGAAAGAGTAGCAGGTGGTAAATGGCATCCACAGATACTAGGCAAGTTACTCAAAATATTTGGATGGAATATTGGCTAAGGTATCAGAATGTTTGGCGAATTCTTCTGTTCCGGAACTAGCAGTGCCCCCTGCTAATTAACCTGCTTAGTACAATATATATATATATATATATATATATATATATATATATATATATATATATATAGCTCGGCCCGTTCGAAGCATTATTGTACAAGACGAACAGCACACTCATCCAGATACGATCAGAAGAATTTTGCACGTTTGGTCTCGCCATGGCAGCAGCAGCACTTGGCAAGCAGGGCGGTGTTGTGCTCTTGCTGGCTCTCGTCGTGGGCATAGCCATGATGGTCCCATCGTCCTGTCACGCAGCAGGTGATGCTATGCGTGTCTTTCTGTATCGTTTTTATCTGTGTACTCATCCATTCAAGCCACCACAAGAGAGTACTCCCTCCGCTCCGAAAAGTTTGTCGCTTTGTAGTTCATTTTATATATTATCATGATACATGCAGAGATTAAGGGACCGTTTGGTTTGCGGCCGCACTGCGCCACAGCGGTCAACGCCGTAGCTGTGGCGCGTGCGGCGTGTGTTGGTCTCGCGTACGAAGGTTAGGCGCGTCATGTTTGCACCCAAGTTTTTTCAGTTCATTTTCCCGCCTCAGACTTGCCGCAGTTGTGGCGTCAAAAATCGACGCCGCACCTTAGGCGCCGTCGCGGCTGCAGCGTGGTGCTCGGCGGCAGTAAACCAAACGGGCCCTAAACGCCGCTGCTAACACTGATCGATGAATGCTCAATTGTTTGTGACGACAGACTACTGCCAGTGGATCGTGCCGTGCAACACGGAGACGTGCACCAACTACTGCCAGAAGAACAACTACAAAAACTTCCAGCCGCTGTGCGTCCCGGGGCAGTACTACGCCAGCTGCTGCTGCCGAGTGCCCGGTGCCGCATCATGAACAACGCCAAACGATCGACGGCCGCCGGAGTTGGTCTCCCTCGTCCTACTAGCTTTACATCTGTATCTTTTGACGATTCTCTAATAACGATTGCTCTCTCTATCTCTAAAAGAATGTCATTTTTTTTAACTAAATTTAGTTTAAAAGACAACATACTTTTAGTGATAGAGGAAATACTTAGTTTATGTAATGATAATCTGAATTATTATTATTATTAATAATTATCCATAGAGACTGTGATGATGGCTTTTGCGGAACACACTTGTTAAACTATGGAGCTGTCTAAATTTTATGTGCCTGAAATTTAAGAAAATTTCAGACATCGAGTAATTATCAGATAATTACTATCATTAATCACCACTTTTTGTAATTAATTATTAATTTTACAGGTATCAATCACAAAAATGGTTCTGTTACTATTTTACAATTAACACAACCCTCACTAATTATGGGTTAACAGTTAACAAAATAAAAAAATTAATCATTTTTGTCCTCTCTCTCCTGCACACGGAACGCCGTGCCCGTGCCGGCAGCGGCGGACACTTCGACGATGGAGTCATTCTGCTGGTGCACGCCATTGCCTCCGCCCCGCGCTGTTGTAGTCGCGGGCCGCGCCGCCGTTCTCTTCCACCCGCGGTTGCCGCGCGCCCACCCTCCTCGTCGACGCCCCAGCGCGGTCGCCTCTTCCACTCGGCCGCCGGATCCGGCCGTAGGGCCGCTGGATCTGGCCGTCGGGCGTCGGATCTGGTCGCCGTCGCGACCCTCTCGTCGACGATCACCACGCGCGCTGCCTCGTCCTCGAATCTGGCCCACTGGCCGCTAGCGCCTCGCCGCCGCACTCCCTGCAAGCTGCGCAGCTCGGTGGCTTGCTACGGTGGCGGCGCGGCAGGGGAAGCTGATCCCGAGCCGCCCTCGCGAGGCAACGCGGGGGCCGAGCGCTGGGCGAAGGTGGCAAAGACCTGTCCTTGAGCGACGACTCACTCAAGGTCACGGGTCTTCATCCTTTTCTTGTCCTCCATCACCTTCCGTCATCTCCAACAACGACGAAAGACTCGAGTTGCTTCCAGGTAGCCGGTCGGTCCACCGATGTTACTTGCATCCTATTTCCTGTAAGCTTCCGATGAACCTTTTCATGCTAACGTAGTGTCGGTAGTTTTTTATTGTTGGCGTGAATACAACTTGGTAGAGCAGCCAAACCTAATGCGATTAGATATAGGCTCTCCATCTATCTACTGGATAGAGATGTTAACGAGCCGAGCTCGCTCGAGGGAGCTTTATAATATGTCTAGGCTCGAGCTAGTTTGATATCTGAGTTTGAAAATGAGTTTGAGCTCGGCTCAGTTGAAGCTAGCACAGGTTCGAGGGAACCTAGTTTGAACTCTGGGTTTGAAGAACAACTTGAATTCAGCTCAGTTGAAGCTCGAACATGCTCAAGCTCGGTTGATGAAAGCTCGTGCTCACAGCAGTTGTGAAAATATATTGAATACTACTCCCTCCATCCAAAAACACTTGTCACTCTCTAATTCATTTTTGCATTAGAGAGTGAAAATATTTTTGGATGGAGGGAGTAGTATATATGGTTGGTGGCCGATTATGACTTGTTACCAACTATGGCCATGCAACTTCAACAAATAATTCGTCAAAAGACATCCCACGTAGGCTGGGCCAAGGGCACCAAAAAGCTCATGAAAAGTACTCTCTCCGTCTCTAAATACTTGTCGCTTTGTAGTTCATTTTTGAACTACAAAGCAATAAGTATTTAGGGATGGAGGGAGTAGTTCCACGTGCTGCCTCATGCTCAACTAGCGCAACTCTGAAATTCTATTTTATGACTGTAGCTGAACAACAGGTCAAGTTGCATCCAAATAATCCATGTGGCTGAAGGCTCCATGTCTGCCTTCTCTTCCTAGTTGCCCAGTTGTTGCTTGTCCGACTCGGACCATGTCCGTGAAAGCTAGAGGGTTGCTTTTTTTTCCTTACGTTATCCCTGGTGTGGACTGGGCTATATTATACATAGAGCAAGCACTTCCATCCACTCCCCACACACAAGCAGCAGATGTGGTAGATAATTACATCATTGTGAGCTGCTAATGTATCTTATCAAGAGCGAGCGGAGAAGAGCAGCCCAGCATGGATCTGGTCACGGGGGCCATGGGCATGCTGCGCTCCAAGCTGCTGGAACTGCTGAATGAGGAGTACAACCTGCAGACTGGCGTGAGGGCGGATGTCGAGTATCTGTCAAAGGAGCTAAAGAGCATGCACACCGCCCTCAACAAGATGGCCACCGTGCCGTGGGAGCAGCTCAATAAACAGATCGAGATCTGGGCATACGATGTCAGGGAGGCGTCATATGACATGGAGGATCTCATTGACACCTTCATCGTCCGTGTCGGCAACGACCTTGAGCCTGCCGATCCAGACCATTGGGTCCAACGACTCCTCAAGATGATGTGCGAGTTGTGCGCGCTGTTCGACTTCGATAAGGCTATGGCTCGCCACAATTTCGCCCATGCTGTAGCGGCCATCAAGAAGCAAGTTCAGGAGATGTCTGAGAGGCGTATGAGGTACAGGGTCGACGATATTGTGGTTCATCCTGCTGCTGCAGCAAGCGTCGATCCTCGCCTCTCGCATCTCTACACAAACGCATCAAAGCTTGTTGGCATCGATGAGCCAAGGGATGAGCTCATAAGGCTGCTGTCCGTACCTGATGCCAAGGAGATGAAGATAGTGTCCGTCGTCGGGTTCGGAGGATTGGGCAAGACCACGCTTGCCAAGGCAGTGTATAACAAGCTTAATATGCAATTTGATTGCAGGGCCTTTGTTCCGGTGGGTAGGAATCCTGACCCAAGGAAAGTCCTCAGGGACATTCTCATTGATATAAAAAATAACAAGAATACAGATATTATCTTTGTCATTGATCACAAGAGGTCCACTGACCTCGATCTGATGCAATTGGATGAAAGGCAGCTCATCGACATACTCCGCAAACACCTCCAAGACAAAAGGTACGTACAGGTCTCCACTTACTGTTACAGTCTCTTTGATCAGTATTTTTATTACAGTCCAATTTCATATTACTGAAAACAGGCATGACACCTCATTTCTCTTTTTACAAGTTTTCTAATTTATTTTATTTTCTGCTGATTCATGGCTCCCTGTTGGTTGTGATGCATAGGTACTTAATTGTTGTAGATGATATATGGGAGACATCAACATGGGGAATTATAAAGAATGCTTTTATTGACAATAATGTTGGAAGTAGGATAATCACAACTGCTCGAAATTCTCATGTTTCGAAGAAAATTGGTGGTGAAGTTTATAAACTACCAGAACTTTCTGATGAGAAGTCCAAAGAACTAGTGTGTAGAATAACATTTGGTGGGGAAGAAAAACGGCCTCGTAGTGCTGAATTGGATGAGATATCCGATAAAATAATACGGAAATGCCATGGCGTACCATTAGCTATTGTTACAATAGCAAGTGTGCTGGCTAGTAAACCAGTAGATGAGTGGTCTAGTGCATACAACTCCATCGGTTTTGGGCCTGACGGTGATGAACACATTGGGAATATGAAGAAGATATTATGTTTTAGCTACTACGATCTACCTTTTCATCTAAGGACTTGTTTGCTATATCTAAGTATATTTCCAGAAGAATATGATATAGAGAGAAGGGAGCTAATACTAAGATGGATAGCTGAAGGTTTTGTCCAGGAGGAAAGAGGGAAAGAGCTTTTTGATATTGGAGATAGCTACCTCCTTGAACTCATAAATAGAAACTTGATCATACCCATCCAGGGTAAAAGCTCAAGCCTTCTATTTGGTTGCCGTGTTCATGACATGGTACTTCATCTTATTCGTGACTTGTCAATTAGAGATAACTTTGTTGTTGTATTGAATGGTGACGAACAACCACCTCCAGAAGGCAATGTTCGCCGGTTAGCCCTCCAAAAGTCAAAGGTAGGAATTAATTATTATAAGGACATGCCACAACTGAGATTGTTTAATGTCCAAGTAGGTCATATGGACTGTATGCCCCGAGTTTGCAGCTTTAAAGTTTTGCGAGTGCTCTCTCTAGAATTTTGTTTTGGCATGGAAGGTTTTCATCTTGAGCATATTGCAAAGTTACTCCATCTAAGGTATCTTAGGATAGCACATACACATGCTCGCAAGCTCCCCGAAGAAATAGGTCGCCTGAAGTTTTTGCAGACACTGATATTGATTAACACTGGGATAGAAGAACTGCCGGAGAGTGCGTGCCAGCTCGCACAATTGATGTGCCTACGTGTTGACAAGAAGATGAGCGTGCCAGAGTGGATCGGGAAGCTGACGTCTCTAGTGGAGTTGGAGATGTATCATGGTGTCGGCAACAAGTGCTCTGTAATGCAGTTTGTGGAGGAGTTAGGCAAGCTGAGAAATCTAAGGGTGCTCAAGACCGAGATGAATCTGCAGGACGAAGGGCAGGGAAGAAAGTTTTTGGAGTCTCTACGGAATCTGCACAAGATACAGTCTATATATATTTCATTGTCGAAACCATTCTCTCCGGTGGATGTGGCTACGATGGAATCTAATTTCACCCTCTCTTCAAGTCTCTGTGTCTTGGATCTACGTAATCTGGAGTTCTCGAGGCTGCCAGCATGGATTGATGCTCGACATCTTCCCAATCTCTGCCAGTTGTCGGCGGTAGTGTCTCAAGAGGACGAGAAGTACCTCGCAGCTCTCGGGAAGTTCACAAAGCTCCGTAAGCTCGCACTTCTAGTTACCATAGTCCGCGGATTTAAGCTTGCAGTTTGTGGGTCTGACGGGTTTCAGAATTTGGTATTATTCTCTGTCAATGTACCACTGAAGTTTGCAGCTGGAGCTATGCCAAGGCTTGAGTACATCAATTTCAGCATCCCCGTGGCACAGTTAAAGGATGCCAACATCGGTATTGAGTTTGGCTTAGAGAACCTTTCATCTCTCCGGTCTGTAAGCGCCTGGATTGATTGTGAAAATGCCTGTCGAATGGAGGTGGATGAAGCTGAGGATGTGCTAAAGCAAGCAATTGAATCCCAACCCAACCACCCAGCACGTGAAGTAGCAAAGATCAACGAAGATAAAATGGGGCCTGTGGATTCATTTCCAAGGCTGGTGAATCGACTAATTTGCACGGTGTGCTTATTGTACTACATGTTAATTTATGGTCCACTGATGATCTTTTGGTTACTTTACGTAGTGATCTAATATATAATACTGGTGTTAATGCCCAGGTTCTGAAGGCTGACGGACTCGGTGCCAACATCAATGGTAATCAAGATCTCTATAATGCGTCGCGTAAGGAGGCAGAGGAAGTGGCAAGTTCGATGCCCAAGGAGCACCCCTGCGTTGCAAAGGTATATATAGTCCTCTTATCATGAAGCTTGCACAATCACTCAGTCCAACCATTTGGTCAATTTACTGTAGTGAATCATTCTTAACCTCCTACTTAATTCTATAACTACAGTTAGCATCGCTCCCCATGCAACTCGCCGGCGACCCAGTCGGAGGTAAACATAATGCATTTGAGCTGTTGGGCTCGGGACAACTGGTATATACTCCCTTTGCATCACGCATCCATGTCTTCCACTGCTACGTTCTTCAATAATCCATTTGACTCTTGTCACCTAGCTTAGCTTGCACCTGAATTCAGAGCATGCCCATCCCATCCGCGCATAACAGTTGGGATGAATGCAATATCTTTTCGTGGCTGCAGGATGAAAAAATTGAGGCTCAGGAACGACTGCTCGAGGAATATAACGTTGAAATTCCGCGATTGGCCGTGATTCTAGAGGAACTGAAAACTGCGCTCAGCCAGCCTGCTTCAGAAGGTACATACAGTACTTTTTCTGTCTGTTCCCATTCTCAGACTCTGGCTCTCGACTCCAACCATGGGGTGTTTGATTCAACAGTGCAGGCAGAGGATGATCGATTGATGATGATATCTGATCTCTTTTCGGAGGAAATAGAGGAAGAAGGGGTCTCACTACCAGCCTCAGCAAGTTCGAGCCACCAATAATCAACGTTTTGACTATGGTTGTGTACCATGAGATTTCTACGCATCTAGATAATACTGTAAGTAATACTCTCTTCATTCCAAATTACTTGTCACTCTATAGTTCAAGTAATTTGAAATAGAGGGAGTAGTAGTACAAGGATATCAAAATAATTCATGATGTATTATTGTTCATGATCTACATACGGTTGTACTATGACGTTATAGCCAGCTGAAAGGCTGAATGGCTTGTTCACTTTGTTTGACAGCCCACCTGAGGTTCATGTAATGTATAACTATCCTTTGTGTGTGTTTTTTTTAGAAAACTGAACTACCCTTTGTGAGCTTATTCGTTTACATTTCTCTGTAGTATATATACCTGTTATTATGATCATCATAGCAATATAACTGGCTCTAGCACCTCCTTCAGTCAGCCCAAGCAACAGACTTGAAATACTCTCTTCATTTTAAAATACTTGTTACTTTTTAGTCTAAAAATAAACTAGATAGTGATAAATATTAGTTCAAAAATGAGAGTAATAAATATTTTGGAATGGAGGGATTATTTTTTTCAGGTATTCCAGACAGCAAAATATAGCTGAATACATCTGTCTGTACGTCAACAAAATATCACCGGAGGGCATGGCTGTTATTCTGCCAAAGAAAGGCAGAAAGCAAGCAAAGGCATGTGTGTGTTACAAACAAACAAGGTACTGTAGCAAGCAAAGTCGGCCACAGTACAACACGGTCTGATTATCTTGATGAGAAACCCAAGATGCGGGCGGAGCCTCATCAAACCCAGTTCTTGATGCTGCCGCTGTAGTTGCTGCGCTTGTCGAAGTAGCGATCCCACAGCATGACGCCACCGTAGTTGGTCGCCCTCTGCGCCACCGGCAGCACGGCGTTGCGGAGGGTCACGGGGTCCGTGTAGTAGCCGGTCTTGGCCGCCTGCGCCGACGCCGGCAAGCCGACGTAGATCTTGGTGAACGGGTACGCCGCCGTCCACTTGCCCCACTGCTCCGCGTTGAACCCGACGCAGTCCGGGTGGTCGTCGTAGAACCGGACGTGGATGCGCTCGAAGATGCCCGTGTCGAGCGCCTCCTTGACGCGGCCGTCGGGGAACCGGCAGTGCGGCGTCGCCGTCAGGTGCAGCAGCTTCCCGTCGCCGGCGCGGATGTTGTGCTTCGCGAGCTCCAGGGCCAGCACGTTGTAGTGCTCCGCGGGCGTCCCGTGCTCCAGGAACATGTCGACGCCGTCGAGCCAAGCGTCGCCGAAGGGCCGGCTGGTGTCGTTCAGGTTGCCGCCGAAGTAGGTGTTCCAGAGGTGGTCGAAGAGGGCCAGCGCCGACCGGTTCGTGGGCAGCGAGTACCCGCCGCCGAACCCGCCGATGGAGATGGAGACGGGCACGCCCAGGAACTGGCACCGCTTGATGGCGTCGCCCATGCCGGCGACCGGGTGGCCGGAGATGTCGAGGTTGTACTTGCCGCTGCCGTACGCGTCGAGGAAGGACATGATCACCATGCTGTACTTGCCGGAGTCGCAGGCCTCGCGGAGGGAGCCCTCGTCCCTGTGCCGGCCCCAGAACACGGTCACCTGCCCGGTCTTCCTCCCCTGCGCGGAGGCTGAACCGGACAGGAAACTCATCGTCACGACAGAGAGAAGAAGAGCAACCAGTAAAATTAAAGACGGCCTGCTCCAGCTGCGTGTGAACGCCATGGCAACTGATGATCGAGCTTCCTGCTCCTGCTCAGAGCCTCAGACAGTTGAGTTTGAATAATGTGTATGTATAGAGACAGAATTGGCAACAGAGTTAATTGCTGATGCTGAAACACAACACTAGCAGCCGCCGCCGCCATGGTTGACTGGTTAACTACCATCTGAAGTTTTCAGCCACCTTTTGATGTGTGGCAGATGGTGCATGCAGTGAAGTGCGACCATCACTGACCATGCATATTTTAATTCAACGGATCGAGCATACTCAAGCATCAGAGCTCCCGATTGGATGCACGTTAAGACTGTTTTGGTCTCGTTTAAATCCGAGTCTCCATTCGTTGACTCGCACGAACCAAAATGGATTGACGTCGGCCTCGCCGCCGCCCCCACACGACCAAGGCACTTCCATGAAGCTTCGGGTGCACACTTAAAGCGACGACGTGTATCCTGCATGGAGAATTGACTAGTTTTTTTGTTTGATTTTTCGTAAATATTGGATCATTCCAAAACTTATCCGAAAACTAACTAAGACCATATAACAATAGCAGAGAAGAAATACAAGTTCGTTCTAAAAAAAAATGAATTTGTGATTCGTTTTTCGAAGAAAACAAGACATAAATCCTTTGAAATTTTCGCAAAATTTTAATACCTTTGAAACATCAGGGGAAATTAGGCATGACTATGTAACACATTCGATAAGGAGTATAAGCTTGATCTCAAACAAACATGAATTGGGACCTTTTTTTCGAAGAAAACTCTGTTTCCAATAAAAATAAAGCCTAAAATCTTTGGATATTTCGCACAAAAAATGATAGTTTTGAAACCTCCCCGGAAACTAGGTACGACTATGTGTGGAATAGCCGAGAAAGAATACAAGCCCGATCTGGAAGAAAAATAAATTTATGACCTGGTTTTCAAAGAATACACTGTTTTCGGTAAATCAAAGGCTAACTTTTTAAGATTTTTCGTGAAAATTTGATACCTTCGAAACTTCTCCAAAACTGAAGTATGGCTACACAACACATATATGACAAAGAATACAAGATAGATCTAAAAAAAGAATTTAGGATTATTCTTTAAAGAAAACTGCATTTTGAGTAAAATTGAAGGTTAACACCTTTTAATTTTTTTTTGCGAAAATTTGATGCCATCAAAATTTCTCCCAAACTTAAGTATGACTATATAACACATATCCGAAAAGGAATATAAGCTCAATCTAAAAAAATGAATTTTCAATCATTCTTATGAAAAAAATTGTGTTTTGAGTAAAATTGAAAGCTACCCTTCAAATTTTTCGCGAAAATTTGATACCTTCGAAACTGCCTCAAAACTTATGTATGACTATATAACACATATCCAACAAAGAATACAAGATTGATCTCGAAAAAATAAATTTTCGATCGTTCTTTTTCAAAAAATGCATTTTGTGTAAAATCGAAGGCTTTGGATTTTTTGTGAAATTTTGATACCTTCGAAATTTTCCCAAAACTTAAGTATGGCCACGTAACACATATACTACAAGGAATACAAGCTCGATGTCAAAAAAAATTAATTTATGATAATTATTCAAAGAGAACTAAAATCCTTAAATAGGTACAAAGTAGTCAAGGGCACTTGTCTTTTTCTCGTATAGTTGCTCAGATCTTCTGATGGAACTCTCAATCTTCGAGATATTCGTGTTACTTCTTGATCGTGTCACGAATGCATATAAACTACCGTCAGAAGACAAATAAAAAATTCAAAAGCAATACACCATACAAGCAATACACTATTATGATGACTTAAATTGGACTTATGTTGATTTGTTATGTTATAGTTAAATTTTCGGTTCAAACTATGTGATTATATTGATTATTCAAGTTACAAAATAAATTACATTATGCAAATATGGTTTCATAAGAAAATTAGATATTTTTCTATGTTTTATTTATATTCATTTCTAAGACTTGATATTATTTTTAAGATATTGAAATATATTATGTATATGTTTTGGCAATTCAAAGTGTGTTTTAGCATTTATCTATAAAGGTTTCATAACTAAATAAACCAATGTTGAGTTGATTCAGAATTAAAATAATTATTACAGCAAAGAATTACGTATACAATTGATAATATTAATTCTCTATAATTTAATATGAATTATTAGGAAATTCTAGAATAAACTTGCTATTTTATAAATTATTTTGGTACTTATTTTACTTTATTCTATGAATTGGGAATTAAATAATTAACCTTAATAAGAATCATTTATAAAATAATTAATATTAGTTTTCTGCATTTTATTATGAATTATTATGAATTTTTCTGGAATTATTAGCTATTTTCAAAATTAAATGTGCATTTATTCTACTTGTGCTGAAAAGTATAATTACACAAAATATAAAGCCAATAATAATATTTTGATTTTCAGGGGTTGTTCTATAAATATCACAACACTAGATCGGTTAAAAACACAATTTCTGAATTAATACGGTTTTTCTAGCAATTTTCTCTAAGTTCCAGATTTATTTCATAATTAAAAGAAACACCAGGGTTGTATTTTTAAGTATCAGGACCTACTCATAATTAAATAATACTTCACAGGGGCCTAATATTAATTTTATCAAGAGCACAAGGGTCTATGAGCAATCTAACACACTTTCCTGTATTTTTTTATTTAAATTAATTAGTAAAGTCTACCAAAATTCATGTTCAGGGGCTTGTGGTCTGCGTCTACGGCCCGCGATGGACCAGGCTAACATGAGCCCTCAGATCTAGCACCAAGGGTTCTGATTTATTATGATGAAGGGGTATGGAAGCTCTAATATTGGCCATTGCTTGGTGGATGGACGACAAGGGATACTCCGGTGAGGTCTCTGGTGGCTTGAGAGGAAGAAGATGGTGGTGCCATGGCTGGAGCTTGCCGGAGTTGGTCGGATTGGTGCTACGGTGGTCAGAGGTCGACGGAGTTTAATGGAAAATAGATAGGGGCTCATGGGGGACTCACCAAGGGGTTTCACATGGCTCAGAACGACGTGGAGAGTTGCCAGTGACGAGGAGGCGCGACGATGTGCGACGGCATTCGTCGAAGTCGATGATGAGGCCACCAATCCATCGACCGACTTGCCTGGAGGCTTCCTAACATCGGCGCATGCGATGGACATACTAGAACAGAGAAAGGTGGAGCAAATCAACGGGAACACCGATAACTTACCTGTGCAGCGGCGACTATGGTCGTAGAGCTCGAGGGAGGGAAAAGAGGGGCTCGAGGCTGAGGATTTATGGAAGAATCGAGTGGAAATGAAAGAGAGCACGATTATGGCCATTAAACGGTGGAGGGAAGTGGGGGAATGGGCGACCACAACGTGTGACGGTTGCTAGAACGCGAGCATGCACCCAAATTGCTCGATTAAATGCCACTAGGACGTGAGTTACAGTTTCTGCAGGAATGGTGGGGGTTGGAGATGACGATTGGGTCCCACGCGCAGTAAGAGATAATAGAGGATTCAGGATGGGCTAGTGAGATTTAGGGTGTTACAATTCTCACGAAAATTTGATACCTTAGCGAATTCCGTAAAACATACATATAGCTATGTAGGACAAATAAAACATTGAATACGAGATTGATCTCAACGAAAAATGAATTTATGATCATTCTTTTGAAGAAAACTTTGTTTTGAGCAAAAACGAAAGCTAACCGTTTGAATTCTCGCGAGAATTTGATATCTTTGAAAATTCCCCAAAACATATGTACGACTACGCCGGACATATAAAACATGAAATACGAGCTCGAACTCGAAGAAAAATGAATTTATGATTGAAGAAAACTCCTTTTTCACAAAATCGAAGGTGTTACCCTTTGCATTCTCACGGAATTTGATATCCTTGAAAAATTCTCAAAACATACGTATGGCTACGTAGGACATATCAAAGATGGAATACAAACACGATCTTGAAAAAAAATGAATTTGCTATCATTCTTTTGAAGAAAACTTCGTTTTGAGTAAAATTGAAGGTAACCCATTTGAATTCTCGAAAAATTGATATCTTAAAAAATTCCCCGAAACATACATATCACTACGTATGAAAAATATAACATGGAATATGAGTCTGATCTCGAAGAAAAATGAATTTACGATTATTTTTTAAAGAAAACTCTGTTTTTAGTAAAATCAAAGGCTAATTCTTTTGAATTCTCGCGAAAATTTTATATATTCAAAATTTTCCCAAAACGTACATATGCCTACGTAGGACATATACAACATGGAATGCTAGCCTGATATCGAAGAAAAATGAATTCGCGATCATTCCTTCAATCGAAGGCTAACCCTTTGGAATTCTCATGAAAATTTGGAATCTTTGAAAATTCTCCAAAACATAGATATGGTACGTAGGACATATACAGAATATGAGCTCGATTTCGAAGAAAAATGAATTTTACGATAATTCATTTGAAGAAAACTCTATTTGGAGTAAAATCGAAGGCTAACCTCTTTGAATTCTCATGAAAATTTGATATCTTTAAAAATTCCCCAAAACATACATATGACTACATATGACATATACAACATGGAATACGAGCTCGATCTCGAAGAAAAATGAATTTACGGGTATGACTACATAGAACATATAAAATATTGAATACGAGCTCGATCTCCATGAATATTGAATTTACTATCATTATTTTGGAGAAAACTCCATTTTGAGTAAAATTGAAGGCTAACTTATTTGAATTCTCGTAAAAATTTGATATTTTCGAAAATTTCCCAAAACATACGTATGGTTCCATAGGAAATATACAACATGGAATAATAGCTCAATCTCGAAGAAAAATGAATTTAGAATCATACTTTTTGAAGAAAACTTCGTTTGAGTAAAATCGAAGTTTAACCCCTTTGAATTCTCGCAAAAATTTGATATTTTTGAAAATTTCCGAAAACATACATATACAACATGGCATACGAGATCGATCTTGAAGAAAAATAAATTTACGATCATTCTATTGAAGAAAACTCCGTTTTGAGCAAAATCGAAGGCTAACCCTTTTAAATTCCCACGAAAATTTAATATGTTAGAAAATTCCCCAAAACCTATGTATGGCTGCGAAAGACATATACAACACGAAATACGAGCTCGATCTCGAAGAAAAATAAATTTACAATCATTCTTTTGAATAAACCTCTATTTTGAGCAAAAACAAAGACTAACTCATTTGAATTCTCGCGAAAATTGATATCTTCAAAGGGGTTAGCCTACGAAAATTTTCGTAGATATCAGTTTTTCGCGAGCGTTCAAAGGGGTTAGCTTTTAAAAACGGAGTTTTCTTCAAAATAATGATCATGAATTCATTTTTCTTCATGATCGAGCTTGGATTCCATGTTGTACATGTCATTCGTAGCCATACGCATATTTTAAGGAATTTTTAAAGATATAAAATTATCACGATAATTCAAAGGGGATAGCTTTCGTTTTTACCCAAAGCGGAGTTTTATTCAAAATAATGATTTTAAGTTCATTTTTCTTCGAGATCGAGCTTGCATTCCGTGTTGTATATGTCATAAGTATCCATACATATGTTTTGGGAATTTTTTTTAAAATGTCAATTTTTTGCGAGAATTCAAAGGGGTTAGTCTCCGTTTTTGCTCAAAAAGGAGTTTTCTTCAAAAGAATGATCATAAATTGATTTTTCTTCAAGATTGAGCTTGTATTTCTTGTTGTATATGTATTATGTAGCCATATTTTTTTGAATTCAAAAGGATTAGCTTTCGATTTTACTCAAAATGTAGTTTTCTTCAAAAGAATGATCGTAAATTCAATTTTTCTTCGAGACTGAACTCACATTTCATGTTGTATATGTGTGTCTTACGTAGCGATACTTATATTTTTGGGAATTTCGAGGATATCAATTTTTCGCGAGCATTTATAGGGGTTAGTCTTTGAAAACAAAGTTTTCTTTAAAAGAATGGTTGTAAATATATTTTAATTTCAGATCTAGCTCGTATTCCATGTTGTATATGTCCTACATAGCTATACGCACATTTTGGCGAATTTTCGAAGATATCGATTTTTCGCGAGCATTCAAAGGGATTAGCCTTCGAAAACGGAGTTTGCTTTAAAAGAATGATCATAATAGCCTTCGTTATTGCTCAAAACGGAGTTTTTTTTTCAAAATAATGACCATACATTCATTTTTCTTTGAGATCGAGCTCATATTCCATGTTGTATATGTCCTATGTAGCTATACGTACGTTTTGAGAAATTTTCAAAGATATAAAATTTCTGCGAGAATTCATAGGAGTTAGCCTTCGTTTTTACTTAAAATGAAGTTTTCTTTAAAATAATGATCCTAAATTCATATTTCATTAAGATCGAGCTCATATTCCATGTTGTATATGTCCTACCTAGCCATACGTAGGTTTTGGAGAATTTTTTAAGATATCAATTTCTGCGAGGATTCAAATGGGTTATCCTTCGTTTTTGCTCAAAACGGAGTTTTCTTCAAAAAAAAAAAAAGATCATAAATTTAGTATTCTTTGAGATTGAGCTCGTATTATGTGTTATATATGTCCTACATAGCCATATGCACATTTGGGGTAATTTTCGAAGATATCAATTTTTTGCAATAATTCAAAAGGATTAGTCTTCGTTTTTGCTCAAAAAGGAGTTTTCTTTAAAAGAATGATCGTAAATTCATTTTTCTCCAAGATCGAGTTTGTATTCCTTGTTGTATATGTCCTACTTAGTCATATGTAGGTTTTGGGGGATTTTTAAAGATATTGAATTTTCGAGAGGATTCAAAGAGGTTAGTCTTCATTTTACTAAAAATGGAGTTTTCTTCAAAAAATGATAGTAAATTATAATCATTAATTTACAATCATTATTTTGAAGAAAATTGTGTTTTGACTAAAATCGAAGTATTTTTCACGAAATTTTGATACCTTTGAAACTTCTTCAAAATTCAAGTATGAATAAGTAACACATATACGACATGAAATCAAACTCGATCTCGAAAAAAATGAATTTAGGATCATTCTTTTGAAAAATCCGTGTTTTAATTAAAATTGAAGGCTAATGCCTTTGATTTTTTGCGAAATTTTGATACCTTCAAACTTCTCCCAAAACTTAAGTATGACTACATAAACATGTATACAACAAGAAAAACAAGCTTGATCTCAAAAAAATGAATTTATGATAATTTTTTTGAAGAAAATTGCGTTTTGAATAAAATTGAATGCTATTTCGAAGAAAAAAAATTATTTTTACTAAGATAGAAGGTTAATCTCTTTGGACTTTTTGTGAAATTTTGATACCTTCAAAACTATACTAAAACTGAAGTATGGTTACATAACATATATCCGAAAAGGAATACAAACTCGATATCGAAAAAAATGAACTTACGATCATTTTTTTAAAGAAAATTGTGTTTTGTGTGAAATAGAAGGTTATCTTCTTTGGTTTCTTCGCCGACATTTGATAGCTTCAAAATTGTTCCAAAATTTAAGTATGTCTACGTAACACATATTCAACAAGAAAATACAAACTCGATCTTGAAATAGATGAAGAAAAAATGAATTTACTCGGAGGATCAAGTAAAGGGTATAATGTAATCTAACTGCTTTATTTAGATTTTTAAAATATTTTTGGCCTGCACATCGTGTCAATGTCTTTTAGACTATAAAATGTTTTCTTTTGGGAAGAGAGAGCAGATCATGAGAAAAAATTCAGGCAAATCGATCTTCGTCTCCTGATACTCCCATATCCATCTTTGGCTTCCCAAGTTGCCAAGAAGAACAAGCTCTCTCTCCTTTTCCTTGTGAGGCAGAGGCAGTCCCGTCGTCGTGCTCCGCCTCGTCTCGCCCTTGCTTCGTCCCCCCCCAACCCACACACAACACGCACGCTCTTCCTCGCAACAACACTCCTCGTGTCCTGCATCCTCATGCCAAGTCACACCGCCGGCACGTTGCCCTCTCCCCCTCGGCCGTGACGAGGCTCCTACAGTTTTGTGCTCTCTCTGTCACCGGCCTCGGTTCTTGATTCATCCCGTATTCCCGTACCATCGAATCACTCCTCTGGATTCCCTCGCCTCGGCAGCCTGCTCGCCGCCATGCCGCCGGTGCGCGGGGCCAAGCGCCGCAGGAAGGCGGCGGCGGAGAAGAAGAAGGCCGCGGCAATGGCCGCCGCCGCGGCCGGCGCCAACGGCACGCCCGCCGACTGGTGGGACGGCTTCTGCATGCGGATGGCAGGTGCGTGCTCCCTCCCCGTGACCGTACGTCACGAAGATTTGATTTGCGCGTATTGTTCGTGTAGCTCTCGAGCATCAGGTGCCGATTGGTAGATCTAATTTCGCATCAGAGCTGGATTTCGTAGTCAATCTCGATCGTGCTAGGGAGTGCTCGAAATGAATGTGGTGGTTTCACTTTCATACGAGTTGGAGCAATGCCATCGGGCTTTTCTCCTTCGCTAGTGTGTCTGTCGTGTTAGTAGCGATTGTCGCGTCGTGGTACATCATGGACAGTGAACACTCCAGTTTTAGGTGGTATACTTTGATTTTCGGTTCCACTTCTACATAAGATGGTTTCCTCTGTTGGAATTGGGACAGAAATAGAACTAGTTTTCCAAAACTGAGCTCTGGACTCTGCAGTGCATATCTCTGTCCTCATTGGTTACTACTACTCTGTGGCAGGATAATTTTCTTTCTTTCATATATGCCTAGTATAGCTGATTGGCTACAACATGGGGCCAAATGCAGGCTTCAGACACCATGTTACCATGGAGTTTGGTATTTCATTTGACTGCTGATGGTAGTCACATAGTGCTTCTTGTTTCTGCATCCTAGTTGTATTTGAACATTCATGTTGCAGTTCATGTTCTGCCACAGAAGGCACGTATAATATTCGCTGAAATGTTCTTGTGAAATTCTTTGAACTAAAGCCCACTTACAGTTTATGAATTTGACTATAAGGAAAGCTTATATGTTATAATATTGGACAAAATTTTGGCGTTCCAAACTAAAGACCTCTTTCAGTACAACAATTTACATTGAGAAAAGCCATTGATCATCCCATAGCATGGCCAGCTTTACCGTAACTAATCTAGCTTTAAGCATGTGATGCTAGTTGTTTTGTCGGCACGTAGCATGGGGCATTATTATTGGTTACCAGAATTGGTCTGTAGGAAGGGGAGCCTTGGTGCAGCGGTAAAGCTGTCGTCTTGTGACCATGACGTCACGGGTTCAAGTCCTGGAAACAGCCTCATGAGAAAAACAGCCTCATGAGAAAATGCAGGGAAAGGCTGCGTACAAAGACCCAAATGGGTCGAATAATTGCCGGACCCTATGCAAGCGGGAGCTACATGCACCGGACTGCCCTTTTTAATTTGTTTGTAGCTCTTGTTACATTGGTTCCCTATTTTTTAGCTGTACAGTACTGGCACTTGTATGTTGCATTCAAATCCCCACTCGCTGTCTGGAGATGAAATATGTAATGAAGGGCACTGTTAAGAAGGGTAATTTTTCTATTTCTTGCTACAGTTGAGAGTGATGACACCAATGTCAACATGTGTTAACCCCGAGTCTTGTTTCCGACAGTTTTTTAAATATTAAACTTTCTTGTCCCAATTTGGCCTTAGTTCACCTACAAGTTTGGCATCTGAAAAACAACACTATTGTTTATATAAATCACCACAAATACCTCATTTGGTTTGTATGATTGCCTTCTAAGCTGGAGTACTTGAAAGTTGAAATTATTCAGCAATTACTATGTGTAAAAATTGTATTGTGCCTATCTCGTTGGATATTACCATTTGCTGGTTTAGGTGCATTCTACCATATTTGATAATAACCTTTGGTTGTTCCTTAGCTTACTGTTGCATGTACGAAAAATGGAAATTATGTAGCTTCAATTTTTTTTCATCATTCGACATACAATCTGTCAGAACAAAGCTTAACTAAAATGTTTTAGTGTGATCCATCTGTGATTGCTGAAGTTTCCTTAACACTTTCAGAATTAAGAGTTAGGTATCGCGTTGCGAGTTATGAATTGTGTAACCAATTTTTATTTCCTCCTTAGGAACCTTATCTTCTATCGAAGACACACACATGTTTGAGACTATCTTCAAAATGCCAAGAAGAACCTTCAACTATGTCTGCAGTCTGGTAAAAGATGAGATGATGGTGAGGTCCAGCAGCTACACCTTTCTTAATGGGGTGACAATGTCTTTAGAAGATCGAGTAGCTGTTTCTCTGCTAAGGTTGAACTCTGGTGGGTCACTGGTGACCGTGGGATCATCCGTTGGCGTGAACCACTCGACCGTCTCACTGATAACATGGAGGTTCATTGAAGCTATGGAGGAGCGAGGGAGTCACCACTTGCGCTGGCCGTCCTCCGGTGAAATGGAAAAGATCAAATCAAAATTTGAGGAGACCCTTGGTTTGCCAAACTGCTGCGGCGTTGTGGACACGACGCACATTAGAATGTGCCTTTCCTCCGCTGAACTGAATTGCAAGGTCTGGCTCGACCGTGGGAAGAATTACAGCATGGTGTTGCAAGCTGTTGTGGACCCGTACATGAAGTTCATCGACATCGTGAGCGGATGGCCTGGCAGCATGACGGAGTCGAGCATTTTGCGCAGCTCCGGTCTTTTCAAGCTGTGCGAGAAAGGTGAGCGGCTGAACGGTGGCAAAGTGAAGGTACCAGCAGCTGATGGATCAGAGATCGGGGAATACCTGATCGGCGACGCAGGGTACCCACTTCTTCCCTGGCTCCTCACACCTTATTACCAAGGAAAGGACCTCACGGAGTGCCAAGCCGAGTTCAACAGGAGACACTCTGCTGCAACGACATTCGCTCTGAAGACGCTGGCGAAGTTCAAGGACACATGGAGGTTCCTGCAAGGCGAGATGTGGCGCCCGGACAAGCATAAGCTGCCCCGGATCATCCACGTCTGCTGCTTGCTTCACAACATAATCATAGACCTCAAGGTCAAGGAGGAGGAGGAGGTGGCAGCCGCGGACGAGCCGCCGCCGTCGAGCTCGAGCGACCACCGCGACGACGCGAAGAGTTACATGCAGCAGGTTTGCCGTTTGGAAGATGAGAACGGGCTCTGGATGAGGGACGTACTGTCCCAGCACTTGACCGGCAGCGGCAAGCGACCATGAGCAGAAGAAGAGGAGCTCGTGCCGTGCGAAATGTGTCGTGGTGCAGATGCAAGCAGCTCTGAGTATTTTGTGATGTTCTGTTTTGGCGGGGGGTGTCGGTGAGGGCGAGAGCAAGCGTCGGTTTTGACTAATGAAAAAAACAAAATTGACTGTAATTCGTGCAAACCTGTCGAATCAATTTGGCTCGTTTGGGTTTATCATGGTAATAATGACGGTGCTGAATACAGTATTCATGTTGCGATTAATTTTGTTTCCAAGTTGTACCTCTGTTCAGTGCTCCATTAGCTTCTAGACGATGTCTGAGTGTGTAACACTTGTATCAGTTGTCCCGTTAGACCATCCGCAGTGGTATGCTGTAAAGCATACTGGATACACTGTTTCGCAGTGTAATTTAGAGTACGTACTGTAAAAGCTGAAGGAGAATAATGTATAGAGTATAGTTTAGAGTATGCTGATGCGGATGGTCTTAGAGCAAGTATAATAGAGCCTAGTCAGCTGGCTCAAAAGAATCCACATCAGCATATTGCTTACGTGGACGAGGGAGTAAAGAAGAGAGAGAGAGTTGCTGGCTCCAGAATAGTAGCCAGGCGCAGCGGCATTTACGAGGTGACTCTACCTATGTGGCTGCATGCGATTGGGGGTAGGCAAAACAGGGCATTTATTCCAATCACTTTACAGTCAATCTAATAGCTAGTCTATTATATAAGAAGGCTAAACTGTTGACTCTAAAGTGACATGGCATTGAGTTACAGCCTGCAACCGGCTACTCCATTATCCTTGCTCTTAGAACCAGTTGTCCGGGGGTAACCGACAGACTGACACCGTGGACCCAGATGTCATGCACGACGACCGAGGAGGCGATCCGGCGAACCGCACGGCGAGGACATAAGCTACTCGTTTCGTTTCTACTGCTGCCAACTGAAAGTTGGCGGCGCCATACCCATACGTGCCCGACTCTTCACGTACTCCCTCCGTCCCCATGAACTTGTCACTTTGTAGTTCAAAAATGAACTACAAAGCGACAAGTTCATGGGAACGGAGGGAGTACATGCCCTCGCCGCTACTTAACCACCATTATATCTTCTCATCATAGCTCACTAGTCTACTGTCACTAGCGCAGCAGCCGATGAGCCGCCGTCCACCGCGAACCCTCACGCTGCACAACCTCTGCCCGTACCCGGTCTGGGGCCTCTCATCACTGCCCGTAACCGGCCGCGCACGGGCTGCACTGATGATGAGGACGCGTCGCCCGTACCCGGTGCGCGACGGGCGACTCGCCGCCGGCCGGTAGTGACAGTGGCGCAGGTGACTAGGTGAGCGTGGGCGGGCCGGGCTGGCGCGGAGTACAGCGTGAGCCTGGTGGACGGCTTCAACGTGGCCGGCGGTGGACCTCGGCTCGGTGTGGCGCGGCGGCGGGTGCGGGACCGGGGTGCGACGTTCAAGCAGTCCCGGACACGAGGACGAACTCGACGGACGCGGAGGTGACGCCGCAGGACTGCTTGTCGCTTGGACTATGTCTATGTGTCGCGCGATATATATTAAGGGTGAGTTTGATCGAGTCTCATGGAGGAGCGTCATCTTTGTTGCATGACAAGTTGACAACGATTTAAGAAAGGAGAGGGGAGTACGCACTCATTAGCCGACAAGGAGAGCATGTCGTAAGTTCCAAACACAAAGGAACGAGGAAAGGCGGAAGCAGCCGCGAACGTAGCGATCAATAGCGTCCACCCCTCCTCGTAAGCATCGATGCTGCTGGCCTTGTCCGTCCGTTCATAACTCATAAAATCAATCGAAGCGAGTAAGAGCGACGCTAGCTGTGGTAGTACGAGACGATGAGCTCGTCGTCGTCGTCGACGAACCGGACGCTGGTGTTCATCGCCCTGCTGTGCGTCGTGTGCCTCGCCGCGGTGATCCTGCTGCACCAGTGCGTCCTCGTCGCCTGCTGCAACGGCCGCCGCCGACGCCGCCTCCAGCAGCACCAACGAGGCCAAGCCGCCGCCTCGGCCGGCCGGCAGCAGCAGCAAGAGGAAGAGGAGGAGGAGGCGGGATACAGCAGCGTGGACATGATGAGCTCGTCGTCGCGCGTGCACCTGGTGAAGGCAGGAGCGGCGCCGGCGGTGGTGTGCCCGTACCGGAAGGAGGAAGCTTGGAGCGAGTCGACGTGCCCGGTGTGCCTGGCCGACTTCGCCGACGGCGAGTCCGTCCGCGTGCTCCCCGAGTGCATGCACTACTTCCACGCCGACTGCATCGACACGTGGCTGCGCGGGAGCACCAGCTGCCCCATGTGCCGCGCCGAGACCACGCCGACGACGCCCAGCCACCACCACGACCTCTCCGTCTCCGTGTCCCTCGAAGAGATCCTCGTGCGCACCACGTAGCAGCGCCTGCTGCCTTAGGTAGTCAGGTGTTCTTCTTCTTCTTCTTATTGATGGATGGTAGCGAGCATTGGAAGCAGCCATGCCGGTCACCAGATCCGAACACAGAGTGCAGAACAGAGCAAGCACGTGGCAGTGCAAGCCAAGCAGAGCAGAGTGTTTCTTGGCTTGGTCCAAGTTTTGGTGCAAATTTATTTAAAAAAGCTGGGGATTAGATTTATTTTTTGTGATCTACAGAAATTTTTTTTTTGAGGATTTTTCACGCGTTCTTCCATCGTATGTGCAAAACCGCCAATGATAAAACAGGGGAATGAATCAGTGCGCTAAAGAAGGCAAAATGCATCATGAGTCAGTGTGACGCCAACGAAGGCAAAAACAACAGCAACACAGACAGGTCTTACAACAGGTTCGGAATTATGCTACTACATACAGTGGCGAACGAACGCCACAAATACTGCAATAATGTAAACAAGAGTTGCCCAAGTGCAAGTGGCTACTATATATTTCGCGCAAACAAAACTACAGATAAAGTTTTTCCATGTCAGAAAATCCGATCATCACATCTTCCTCAGGTTATCAAGCCGCGCCTGCAAATCGTCATCTATGCCACCATCCACCCCACCACCCGCAGCTTCAGCAACCTTCCCCGCTGCAACCGGCTTATTAGAAACCGCAGTTGCAGGAGCCTTGACAAGCTGTTCGATCCAGAACAGAAAACCAGTGTTAACGCTATATATTATCATCAGCCAATCTCCTACGCCAAGATGAACAACAACATAACAAAACGTTGTTAGTAGTACCTCAGAGTTGATGTCAATGCCGATTTCGTCAAGGACTTGGCTGACCAGCTCCTCCGTCTCTTCCTCCTCCTCCTCGTCCCCCTCCAAGGCGTCGTCGATGGCGTCGCCCATCACCTCGCTCACCATCTCCATCTTCTCGTTCTGCATCTCGAACTCCCGCATCACCTTCTGCAGCGCCGGGAGGTTCATCTGCCGGTTCATCTGCGACATGGCCTTCGTGACCCCCTTCATGGCTTCGCCCATCGCTTGCGTTGATTTCAGCGTCTGGAAATTTTAAAAGCACGTGTCGTTATGTATGTATGTATATACCAGATTCTGGGCTCACGAACTTCCATGATGATGAGAAAATACAGCAGAATTTTTTTTTTTCACAATAGACGGAACACAGAAGTGCTGATGCTCCAAATGTATCGGAAGAAATAAGGGCATGAATTTCGCAGGTAGTTAGTACTTACCTGGATACGAAGGGATACACCTTGTAGCTGGGACTTGAGGGCGTAAAACTTTGTGATCTGGTGTCGTGTACGGATAAGGTCCTTGGCCATAACTTTCACAGCACCCTACGGCATCACTACGGTGGTTATTATGCAGCAAACATAATATAGTACTGTATTTGGGACGGACATAAGCAGCTTAATCAATAGAGAGAATGCGGGGAGGGCACGCACCATCTGGCCCTGCTTGGCCACCTTCTTGATCTCGGCGATGAGCTTCTTCTCCTGAGCCTGCAGGCCCTGCCTCTCCCTCTCGATCTCCCTAATTGACTTGTCCAGCATCCGCTTGTTCTCCCGCAGCAGCTCTGCAGCGAGATGAAATCAACAGCGTAAACCCAATAATCGAGCTGGGGATGCGTCGAGTGGGAGAAGAGGATGTATCCGTATGCAGAGATTTGGATCGGATCGTCGGTCAATCAGCGCGGGGAGAAAGAAGGGAGGTTGCATTTCATTCATTCGTTCGTAGATTTACGCGTCCAGAGCAACAGGGAGGGTTCGAGTTCGACGACGGGCAGGAAGAGGAGCGGTACCTACCTGCTGGGGTCTTCTTCTTGCCGAAGATGAAGCTCATGGTGTGGTGGCGCGCGGTTCCCCCCTGCTGCTGGCTGCTGTCAAGGCGACGCCGCGATTTGGCTCCTGCTTTCCTGCTCTTCCTCCGATTCAGACGATTGATTGATTGATTCCCTCTCTCTCTCTCTCCCCCTTCCGAGGATTGGTTGGGTTGGGGTCCTTGGGGAGGATGAACAGAAGAGAGAGAAAAAATAAATCTTTTTGCGCTTGCTTGCTTTCCTCGGTTGTTTTTCTCTTGTTCAAAGGCAACCGAACCGACGGAACGAACGCGGCTTTGATTTGGCCGCGACGCGTTCCTCTTCCTCTTCCTCTTCCTCCCCTCCCCGGCTGGAGGAGTTGGATTGGTTGGGCCGGGACTAGGTTGGGTAGCGCAACTGCAAGGCCCCGAGTCTCTGTCATCTGAATACAGAAATCTCACAAAAGAGCAGCAGCTGCAGGTCGATTCGATCATATCGCCACGCACCGGATTATCGTTCATGTGGCGCTTAATTATTATCTGTTGCCGATGGTATTCAGATTACTTATTCCGTGACAGCGGAGGCGAATACGTACGTACGTGGGAAAACGAAAGCTGGTAACGGTAGGCTTGTGCTGTGTGTGCCCCCCATTAATAATTGATGCGATCTCCAGGAGGTGTACTCTAATCTAATCAAGAAGTAGTATTGCCGAAGCCTTGCGTTGCGGCTTGCTTCAGTCTTGTCGATTCGTACTACTACTTTTCGTCGTGGGCGCACTGATGAAGGAATCTGTGCTGTCGAGGAGGAGGAGGAGGAGGAATTCGGTCCTCATCAAGTGGACGAAGGACGCGTCATCCACCTGTTCCTGTCCGATGCCAGCACCGGGACCGGGAGCAGCAAAGCATCCCGTGCGTATAGGGGCTTGCTTGCTACGTACAACACGAATCTCGCCTACGCTGAAAGAAAACTTACAAAAGGGCGACAGGTCGATTCAGTCGCGTGCATGGATGGATGGATGGCATCTTGGGGTCGCATTGCTTGTTACTACTATTAGCATCAGGCTGACAAGATTACGCATCCGTTGGTTTATTAATTGCTAATATCCATCCATCCATCCATCCATCCATCCATCCATGATACTAGAGGAATTAAAGGAGCACATGAGTTGATGGGGGACGCAATTGCCACATTCTTGCAGTTACAGCGCCAACCACACCACACTCTTCTGTCGTAGCTTTCCAATCGATAAAAAGGCTAACTATATACGGCTCATCCATTCCAGATAACAACTACTACAGTAACTAACAACTGCTCTGTCCAAGCCAAGCATGCATGGAACTGACAGCATCAAGTGATTAACTGCTGAAAACATCGTGCCAGCTGCATCTATCCATTTATGCACTTTTTCTCTATCTTGAATTTATCTTTCTAATTTCTACTTGGTACCCCACAACTACTTTCTGAAAGAAAAATTAAAGAGGATCTCAAATTAAGGGCTGGTACAAAGTACTAGTAATAACTAAGTCGAGTTGATAAAAGCAGCATCTTTGTAGCAGAAAGGCACAATCAGGGGAGTACTGACCCTTTTCCTTCCATCATGGCTTTACACGTTTGGGCTTGGAATGGCCTAGCTAGAAAAGGTTTTCAGAGAAAGAAAGAAAATGTAAAGAGGAGGATTCGGAAAAATCCTTGGTAGCATGCATCACATAAAGTTGCTGATAGTTTTGGTTCCTTTCCTCACAATGTTCTTCCTGCTCCCTCCTTGTTCCAAAGGGGTAAAAGTTGCTGATAGAAAAATTGCAAGGAATTTTTACATTGTGGAACGAAGCAAAAAAAAAGGTGAGGACTTGAATTATGCCAAACTGTCGCAATAGTATGGCAGGAATCAATATAACTTGGCAGGAATTGCATGGGAAATGTCTGAGGATACAAAGGCAGTATGGGGGCGGCTTTCAGATATCATAACCTGACCCTTTTTCATATAGTCGTCGTCTGTACAATCAAATCCGGGAAAAGGGACGACAATAAAAAAGCTCCATTGAAGGTGCTGCAAAAATAAACAAAACTATGGTCCATGATTGAACCTGACACAGGCCACCAAATATGATCAAGATAATAGGAAAGAAACATACAGATCAGAAATTTTCGATTCCTCACCATGTTGATGTTATATACATCCAATCATCCAATTTGGCATGATCAGAAGACCATAAACCGAAAGAAAGAAAGAAAAAGGTTTGCAACACAAGAGCTGCTACACTAGAACACTGAGTGGTACTGTATCGAACAAGTTAATGGCAACAAGGGTCCAGCTCAGTGATGGCCACCGCTGTCGCTGTCGGGCGGCGATGGCAGCGGGATGACGCGGTTGTTCTTCCCGACCACGATCGTGATGTACCCGCCGTCCTCCACTGACGACGGCGCCGGGGGCGACCGCCGCGTCCTCATGGCCTCCTCGGCCAGCGCCCGCCGGTACAGCTTCTCCTCCGCGTCCTTGAGGAACTGGAACTTGGGCGGCGGCGACGCCGCCGGCGGAGCAGGGCTCGGGCTCGCCATCGGGGACTCGAACAGCGGGTTGTAGGAGTTGTCGGTCGCCGCGACGGACGGCGGCGCCGGCGAGGACGCCGGCGTGAGGAACGGCGTCCCGGGGCAATGCAGCAGCTCGCCGAGGCTCCGGCTCCGGCTCCTGGTCCGGCCGTCCTCGGACTCGAGGAGGAGGTCCTCCTTGGTCTCCTCCTTGATGGTGAACAGCAGCCGCGGCGGGCCAACCAGGCTGCTTAGCCGCATCAGCTGCGCCTCCACCGACGTCTCGTCGTCGTCGTCGTCGTCATCGTCGTCGACGGTAACGGCCACGGCCACGGCTACGGCCGTGCCTGCTGTGGCGTGCGGCTCCTGGACAGTGTAGGTGGACGCGAGCGCGGGCGGCTTCTTGAAGCAGAAGAGTTGGAGCAGCTCGCGGGAGGAGGAGGACGGAGAGGACGAGGCCGCGTCGGAGATGGCGGCGGCGCGGCGCCGCTGCCGGCGCTTGTAAACGAAGATGTAGTAGAGCTCGGCGGTGAGCGCCAGAAGGAGCAGCGCAGACACCACCACGAGCCCAACGCCTAGCCTGCTCAAAGCTCGCATCTTTTCCCGGCCCTCAGTGGCGTCTTTTCTTTTTCGCAGCAAACTAACTAGTATCTCGGATCCACCATTAGAGAAGAACGTACGAGCAAGAAAGCAGAGCAACTAGCAGAAGTGGAGCAACGAGCAAGAAAGCAGAGCAACTCAGATTTTCACATAGAGCTCAGGATCTAGTAGCTACCTATATCCGGCTGTCGCTCTGACAGAAATCAGAGAGAGAAACCTGTAAGAGCAAGAACCAGTGGAACCTGCGAAGAACAGCTGCAACAGTGGAGGCAAGGCAATCAAAGGGAAAGAAGAGCAGAGCAGGGAAGAAGATAGAGTAGACCCCAACACAGCGTTTGGGGAAGAAGAGGACCGAGGCAGCAGTAGCAGAGCAGAGGGACAGAGTGCGGCGAAACAGATGCAGCTGCTACTGACTTTGTATGATGATGATGATGGAGGATTGGTGATAAGGTAATGGCTTGGCTCCGTGTCCAAGGACGCCAGGGGGAGGTAGTAGGAGACACGGGACGGCCTCACGTCACATGGGGTGGTGGGGAGGTGGTGGACACCAAGCTCAGTTGCCTTTGCAAAATCCAAGCAAAGATCGTCTAATTAAAGAGTGACAGCATCTCTCATAGTACAAAATTAATTAAAAAATTAGGAACCTGCTGGATTTGGAGGAAGTTATGGATTGAATCACGGGTGCTTGACGACGATAATGAAAAGCTTAGGTGAGCTGCTGCTAATCAATATTATACTGTCTGCAGTGGCATACTATAAAGCATACTGGATATGTGTAAATTTAAAGAAGGTACTGTAAAAGTAGAAGAAAAATAGTGTATAAATTATGCTTTAGAGGAAATTGAGTGTTCAAAACCCTGTGTTTGAATACTCTAGTCGTTGTCCCACTGGCCTCTCATCACCAGGATTCTCACCAGCAAAGAAAGTAAGAAAGCTGACGCCAAAATGGACTAACGTTCATACGCACATGACAAGGCCGAGCCGTTACAACAGCCATTATGAACACAGAGAATCACTTACTGCCTTCGCAGGTCGTCTTTTTAGTTCAGTGCACTAATACGGCGCTCTAGCTAGCTTTTTGAAACAGCTTTAGTACGTAATCACCTCGAGACATGGGCTATGATTTGTACTATTAGTACTATGGTCATGCTAGCTAGACGTAACGTAACCCATTGCATTAACAGAAGCTAGGTAGGCTCAGTCGTCAATAATTGCACAAGATACATTTCGAGCATGCATGGCGATATAAATGAGTGGTTCAGTAGGTGAGAAGGGATATCTTTGTCTGGTCTCTGCTTTGAGTCTAATACTACATGCTTACTACTACCAGCTATGCTCACGAGACCGGAATGGTGGCCTGTGTGCAGAACCAAACAACGCTTCTGCTCTCGTTCTTCAGCAGTTTCCTCACCGACCATATAACTGCAGATGCATACAGCCAGGCGCCATGCATGTCTCCATGTCAATCTAGGATATATGGCAGCTGTCTGCCTTGAGTGAAAAAAATGCAGAATTTCTTTATAACCATGCCTCTGTAACTAGCTGGTTTTTCAGCAAGTATGGGCCTGAAAAGACCCATACATACCTGTAGAAAGTATGGGTGTCAATTGTAAATCCTTAGCTTGATATGGGGCACCAAGCATTTGAAACTGTTTTTCTTTCCTCCCACGCGGCAGTATTATCAGCAGCGACATCATCAGTGCTGCTGCATCACCCACTCACAGCTAGCAGGACAATGAATATTAAACCAGACAAGTGAATGGGAGGAAGCAGGATATATACGTACGTAGTAAAGAGAGATGTTATCAATTTGCATGTTCGTCTGTCGTCCGGATGCAATCGATCTCAATCTGGGTAGCAGGGGGAGGCCAGCTGAGACAGAGCAAAACCAAAATGGATATCATTAGGTAGGTCACCTATCAATCTAAATGGATGGATATCTTGGTACGTACTTCCCATAATACTTATCATTAGGACAAGATTTTTAATTCAAAACTGAACTAAAACTCTTGTCCTAACGACAAATATTGTGGGAAGGAGGAAGTAGCAGACACCAATGAAGTTGTATGTCCTGCCGACAGATGGGTCCCATAGGTAGTAGGTACAGTGAGGTCAGATCATGCGAGAGGGCAACGACAGGTCACATGGTGGTGTGTGGTCGTGTGCTGCCGAAACCATGAGCACTGCTTGCTTGCGAGGGCTGCTGCTGGACCACGGTGGCTGGCATGCCAACCATCTGAGATGAGAGAACACAAGGCCGGTATGATGATGGGAGATGCATCACGACCAGTAGTACTAATCTTTGGTCACCAATCATCATGCAGAGAGGAATGCAGGAGCCATACAGGCAGAGAAGAGCAAACCAAGCATTTTTCGGTAGTGGAGACATGTGAATATCTTTGGTGACGGGGAGCTTTTTGAATCACTGAGGTGATGCAACTTTCCATGATGTCTTTTGGTGAAGGGGACCAAGGGCACGCAGGTCAGGATAGGCGTCTCCATGGGCGTGGTGCCCGGCGATACCAAGGTCATATATTAAGAGTTACTCACTGCATCCTCAAATATATGACGTTTTGAGAACTAAGAATGGAGGAGGAAGTACTGAATTCATATATTAGGAGTTACCTCCCTCCGATCTTTTTATTTGTCACCAATTGTTAGTTTAAAAATGAATTAGTCGATGATAAATAAAAAGATTCGAAAGGAGCATTGACGGTTTGAGTCAGTCAGCTCACAGGGTTGTAAACGGCCAAATAACTTGTGTACGTTTACGATTGGGTGGTGCAAAACCGAACCGCGGAGGCAGTTCACAGGACTGTTACAGCAGGAATCTACTACAGCATTGACGAACTAAATAAGAATTTCAAAGCACCTGCTATACAAACTAGAGATGGAGATGTTGCTTTCGTCTACAGTATAACTTCACAGGTTGCCTTATTGTGGCCTGTTTGCTTGCACCTGCTGCACAGCCGTACAAGAGTGGTTACCTTGTTGGGGTTAGATCGCTTCCTCCTCGGTTTATCTGATGTTCGTGGCTTGGGAGGCAGAATTATGTTTGCCCCAGCACTGAAATCAGTGCTATCCATGTCAGGAATCGGGAAGATCGTTCCTGAGTAAGTCAGCTGGTAGCTCTCAACTGTAAAAAACTTTGAGCAGTAGTCGTATAAAGATCGCCCAAGCCTGTTAAACACAGCGATAGCATGCGCGCAAGGGATACCGGATAGTTGCCACCTCCTGCACGTGCACTCCCAGTTTGCAAGATTAACGACGAATATCGCGTTGCACCGCACTTCAAACACCGTCTCCGAAGAGCACAACACGGTCATCTTACCAGCCTTCAACGTCTCTTCTTCCGCTTTGTACTCCATGGTAGGTGTCAAAGGCCCTGACCACGCCTTGCAAGCTTCACGCCTCGATTCTATTACCTCCATCATTTTCATTCTCAATGATTCTATCATCAGCACAATCGAACTCTCCTTCTTGGTCGGTATCCAGTTATCGAACGCATCAACAATGTTCGAGGAGAAATGATCATACCGACAGCCTCTGAAAATGGCATCCGACCAGTGCTCTGGCTTGCTTCCGATGACCCAGTCAGCAGCTTCACTGGAAATGTTCCTTATGCTCTCGATGGACGCGTTAAAATCCTCGATGCTGCATGCTTGGGCCGCACGAGTAAAATCCTCAACCATCGCTTCCCTTATTTGTTGTGACCACGGTCCCTTCCTCAGCTCTCCTTCGAATTCCTCCATGATATGAAGCAAACAGAAGGCATGGTGGCAATCTTCAAACACTTGAGAAACAGCAGCATCCAGACCCTTTTGTCCAGTCGACAAGAATGTCACGGCATTGTAAGGATAGTTGTTATTTTGGAGAGCAACTTTCAGCTGCATTAAGAACCAAACCCAGCTCTCATATGTTTCATCTTCAACCACACTAAATGCCACTGGAAAGACACCATCATCTGCATCAACTGCGGCAGCCACAAGCAACTTGTACTCATTTGTCACTTTGAGTGGGATCTTATCAAGAAATAAGAGAGGCCTGCACCCATCTGCAAAGCCGTGCAAAGAAGCATGGAATGCAACAAAAAATCGGCAGAATTTCGTATCCACCATCGAAGACAACAAAGCTACGCTGCCTGGGTTGGTCTCCAGAAGCCTCTCACAATACCAGGGCAAATGACTGTAAGTCTCCCTCATAGCATGATACAGCTCTTTCTGTGCTGCTTCCTTACCTCGCCAAACCTGTGAATAGGTTGTTGTAACTCCATATTCTTCATATAGATCCTTCACGAGATCCTTTGGCTTGAACACTGGGTTTTCATGCAACTTCTCCTTGATGATGGTAGTCAGCCACTGTCTTTTTGCTCGACGCTGGCCCTCTCCACTTCCCCCTCCACATGTGTGTTCATCTGTCATTTTCTTGATAACAAACTTTTTGCTACGAGACGACTCGGACGCGTGCAATCGCCAGGAGCAGGCTCCTTCGGCGGCACATTTGACAGTGACACGAGTGGTTTCATTTTTTATGAAGCGGTATGCAAATCCTTTCCCGATGGCATACTTGCACAGTTGAGCACGAAAATCCTTCACATTATCAAATTCTTGACCAACTCCTCTGATAATGTCATCCCACAACACAATAGGAGTGTCAAGTCCCTGGGGAGGAGGCTCTTCCGTGATCTCAGAACCAGCATATGGGTTGGCTGCATCATCAAACATACTAACCACTTCCCTGAAAAAGGAACCTTGTTAGTCTGATAAAAAACTATGGAGAGTTGTCCTTTCCAGAAAACATTATGGAGAGAAATATGATGGAATGCATGTAAAAAGGGAATACCTAGGTGTATCATCAAAAAGAGCAAGCTTTTGCTGATCCAGAAAGCTTGATGTGGAGGAAGCATCTCCAGCTGCGGTGGTAAATGTGAACTCATTCCCAAATTCCAGCTGAAAAATCCTAGTTTGAGAGAACGGGCAATGTCAGGAAACAAGATCACTGACTAACGAACAAAGCAAGTAATAATAATCCCAGAGACTGCAACATTTCTCAATGTCAGCATGGAAGCAGTTCAATAATTATACATAACATGTCAGAGCAAAGAAGAAATCCAATCCAAGCATTTGGAAAATGTATGAAGGTCTATTATGCACCTGTTGTCTTCATTTTCAGCAACAACTGGACTTGGTGCTTTTGTAACATTGGTGCTAGCTTGATCTGAATTGCTAGGAGCATCGGGAGTCTTGTTCTTATTTTTGAATACCCTATACAGGGATATCACTGATTGTAACGCTGAATAGTATGTGGGGTTTCTAGTTCTAAAGAACATCAAGAAAGGGAACTGGAATGATGCAACATACTTGATTTTGGATGCTGGCCTTTTCCTTTTTTCGCCACTTTCTGCAGCAGAGTAAGGTTTGATGACTGGAGCTCCAGCATGAGTCACAATGCTCCTGATTATCCAGCACGAGAAAAAAATATGCCACCTCATTGTTCGCTTGATGTTGGTACTTTACTATACAAAAAAAATAGAGGGGGTGACAGGAAAATGTGCAACAAAGATGTACCTGTTCTCTTCCCTACCGACAAGAAAAACATCAACTTGCGCAGCACTAGAAGTAAGTTGAACCATCCGTTGCAACTCTCGATCGAACGATACTGTGATGAGCGTCCTGTTGTTGTTCGGTAGGAAGTACTTGACCGACATGTCAGTGGCGTCAATGTTAAACACCTTGGAGACCTCATCCTTGAAGCTGTGCAACGACATATCACGAGTGACATCAACAGCATGCGCTTCTCCTCCTCTGTATACCAGATTACCGTTGGGGCCGGAAGTGAACTCCCCGCCATATTGGCAAATGGCCACCACAACACCACCACCGCCACCGCTGGTCACGGTGCCTGAATTGTTCCGGCGATCAGCGTATGATTATGTTTCTAAAAAAAGTAGAGGGAAGAATTCCTTCCTATGTATCCAGCTTCCTAAGACGTAAGTCCTTTACAGAACTAACAGGTAAAGCAAACCACAAAAGTAAAAAATGGAACAGGTTCACTATAACATAACAGAACAGACAACAAAAGCTTTCATGAATGGCTTGAAAGGAATTAAAGTCATTTCAAGGTTAGAAGCCTGTCATATAACTTGATGGAGGATTTGCGTGTATTTGGGCACTCATTTGCGATCCTGAATACTGAAAGAAAAATTGCATAGCGGAGCAGAGCAGAGCAGGGCAGGGCTGCAATGATAACAGACACGAAAAGCAAGGTCGGAACTGAAAGAGAGAGAGAGGGTAAGGGACATGACATTTTTGCTGAGGAATTCCTTACGATCCGCACAAATCGCGCGCAGAAACTACGTACGTACACAGGGGAAAAAACAGGGGAGGGGGGGGGGGGGGGGGAGATCATTCAACTCGACCCCTCAAATTTCCTCGAAATAAACCGCAGCCGCACTTAATGATTTCGCTCGCGTCGAGCCGAGGAACGAGAGGACCTAATCGATACACGGACGGACTTGCGGCCTAGCTCTCGATGAGCAAACGAACCCTAACCCTACTCCCGAAGACTCCATCCTTTCGAATCCAAGGGTGCAAGCAAAGCAAGCAGGGGCTACGTAACGTACCAGCAGAAGAAGGAACCAGTTGTCGGTCGGATGGATCTCCGTCCGCGGCAGCCATTGTACCGGGCCGAGAAAGGGAGTGGTCCGGGCGTGCTCGGCGGCGGCGGCGGGAAAGAGTAGAGGGAAGGAGGAAGAAGAGGGTAGATTTGCTTGGCCTGCGGATGCCGGGGGGTGTTTTTGATATTTTCTACGCGGAAAACTTGCGTGGTCTTTTTACAATTTTGTCATGACGTTTCCGAGGATTATTCGAGTAAGGGGAGTAGTCGTTTGGATCGGGTCCTCGGTCACAAATTTATCATTTTATAGTTTAAAAATAAATTATAAACTTTTTAAAATGGAGAGGGCACTCAAGTTTTAGATAACGCACGTAAAGTAACCCACTAGGTCTCGTTTCGCTCTGTGTCCTGTGAATATGTATTATAAATAGAATGATCAAATTACGCATCGTTTGTTGCTCCACCGCAACAAAGAAGAGGAATTTTGTAAGTACTCCCCCTATTTCAAATATTTGTCATTTGAACTAACCGATGACAAATATTTTGAAGAAGAAGTAACACGCAACGCATAATAACCAACAAAACACAAGCTACAACTGGGATACTAATTTACTCCTTAGTACAAATGGATAAATAACAATGGTGATGGTAATAGTAACAAACTGGCTCGTCTTATTCTTCTTCTTCTAACAAAGGAAATCAAGAACAAGAAGCATGGCTGCCGCCGTCAGAATGTGGCGCAAGCCCAGCAGTGTCGTCATCCTCCTCCCGCTCCCAGCGCTGCCGCTGCTCGTCGTACCTGGAGGATGTGGGCTCGAGGCCGGTGCCCCTGCCCTATTATTACCACTGCTCGGACTTGCTGCGCCCCGTCAGCTGGAGACGTACTTGCAGCTCCCGTAGCCTGTGAAAACAAAATGTTGGAGAAACAGAAACCATCATCAAGAAGAAAGAAAGCATGGAAACATTTCTTACTGGGATCGTTGGAGACGACGGCGCCGGTGCCCTTGAAGTCGCAGTCGTAGTCGTGGCGCCCGTTGGCCTGGTAGTACGCGTTCATCACGTACGAGGCGTGGGACTGCACGCTGTTGGGGTCGAAGCACGCCCCGCCGCTCTGGATGGGCTTGCAGTCCACGTACCCGCACGCGTAGTTGATGTTGTTCTGCAGGTCAGTCGCGCTCGCACCCGCCTTCACCACGCACCACTTCTTCCCTCCACCGGAGGGCGAGGGCTTGGGGCTTGGCTTCGGAGATGGATTTGGCGAAGGGTTCGGAGCTCCTCCAGACTGCATGCAGCGTTTTAAACAAGACGACCGTGAGACAAATAATTCATGTTCAGGTTTGGCATAAAGTTAGTTTTGAGCATCAGTCAGAAAAATAATACACACTGCTTGCAAGCTAAGGGATACTCCCCCGTCTTTTAATGTTTGACGTTTACAACAAAAAGACTTAAAAATAAACTGCACCAGGTTGTAATTCGATCAGGAGGGAGTATTTTGCTAACAGACCTGACACAGGGACTGCAGAAATGCAACTATAAACTTTATGCATTTTAAACCCAAACTATGGCCACCATCCCAACTTGATTTTAAAAACCCTAAGTAAGATTCTCGAGTCACCACTACATTTTGTGTAGTTCCCACCCCACCCACCACGATGCTAAACAACGCAGACAGACAGTCCCCATGGCCTCCACATATTAGTACTACTTCACATGGGCATCGCCAAAAAGCAACAAGCCAACGGGTACCTCGTTTATTTAACATGCCTATTAGAGAAGCATTTATAGGAGACACGTGCACCCCACGAAATATACGTATGGTACCTTGAGCAGAAGAGGGGATTACACATCCCAAGCTAGGTTCAATAGTTTCCTGACAAAGCAAGCATATATAGGAATATAAGATGATGCGAGAGATCTTAAAGTTTGAAACCTCATCTACTATACCGATTCCTGACTTGTTGCTGGCAATATCCTACTGTACGTGTTCACCAATCCTCATTTAAAGTACCCAACCCAACAGGCACATGAGTACTTCATCCATTCCATATTACTTGTCACCTTCTCGTTCAAAAATAAATTAAAAAGTAACAAGCAATTTACAAGGAAGGGAGTAACAAGTTTCAGTCCTGTTTCCACATGAGCTCGAGACCTACGTACGGCTTTCAGCATCTCACTTCCTTTGCTTCAAGGCAGCTGGTTGTTTTCTTTCTTAAGGGCAACAAAGCATAACTGTTCCTTTTCGAAGAATTAAATGCAAAATAGACCATACATGCCTATGTTTCCTACAACCCACGTCAGGACCTGTTGCCTAGACCAATACTCTTTAACAGTGGTCCATGGTAAGTACCATGTAAAAATCTGATAAATAACCGGTGCTAGCTATAGCAGGTACATTTTCAGCAGGAGCATATCTCCTCATCGCAGCCTGATAATACCGTGGGCACACACGAGTCTAATCAGGGTACACTAGAAGCAGCCAATAAGTTTTAGAAAAACCAGACGCGTCCAAGTCGTCAGCAGCACATGGCATGGGATGCGGTGACCTGAATGGGTCGGTCCATCGAGAAAAGCAGCCAGCTGAGCTGAGGCAACATTCGAGTTGATCCTTCCTTCCACGGCTGGAACATGCATGGTGGAGATGGGAAAGGAAAAGTTGGAGCCGAAAGCGTCTCTTTCCAGAGAGAGAGACCTCGGTCCAGGCCAGAACAGAACGTGGCTACGCTCCTTCTCGACAATGCCGTGTGAACCTAACGGTATTACGCAAAGGACAGGAGCAGACAATGTCCACCCATCACGCGCGTACAATGCCCTCTGTCCGTGTGAACCTAACGGTATTTCGCTTTCACCCCGTGTGGAAATGGCCATCTCTTGACCAGTGTTAATAATAAAACGGAGGGAACCAGGAGCGGGACATTGGAGTACAGAAGGCAGTCTTTGACGCGAAGCTATGACCTCTGTCCGCTCCGTGACATATCTGAAACCGCGTGCCACCCATCTCCTAGTACTACTCTGTTTTAGAGGGAGGGGCGGCGCACACGCTTGGCACCGCGTGAAGTTCGTGTTTCGGTCAAAGTGAGTAATTCTAAGTCGCATTTAATTTAAACGAAACTGATGATAAAGCACAAGGATTTTTTTTTGTTCTTGTTCAACCAAGCAATTAAGTAGAATAGGCAATCGCAGCAGAAATGAACATCTATTGAAAGCAGAAGCAGAGGCAGAGCAATTCAACAGGGAAGTGAATGATAATGAAAGCAATAATGAACTGACTGACCGGAGGAGAGAGTAGGCCGAGGTCGTATTTGGGTGTGAAGTCCGGGTTGAAGATGCCGAAGTTCCTCTCGGCGGTTAGGCCCGGCTTCTGGTCCTCATCGAAGAGGGAGAAGATGTAGGTCTCGAACGTCCGGCCGGGCATGAGCGGCGTGCCCTTGCCGCCGCTGCAGACCCGGATCATGCCGGCGTTGAATTCCTTGGCCTCCTGCGCGCCGACGCCGGCCTGTCCGGGCTCGGCCTTGGTGGGCCAGCCGGCCTCCCCGACGGCGATCTGGACGCCGCCGTACCCGAGCTTCTTCATGGCGGTGTAGATGGCGTCCATCTGGGCGTCGAGCATGCTGGTGTAGTTGAGCTTGGTGGCGGGGTCGTAGACGCCCTTGTTGGGGCGGAAGATGGCGTAGTCCAGCGTCTGCGCGTTGTAGCTGAAGTAGGGGTACGGGTTCACCATGAGCGGCGACCCGGTGTCGTTGAGGAACTTGAGCATGGGGGCGAGCACCTTGCCGGCGAGCTCCGGGCGGAAGGCGGCGTGGGACGGGATGCCGTCGGAGGGCGCCAGGATGCCCAGGTAGTGCGGCGTGGTGACGCGCACGTGGGGCAGGCCCTCCAGCTTCAGCGCCTGGTCGAGGCGGCGCATGGCGGGGAGCAGCGCGACCATGAGGTTGGGGTCGATGGTGGGGCCGAGGATCTCGTTGCCGGCGAGGAGGAGCGTCACGTTGGCGCCGGGGACGTGCGGGGAGAGGTTGTCGCGGACCCACCCGCGCGCGGCGTCCAGGCCCGTGGCCCTGTCGGCGAGGGCGGGGAGGACGGCGTTGGGGAGGGAGACGGCGAGGGAGATGGAGGGGGCGTTGGCGGCGAACGCGGCGAGGAAGGCCGGGTTGGCGTCGAAGAGCTTGACGCGGTCGATGGTGGTGTTGGCGGCGAGGAAGGAGGCCACCGAATCGGGAGTGGGGAGGTTGTCGCCGTTGGCGCCGTAGTTGACGCCGATGGAGGCGTGGCTGGAGGCGGCGAGCAGGAGGAGGTGAAGGAGGAGGAGAGGGAGCAGGAGCGTCGTCAACATCCCGCCCGTGGTGGATGCCGCCATCTTTGCTTCGATTCGATTTGTGAGGAAGCAAGCAAGCAAGGAAGCCAGCCGTTGTGTTGTGCTCGCTTCGCTTTTATTAATGGCGTTGATTGGTTCAGTGCAGTTCACGCGCCCATCTTTCTGGGCTTTGGGCTCCGGATTCCTCGAAGAAGAAGGAAATAAAGCTTGACCAAGCCAGAGCGTTCGTCTCTCCGTCCGACCGTTGCAGTTATAAACAGGCTTTCATTTGTATTTTTATAGCATACTCCTTATTTTACTGTACTCCCTTTGTCTTACAATAGTTCTTGTTAATTGTGCTCCCTCCATCCCTAAAAACTTGTCGCTTTGTAGTTCAAAAATGAACTACAAAGCGACAAGTTTTCAGGAATGGAGGGAGTACTAAATTTTTTGTCCTAACAACAACTGTTGTGAGATGGAGGATTAATTTTTTCCCTGTAAATTTAGTTAAAATTATGCTCTTTTCGTCTTTAATGGCGTGTTTGGTTCTACGTCTAAGTTGTGTAAGCTTAACGCTAGGCATGCCACACTGTTTTAAGCAAGTGTTTGGTTGTTGGCTAAAATTAGGCGCGCCACAAAAGTTAGACAACTTTTGCATCCATTGCCTAACAAAAAATTGCCTCAACTGAGGCGCTCGAATTGACCGCCTAACCATGTCACACTTTCTTAGATGCGCCTAAGCTGAGGCCACAGTAACAAACCAAACAACAACTAACATTAGGTAGCTTAGGTGTGCCACAAGTGTGTCATACGACTAAAGTTAGGCTTAAACAACTTAGGCATACAACCAAACATGCCCTAAATACTTGTCGCTTTGTTGTTCAACAATGAACTATAAAACGAAAAGTATTTAAAAACAGGCGAGTATTAGTTTGACTTTAATCGACTGCAAAAAATGAACTTTTGGCACAGAAGCAGTAGATTTTAGCTTAAATAAAGAGGGTACTTCTGTAACTAGAGACATTAGGGCATAATGGAAGAGCTACAGTTGTTTACTGTTTATGTAGGATTACGTTTGACTACAAAAAATAGTTCATATATTAACTAATCAGCGTCATTTATTTTGAAACAAAGTACTCCATCAAAAATCTATAAATTTATGGCTTTCTAGTTTAAAAATGAATTGACAACAAACTTTCAAAGATGAAGAGTACAAAAAAATATTTTTGTAAACCATCCAATCTATATCCGACAACCCATAGAGACTGAAAACCATGAACTGAATGAAAGAAAGCTAGGTTCCAAACGCATGCATCAAAATAGAAACCAAACCATCCAGTCGCTAGTACAACTCACAACAACAGTCGCTAGTACACGCAGGATAACATTGTCAGACAGTAACAAGGCACAAAGCAAACCGTCTCTCTTACTAGTACAGCAGAGGCCAGACACGGCCGACTCGACTCACGGATCAAACGTAAAGAGACTACTACAGTCTCAGCTGCTGCGGGCAGGAGACACCGATCTAGACCGAGATCCCAGAGGAGACTCCGACGGTGACTTGCGGCGGCGGCGGCGCCCTCGTTCCTCATCATCCTTTGGAGGTGGTGACCGCCTGTCAAACATAACACATCAAGCACCACTGATTGATATACGCAGGCTATAATGAACCAACAGTCTATGCAGTAGTACAACAGAACAAAGGCAGTTTGATGGGTAGTACATGTGTAGGTAACTTCAAGTTCCAATAAAGATTTGAAGCAACAATCCACTTGTTTTGTTCACAATACACGGCAAAATGATCAAATGCAATAAGCTCTACAAGTCCAAGCAGACAGGCAGACGACTTACTCATCATGACCATTAGCTGCACCACGCCGATCACTTCTGTCATCTGGGGTATACGACCTCCGCCCCTTATCCCCGTCGTGTTCTTTAGCCAGTCTAGGTGACCTTCGGTGCTCTTCCTTTGCCCTTGGGGAAGCAGAGTAGTCATCCCGCCTTTTTGGGGCAGGGGAGTACGACCTACAGTGTATGCAAGACAATTTTTATGAGCACTGCAGAACAGTGCCTAATGGTTGGATACTGCTTCAGACATACACTGACATACCGTGATGTAGCACGACCACGGGGCCGTGGCGAACGAGAGCGAGAGTATGAACGAGAACGAGATCGCACTGTAAGAACAATAGCAAATTGTGAATAAAAATAATTTAGACACATTCTTGTACAAGTGCTGAAATATGTGACATTAACCAATAGTGTCAGAAAAGATACATCGAGCATGGAATAGATAGACCAAGGCCCCAAGCAGCATTCAGACATGCAATTCCAAAAATTGGACAAAAGTAATAATTGGACATAGACTGTATTACCATGGCGAGATGAACGGCGCCCTTCATAATCAGAATAACCTCTGCAGAAGACATTCAAAGTCACTTCAAATGAAACCACAGATAAAGCTTCCACAGCAGCAATAGACACTCCACAGTCCATACCTTGGCTTAGAACGCCCACGCATTTCCTCAGGCCTTTTGCGTGTATCCGCAGCAAGAACAACAGTGATCTCACGTCCAGCAAACATCTGACGGTTCATGTGATATTGCGCCTCGGAAGCATCAAAAGCATCAACAAACTCCACGAATCCAAACCCTCTTGGCTCCCTAAAAAATTATAAAGGCCGGATAAGTAAAGTTCACATTGCATGATCAACAATGGAAAGGTCATACATTGACTGTCTACAAGTAGTATGTGCCCGATGCGTTACCACCACAGTTTCATATGGAGAAAACCCTCTACAATTCACCATGAAGCACAGCTAACAACTTACTAACATGTTCCCCAACTGGTAGCAAGCCTCTCAAAATAGCGGTTAGGAGCCCATGCTCGTCTTAGTATCCAAATTTCTTGTATACATCTTCGTAAAATGATTCGCTTCAAGTTCTTGAAATGTTTCAAAAGTCATGCAAGTACTTGAAACCAACTTCTCTTCATTATATCTTCTCAAGGAATATAACGTAAGACTCTCTTCTCTTCAGCAAATTAATTTTGTCAACAAATCAAATCTTGTCTTCATAAAAGAACTTCAATCGCACGATACTCTATCTCACCAAGCAAATGAATGGTTAGGACTGTTAAAGAGCTCTTCAACAAGTTCAGGGCTTGTATTTACTTCAACCAAATACAATCCTGGGAATAATTTGAAAAGGGTAATTCACACCAGAAGACACCCAGAGGTAGTATAATACAGAGTGAACATATCCTACTCTACAGACTACTAAATTGTGGTGTTCAAGACTGCAAGGAGTGATAGCCGTATCACACACAGTTTTTTTTTTTTGCCTTATGTCATCCTATGATAAGGAACAGGTGCAACTTCCCAAAAGGGAAAAGGTATTTCAGTTCATTTATGCAAGATAATTTGATAAGCTAGGACCAATTGCCCATTTCTAGACTGGGAACCCATGAAGTATTTGGAGAGCCTGTGAATTATATCTCGAGCAAATTCGACAACCTGGGCAAAATGGTTGGGTTCATGTGGACGAAATTACAGCCTCGGGGTTGTATTTTCTCTAACACTTACCCAGTGTAATAGTCTCTTGGCAGGTAAACATCCCGGACAGGACCAAACCTTTCAAACGGGACTCGGAGATCCTCAGGCCTGCAAATTCGTGAGGAAACAATAAGGTCAAAGCTAGAAACCAACCAATTACATGGAAATATGTAGTCGAGAATAAACATTTGGAGTGAAAGGCGAGGGGGATAATAATCTCTATACCTGCATCTGAGAGGAATGTTGCGAACCAGCAAGCTCACAGACCCTTGGTCACCACCACGCCCTCCACGCCCACGCCCACCACCACCGCCGCCATATCCTCTCCTCGGCGGGCT
Organism: Tuctoria greenei; assembly: GCA_036927565.1. Lineage (NCBI taxonomy): Eukaryota > Viridiplantae > Streptophyta > Magnoliopsida > Poales > Poaceae > Tuctoria > Tuctoria greenei. The sequence goes on along the minus strand of JAYESD010000006.1, from coordinate 215,233,319 downwards.
CCTTCCCCTGCCGCCGCCGCCGTATCCCCTCCTAGGGGGGCTATGATAAGCAGGACTGTACCTTCCCATTTCTCTCGGTACCTGCACATGACAATTCATTCAGTACATCTGGACCCCTCATACGGTAGCGAGCAATGAAGAAACGGTGCATGAAGCAACGAAAATCGAGAATAAAGACCGCGCGTATGGCAGCAAGCAAAGCAATACAGGGTAGCGCGTGCACTCACGAAACAGAGACACGGGAAGGAACAGAGACGCATGCAAGCCAGTGTGGATTCAGAGCACGAAGGACAGGGAAGCGCATCTCTGTCGAAGATTCAGCGTAATCCGTGTACGTGCGCCTCATGGTAAGAGAAGATAGATCGGTGATACAGCTGAAAAACAAGACCGGTTCCCGGCTAGTAACGCTGACTCGCACCAACATCCGCCGAATCGAGAGCGGTTCGTGCTCCGAAGCATTCGAATCACGGACCCGTAAGGCAGGCGCGTGCTTCTATTCTCCTTCCTAGACCGTACGAAATCACCGCGACGAAGGAACGAACGAACGATGCGCGCAAGGAGGGAGAGGTGAGAAGGAGGAAGGGGCGTTACCGAGGGTGAGCCGCCGGCGCCGCCGGAGACGCGGGATTAGGGCAAGCCGCACCGCAAGCGAGGAGAGGAGAGAGAGAGGAGGAGACAGGACAGAAGAGGAGGAGGGGACGGGGTTAGACTTGCTTTTATTTGGGCCGGAACGATGTGTTTACACCTAGGCCCGCTCTTTCATGTGTGGGCTCTCGTTGCAAAATTACGCCGTTTGCTATTGATTTTTTTTCTCAAAAATAGTGGAGCCCACACATTAAATGCCATGTCATTTTTCTCCTAACGAAATTTTTCGTTCATTTTTTAACTAAAATACGATAAATTTTTGAAGACGGAAGGAATAACTCTTTCTCAAATATTGATGCCTGTGTATATTCTCACTCTGTAAACATGTATCTATCTACGTGCACAAGGAACAATAACGAATATGGTACAATGAAAACACTAGCAGGAATCAGAATCACGTCCTGCTAGCTGCAAAGCTGGTTGCAGAGATCATCCATCTTGGATCGCGTAGCGTTTGCAATGGGGTAGCTCCGGTTGATGCCCGTGCCTTCACATGTCGAGTCCAGGGTATATATTCTCTCGTTGCATTGCCTGCCACAAGCCAGGGGAAAGAATTTTCAGCAATATTCATAATCATAACGCATGCAGCTTCCTTAAGCAGCTTTCTTTCATCGCTATAAGTTGTACTGTAGCACGTATATTTTGTTCAGCGGTTACATTCAGAAAAACAACACTAAACAAGGTGAGTGAGGTAATTCTTACAGTGCCAATCGTGGACTAGGACGAGTTGCATTTCCATCGTTTTGTAGGAACACAGCTGAGATACTGACACCACGAGCAGTGCTCGTTCGCATTGTATCCTCGGAAAAGCAGCACAATGGCCACGGTAAATCTGCAACAAATTCAGATGGTTTCATCCTCATTCGTCAGGTGGGTTGTAAAAGACGTACTCCTAGTACTTAACAAAATTACAATCCATTATCATCAGTGCCTGAAGAAGAAGAAAAATCTGTAATTAGACAACTGGACATTAATTACCCAACGATGAGCAAAACTGCAGCTGCCAGCCACAGTATATACTGATACGTTTTGTGCTTGCGTTTCAAAACCCTGGGAGAAGTCGTTTGTTGCTGCCCAGCTGGAGCTGATCCTCCTCTTCTCTGGTCGAGCCACGCAAACTGTGGGCGGACGAAGAAAACGAACCCTAGGAGGAAGCCGGATACGAGGCCGCCAATGTGCGCAAAGTTATCGACTCGGGGAAGTACCCCAAGAGCCAAGTTCACCGCAATTACAAATATCAGAGTTAACAGTGCTGCCACCTGGAAAACAAATTAATGGGACATACATACGTGCCTAACTATTAAGCAAATCTTACGTAATAAATGGAGGAGGTGCCTGAAGAAGAAGGCTAGCTGTGGGGCATGCATATATACAGTACCTTATTTGCATAGAGTGACCAGTTCGTTATGAGCTCGGAAAGCATTGATCCGATCAATCCAAACAGAGCACCAGAGGCACCAACTGAGATACTAGACTGTAAGAAGAGAGCGGACATCAAGCTCCCACCGAAACCGGAAATGAGATACACCAGGCCAATCCTCGCTGCATTTATCATGGTAGACGAAACTAATGATTCCTGTATAAGTATTGAAACCTTGCAGTTGCAGTCCATATTTCCTTCATTAACTACTAACATTAGTACTCACTGAGTACTTATTGGGACGGAATTCTTTCAAAGTCTCATATGAAGTACGTATTTGTAACTACTTACCGAACCCAAATTCCTGTTCGAGTCGTATTCCGATAAATAGGAGGCAGAGCATGTTGATAAGTAGATGGACGAGTCCAGCATGAAGCCACATACAGGTAATGAGGCGCCATCCTTGGCGGCCATGTACAACCTTGGACACATCCAGAGCACCCATCTTCAGTAACCTGTTGGTTGGTTGATAGCACTACTTTTCATCAGACCAGTTCGTTGGTGGTGGCAGTTTTAATTAGGGCCATATACTGGGACAAGGATTATAATCAGCCCTAGTAGAGCATACAATGAATAATTAATCTTTACAGAAGACAGAGTCCTCCCATGCATCATGAGTAATGTAGATAGAATGGACGAAATCAACAATAATGGGAGTGGTAATCAACTGACGATGGGGAAGTTGAGTTGACAAAGCATGCAATGGCTGCTTGTGCTGAATCGGTCCTAGCTGTTACGACATTTTTTTTGAAGCTGTCTATTTCAGGGATAGCGATAACACCATCCCAAGTCAAATTTTTACCAACTGAAGGAGGAAGACAGCTAGAAGAAGTCAACTACATTTGTGACCTTATTCCTTTTTCATCACAATCTATTGCTGTAGTTATTTGGAAGATAAATCAAACGAGCTGTACTGTTCTCTAAAGCATACGCTGTGCTGTGTATTAGCTGAACTGAGAAGGAAGGGAAATGGAAAGGAAAAGGATTACTCAAGACGTAGTACGTACGTGGCGGATGAGGGGCCGAGGAGCGGGTTCTCCTTGAGCGGCTGGAAGGCGAAGCGGCCGAGGAAGGTGGCGGTGCATAAGCCGGCGGAGGCGGAGGAGCCGCGGTGGCGGGGGCAGTCGTTGACGTACATGGTGACGACGAAGGCGACGACGCACGCGAGGGCGGCGACGGAGACGAGCCACGGCGACCAGCGGCGGTAGTAGGGGCGTGGTGGCGGTGGCGGTGGCCTGCTGGGAGGGGAGCGGGAGCGGGAGCGCTCGTGGGAGTAGGGGCGCTCGACGAGGACCTCGACGTCGTCGGAGTCGCCGCCGGGCACGGGCTTCATCATGGTGGTCGGTGGGCGCGCGGCGTGATGATGGGTCGTTGTGGCCGGAGTGAGGAGGAAGGGAGAGGGCGCCGCGTCCTCCTCTGCGCGAGGAGGAAGGAGAGGAATACGTAAAGCTAGGGATCCCAAGGAACTTTGATTGGTTGACTGATGGTGGCTGCTGGCGGCTTCCCTTGCTTTGGTTTTCCTTCGCCTTTACTTATTCTGCAGCTTTGCCGCGTGAGGAGGAGGAGGAAGAAGAGGGAGCTGCAACACGTTTTCACTCGTCAATTTGGAGCTGACCCTGAATTCAATCAGCGTTCATAGGCACGTGCGGTCTTCGTCTTCCTCCTCTGCCTCCTTTCCTTCTCCTCTTCCCATGTACGTACTCCTACTAGGATGATGGATGTATGTATAGATGGCCAACAACCTTCACCAACCCAGTACGTGTTATGTTCTGCTCTGCTCGGACGAGTCGACCATCATGGAATGAATCCATTGAGGCGACGACGGTGCAGCAGCAGTAATAATAATAATAATAATAATAATAATAATAATAATAATAATAATATAACAACCAGTAGTATGCATCTGTCTGTGTCCATGCTGTGGTGCCGCGCTGTCGATCGTCGCTGCCGGCCGGCCTCTCCTCGCTCCCACCGATCCGCTGTCACAACCAAACCAACGCTTGCTTGCTGCTACTGCTATTGTTGTTGGTATTATTGGCTGCCAAGTGCCAACGGGAATGCGGCGCGCGCTGACCACCGCACAATGGGTCGTCAACTCTCGTGCGCCCCAAAAGTCGTGGCGGCTGACGGCGTTTCCGTTTCGTTGTTGATGCATTGCGTTGCGTCCTCGGGAAAGGAAACTCAGATCGGGCACGACGCATGCATTTTCATTTTAAATTAGACTTATTATTTATTACTGACGACATCAATTTAAGGATGACACGTCGTGACTTTGACTTGATCCTCCCTCCGATGCACCACCCGACCGTGTCTCATCATCACCGGCTCTCCCGAGGAAGGAGGGAGGTGATTTTTAACTCACCACCCTTGGCCCTCTCTCCCTCCCTCCTTGATCCATTCCATGTGTCCTCCGTCCGCCCAGGCCCAGCACCACCACTAGTCTAAAGCTTCCGCCTTCGGCATCACAGCCATGGCCGCCACGCCGGAGGAGTTCCTGGGCCAGCAGGGAGCCTTCCACGCCGTCCCGGAGCCCTTCTCCCCTTCCGTCTTCCTCGACCTCCCCCCGACGCCGAGGCGCCCCGACGACGACCTCGTCCTACCCTTCATCACGCGGATGCTCATGGAGGAGGAGGAGGAGGACACCGACGACACCAACTTCTTCTACCAGTACCCTGACCACCCCGCGCTCCTCACCGCGCAGCAGCCCTACGCCCAGATCCTCACCTCCGCTCCTTGCTCGTCGTCTTCCGATTCCGCCACCACCCTCTCCTCCTCCCCGTCCGCCGAACCCACCTGGCCCTACGACCCCATCCAGCTGCTCCGCTCCCCGCCGTGCCCCGACGCCGCAGGGGTGGGGCTCCACGACTTCACCGCCTCCTTCGTCGCTGGCCAGCGCGGCGGCGCCGGGGAGGTCACCCAGAGCTCGTCGTGCTGCTCTTCCCGGGGTAGCGCGGACGAGGAAGATGATACCAAGACAAACATCACAACCACCCTACCTGCAGCTGTCGCTGAGGAGACCTCGTCGGCCTTCTTCGTTGGTCGTCACCAAGGAGTAAGAGTAAACATGGACATGCTCAACAGAGCATTCGCCAAGGGCATGGAAGAGGCCAGGAAGTTCTTGCCTGCCAACAACGGCCTCCTCAACATCGACCTCGAGGTGCCCAAGCACCTGCAGCAGCCCACAGTCGACATCAGGCCAGTCTTCACCTTCTGCCGAGTGAAGGAGGAGGTGGATGGAACGCCGCCACCAATGTTCGGCAGTAATAATAATAATGGCAGCAGGGGCCGCCGCAAGAACCGGCACCACGAAGAGGAGGACTTGGAGGCGGACGTAGGCAGAAAAAGCAAGCTGATGATGCCGGAACAGGAGGAGGACGACGCGGGTGGTGCCGCCCAGCAGATGTACCGCGATATAATGTCCTTCAGCTACGACGACCTGATTAAGCGCACGCAGGACCTGCGCATCGCCAAGGATAGCGAGGAGGACTCTGAAAGAAGAAGCACCACCACCACCAGCAGCAGCAGTAAGAAGAAGAAGAAGAAGAGCGCCGCACGAGGAGGGAGGATGGCGCATGGTGCCAATAATGAAGAGGTTGTTGACCTGCGCACCATGCTCATCCACTGCGCGCAAGCAGTGGCCACCGGCGGAACCGCCCACGAGACGCTGAAGCAGATCAAGCGCCACTCCTCGCCGACAGGGGACGCCACGCAGAGGCTGGCGCACTGTTTCGCCGAGGGACTGGAGGCGCGACTCGCCGGCACGGGGAGCCTGGTGTACCGGTCGCTCGTGTCGAAACGCACCTCCGTCGTGGACTACCTCAAGGCGTACCAGCTGTTCATGGCGGCCAGCAGCTTCAACAAGGGGAAGTACGTGTTCTCGAACAGGACCATCCTGGATGCGGTGGCGGGGAGGAGCAAGCTCCACATCGTGGATTACGGTCTGCAGCACGGGTTCCAGTGGCCGAGCCTGCTCCATTTCTTGGCGACCAGGGAAGGCGGACCGCCGGAAGTGAGGTTCACCGGCATCGACTTGCCGCAGCCCGGGTTCCGCCCGGCCTACCAGATCGAGAAGACGGGTGAGCGCCTCGGCAACTGCGCTCGCCAGTTCCGCGTTCCGTTCAAGTTCCACGGCATCGCAGCCAAGTGGGAGACGGTCACTGTAAAGGACCTCAACGTCGACGATCCAGATAATAACAACAACGAGGTGCTTGTCGTCAATTGCGAGTGCTATCTCGACAAGCTGATGGACGAGAGTGCTGCTGCTGCTGCTGCTACTGGTGCGGTGGACGAGGACGTCGACACCCCGAGTCCTAGAGACATGGTCCTGAACAACATCAGGAGCATGCGTCCCGCCGTGTTCATCCACTGCGTGGTGAACGGCACGTTCGGAGCGCCGTTCTTCGCGACGCGGTTCCGGGAGGCGCTGTTCTTCTACTCGGCTCATTTCGACATGCTCGACGCGACCGTCCCCCGGGACGACGACGTGCGGCTGCTGATCGAGCGGGACGTTTTGGGGCGGTCTGCGCTGAATGTCATCGCTTGCGAGGGTGCGGACCGGGTGGAACGCCCCGAGACGTATAAACAGTGGCAGGTGCGGAACAGCAGGGCTGGCCTCAGGCAGCTGCCGTTGCGTGCCGAGGTCGTTCAGCTCGTGAGGGACAAGGTCACCGACCTTTACCACAAGGACTTCTTCCTTGATGAGGATCACCGATGGTTGCTGCAGGGATGGAAGGGCCGGGCGCTTTATGCCATGTCCACATGGGTTGCTGCTGACGACTTTAATTACTTCCGTCATGGAATCCATTGAGGCGAGTGAAAGCGTGGATTAAACCGTTACGTGTTAATATATATAAAAATATTTACAAGAAAGATGATCAGTCGGATATATGTGGTTCTAATTACAGACGAATAGTTAAAAAAACTGAGCCGATCAAGAGAATGAAATAAACAAAAATAGAAAACATGAGCATTACATAGTAACTATAAAAATTACATACTAGCTATGAGATATTGCATATTAATAGTTCCTTATTCTTGTGATCACAATCATTCTCCTTGATTTCATATCTTCTAGACATGTCTCCTTCCAATACCTCCCCTCAACCTCAACTGCCCATATTGAGGTTGTATCGAAATCTATTGTGATTTTGCGTCGACAGTGGTTTGGTAAAACCATCCGCTATTTGCTCATTGGATGCTATGAACTTTACCTGCAAATATTTGCTTGCTACCCTTTATCGCACAAGGTGGTAGTCTATTTCTATATGTTTAGTACGTGCATGGAATATGAGATTTGATGACATGAACGCGGGTCCAAGATTATCACACCATAATATTGGAGTACCCTCCTGTTTGATCCCAAGTTCCTGCAAAATAGTTTGTACTCATATTAACTCTGATGTTGTATTTGCAACTGCTTTATACTCGACCTTAGTACTAGAGCGAGACACTATAGGTTGCTTTCTTGCACTCCATGATACTAGATTTGCACCCAGGAATATTGCAAATCCTCCAATAGATCTCCAGTCATCGGGACATCCATCCCAATCCGCATCAGAGAAAGAATTAATTTGTAGATAGCTGTCTTTTATGAGCCGTATGCCCAGATCTATGGTTCCTTGAATATATCTCACGATCTGTTTTTCAATAGACATATGAATATCATTAGGATTATGAAGAAACTGACACATTTTATTAACAAAAAAGAAAGAAATATCACATCTAGTTAGTGTGAGGTACTAAAGCGCTCCAACCAAGCTCCTGTATCAAGTGGCATCTTGAGCATCAAGTGCTTTCCCTTCGTGTGCTGTAATTTTATCAGAGACAGATAATGGAGTACTAATCGGTTTGCATCTAGTAGTACCTGCTTTTCTTAAAATCTCCATTGCATATTTCTTTCGATTCAAAACAATTTCTTCTTTGATCTAGTTCACCTCAATTCTGAGAAAGAAGCTTAACGGCCCAAATCCTTAAAGGTGAAGTCCTGCTTCAAGTTCTTCAACAGCACGTCCACTGCTGATTCTAATGAGCTAGCCAAAACAATATTATCTACATAGATTAAAAAGAAGATATTTATTCCTCCTTTTCTGAATATGAACAGTGAGGTGTCGCCTTTGGAGGGTACAAAACCGAGGGTAATTAACCTAGAACTTAACTTGAGTACCAAGCTCTTGGGGCTTGTTTGAGTCCATAGATTGCCTTGTCTAACTTACATACAAAATTAGGATGCAGACTATCTTCATAACCAGGAGGTTGAGACATATATACCTCTTTCTTCCAACTCTCCATGTAAGAAAGCATTTTGAACATCAAGTTGTCTCAAACTCTATTTTTTAGAGATGACAATAGACAAGACAATTCTAATAGTGGCTAATTTAACTACTGGATTGAAAGTATCTTTGTAGTCAATGTCATACATTTGCTTGAACCTTTTTGCTACTAATCTGGTTTTGTAACTATCAATAAAGCCAACAGCTCTTCTTATAATTTTATAAACCCACTTGGAGTCAATCACATTGCTTTTCTCTTTTCTAGGAACCAGATACCACGTCTGATTCCTCTTCAATGCTTGAAACTCATGATCCATTGCCTCCTTCCAATTTTTATCTTGCAATGCTTGCTCTAAGTTATGTAGTTAGAAGACAAACAAAATCATTGCCAAAGGCTTTCGGTTTAGTAATATGATTCTGTAACCTGGTACGTGGGCGGTTGTTTTGTTGTGTGACTTGCACGGTTTCCAAGGAAGATTCAGGCACTTCTTCTGCACCGGTTGAAGCTGTTGGCCAATCATGCACAGGCATCAAAGGAGCAGGCGCTGAGGGCACTAACTCTGAGGGTGATCCTTTCTCTGTAGGCAACATCAAAGCGGGCGACATTAAAGAATTATAATCAGATGATATTCCCCTTATCCCCAAAGGAGTTTGTGCCGGCATGGTTTTCAATGATGTAGGCACCATGCGCAGATGTCTTTGTTGGCGCTGCTCAAACCCTGGTGGTGATCCACGTGTCGATCTGCCAAAGGAGGCGAGCGGTGTGGAGCACACCTGACTGGGTCCAAATCCCAGAGGAGGCCCGATCAGTTGGCGCAAGGACCTGGTTGGCGTACCGGCCACATCGTCTTTGATTTGAACGCCGAGATTTTCTAAAGCAGACGGATACACAACATCTATTGTTACCTGCATTAGATCAATCCACATGCATGCTCTTCATTAGTACGAAAATTAGTCTGTGGATAATTACCATCTGCAAATCCTGTAGAGGACAGCAACATAGGATGAAGGAGAAGAATTTCAGATTTTAGTTGGGCTCCGGTATTTGGATGAAATTTCTGAAATGAAAACACCATTTCATCGAAAATTACATCACGAGAAATATAAACACGGCCACTAGCAATATCAAGACATTTGTACCCTTTATGAAGTGAACTATATCCTAAAAAGACACATTGTTTGGAACGGAAGGATAGCTTGTGTTGATTGTAGGGTCTAAGATTAGGCCAATATGCACACCCGAACACCTTCAATTGAGAATAATCAGACACTTTTCCAAAATGTTTTTCAGCCGGAGTTTGATATTGAATAACTTTGGAAGGTGTTCTATTAATGAGATATACAGTCGTGGAAAATGCCTCGTCCCAGAATTTTAGAGGCATTGATGCATGAGCAAGGAGTGTGAGACCCACTTCTACAATGTTTCTATATTTTCTCTCCGCTGCCCCGTTTTGCTGATGTGTGTGTGGGCAAGAGACTATATGTGTAATGACTATTTACTGAAAAAAAAGGAATTTAGCTTCTGATATTCACCTCTCCAGTCGGTTTGGATCGAAACAATCTTTCTATTGAATATTCTCTCCACCATAACCTGAAACATGTGAAATTTTGAAATACTTCATTCTTATGTTTTAACACATATAACCAAGTAAACATGCTAAAATCATCAATAAAAGACACGTAGAAGTTGTTTCGACCAACCGAGGAGGGTGCAAGCCCCCATACATAAGAGAAAATAAGATCTAATGGAACTTTTGACACACTAAAGGATTTGGGGAAAGGCAATTGATGACTCTTGTCTTGCTGACAAGCATCACAAACTTGTATTTTATTGGACTCGATTGCACATAACAGATTATATGCACTTACTACTTTATTGACTATGGTCATAGCAGGATGACTCAATCTATCATGCCATATTTCTATAGATGGTTTATTCATAGGGAAGACACTCTTGGTGGACAAATTCTCCATAGAGGGCCACGGGTAGAGGCCACCTCTACTCTTGCCTTGTAGAAGGATTCTCATTGTAGCCTGATTTTTGACCAAAAAATATTGTGATTGAAATTCAACAAAGATAGGGTTTTTACTGGTGAGTTTATGAACAGATACTAGATTTTTGGTGGTAGTGGGAACAAGGAGAATTTTGTTTAGATAGATTTGATCATTGGTGGGAAGATGCAAGATGGAATCTCCAACAAATCTAATTTTCATACCTGAACCGTTCGCAGTGTGGACCTTGTCTTGGTCGTTGTACTTCTCTTTTGTGTTCATCTTGCTCAACTCCCCAGTGATATGATCAATACTGCCGGTATCAACGTACCAATTTGTGTCCACCCAGTAACTTGTCGTGGCTGCATTTGCAGAGTTATGTTCCAACGTGAACTCTCTATCAAAGCATTTGTAACACCTCGTAGCCCTGTGACTGATCTTCTCACAAATCTGGCACACTGACTTGTTCTCTGATGTACCGTGCCTGATCCTCTGCCACGACTTCCACGTTGTCCACCTCTGCTGTATGATCCTCTCCCTCGTGAGGCGGCATTCACATTGTACTGGTAACCGCCCGGATTCTGCCTCTCCAACCAAGCCTCTGTAGCCAACATCTGGGCAAAAAGATCAGACAACGATATGGATTTTGTTCTCGTACTTACGTTCTCGACCAAAGAGTTGTAGTCGGTGTTGAGGCCTGCCAGAATGTAGGCGATGATATCGTCATCTTCGAGCCTCTTGCGTGCAACAGCCATCTCGTCGGCGTACTCCTTCATTTTGGAGAAGTACACTATCGCGGTCTGTCGGTACCCTAAAAACCATACACCCCCTGAGGTTACAAAGATCTCAAGGGAAGGACATCTACTCAAATTGAAGACCCTCGGGGGCCCACTCGCCAGACGTGACCGGACCCGCTTCTCCAACATGGTTAACCTCTAGGTTGCCACGTGTACTGTCAGACCAGAGTTATTACCCACAAGGGTGAAGCTCCGGGCTAGGTACTGAAACGGCACCTCCGGAGGTAACCCCTGACCAAGAGAAGCTCCGGACCTGACACGTTCCAGGCCGCCCCGGAGCTTCCCGCTTCCCACAAACAAGCTCCGGAGCTGCCACATGTCCATACGTCAGAGCTGGCCGCTTCAAACCCCCGGGAGACGTTGTAACGGCTCCGGATCTCCAAAGGACAGCCGCAGACTTCAAGACCCGATTAATTACCATTAATTCCACGTTAATGATAATTAATCGGACGATCTTAACACCTGTAACGGCACTGTCGGAGCCGTTACAGGGTTATTAACAACAATTAATCTCGTGTATCAATACTAATAACCGCCAGGGCCACATGTCGGGCCAGGCTGACTTGTAACGGTTTGTCCTTATGTTATAAAAGGACAAACCGACGATACACGAGGGGGGACTCTCGAACACTCTGAAGCTCACAAGTTAATACAACACACACACACCCGTGGAGTAGGGTATTACGCTCAGGCGGCCCGAACCACGTAAACGACCGTGTCACTCGTGTCCAATCGCGTTTCACCTGCTTGAGTCTCCGCGCGCCCAAACCGAACCTCAAACTCCTTCCACACTTTCGTAGTGTCAGGGGATCTGCCGACTCCAACAGTCGACAGTTGGCGCGCCAGGTAGGGGGGCCTGAGATCTTCAAGAATGGTGAATTCTGCGGCAGGATCATCCAACGGGCAACCTGCTGCTCAGGCTGTCGGAGGCAATCCCTCCAACATGCAGCCACCGGCAGGAGCCTCAGTTCCAGCGGGAGTCACACTCCCACCACCACCATCTTCTCCGGCAAGACATGCCGGACGACATGATGGTGCACCGGCGTCACATTCTGCGCTGGCAAGTCGTGACAACCCAGAACACGCGCTCCATGCAGCGCGTGCTCTCCTTCAGCGACCACCACCTCCGGATGCATCTCAAGGTGCCGTGGAGCAATGGAGAGCTGATATTGAGCATTTGGTCGCAGCAGCGGTCGAACGCCTCAACAATCAGGGTCCACCTCCTTCAAGGCGGGTCCCGTCGCAGCGACGAACGTTGTCTGGAAGACTTGGTCCACATGTCTCCAACAACCGGAGAAGAGCTGCGTCACAGCAAGTGACGTCGTTGCCCTCTGGGGCACGACGTGCCCATACTGCATCTCGGCTTTCGACACACGACCTCCGGGCGGAGCTTGATCGCCGATACCGCCAACAGGATGGCCGTGTCCACATCGAGCGAGCTCGAGAAAGACGAGATGCTCAAGACCTTTCTACTCTGGAAGGAGTAGGAGGAGGCTGTTCCGCCCTAGCCATGCATCTGCGCATGGTTAGATGGCCACAGAAGTTCCGGCCACACCTGCCGGAAAAATTCGACGGGACTGTCAATCCCGTAGAATTCCTACAGATATACTCCACTGCGATCTTAGCAGCTGGAGGAAACGAGGCCGTAATGGCCAATTACTTTCCAGTGGCTTTAACTGGGACCGCCAGGTCCTGGTTTATGAGCCTTCCACCCAACTCTATCGACAGTTGGGAGGAGCTGTGCCGTCAGTTCACCGCCAATTTCGGGAGTTCATACACCCGTCCGGGCACTGAACTGGACCTTTTTGCGGTCGTGCAAAAAGGAGGAGAATCTTTGCGGTCATTCATCCAGAGATTCTCTCAGGTACGTAACACAATCCCTTCTATCTCAAGCGCTTCTGTCATTGTGGCATTCAGACAGTGTGTACGAGACAAGAAGATGTTGGAGAAGCTGGCGATCAAAGAGATCACCAGCGTCACGGAGCTCTTCAGCCTGGCTGACAAATGTGCCAGAGCTGCGGAGGGCCGTGAAATGCACTCCAAACCAGCCCTGGAGGATCATAAAAAATCCTCCAAAGAAGAAGTCGCTACCTCCGGGAGTGGCAAGAAGAAAAAGAAGACCAACGGCAAGAAGAAGCCGTCGGCCGGCACATCCAACGTTGCAGCCGCTGCAACTCCTGGTGGCCGGGGGCCACGCCCCGAGAAGCGACCTCGACCGTCTTCTGAAGACGGTGGCAAATCCAAGATGTGGTGCCCCATTCACAAAACGAGCAGCCACAAACTGGAGGACTGCCGGGAGGTCCAAAACCTTGCCGGGCGTTACCACAAGCGCCGGGAAGGGTCTCCCTTCCGACAGAGGGAGGGAAAACAAAAGGTCGATGAAGCTCCGGCTGAAGAGGAGTTAGGGTTTCAAGACCCCAAAAAGGTCTTGAAAGCCGTCTACACCTCCGTCGACGATGATTCCGACGTCTCCGACAACGAGCGTCGAAAAACCATGAACACCATCTTTGGTGGATCATGGGACATCACCTCTCGTCGTGTCATCAAGACTATGCGACGGGATATGGCTGCTGTAGCTCCTACAGCTAGACCGGAGCCACATCGAAAGTGGATGGACACACCCATCACTTTTGATGCTTCGGACTGTCCTCAAAGCATGGTCGGAGCTGGCCAGCTACCCTTGATGGTATCTCCCACCATCAACAACATCCAGCTCCATCATGTCCTGGTAGACGGAGGTTCGGGGCTTAATCTCATCAGCTTCGAAGCTTTCACTAAGCTTCAGCTTCGACCTTCGGACCTCCAGCCCTCTCGACCTTTCTCCGGAGTAGGTCCGGGGGCCATAACCCCACTCGGAGCTATTACTCTCCCTGTTACCTTCGGGACCCGGGAGAAGTATCGCACCGAAAAGTTGATCTTCGACGTCGCTCAGATCAACTTACCATTCAACGCCATTTTGGGTAGACCTGCCTTGTACAAATTCATGGCAGCTGCTCATTATGGATACCTGGTGTTGAAGATGCCAACACCAGTAGGCGTTCTCCGGATCCGTGGAGATCGCACTGCCGGAGTAACTGCTCTGGAGGAACTCCATGCACTCACCACAGCGCAAGAGGAGGACTCCAGACAGAAGCAAGCTCCACAACCTCCGAGCATTCGTCAACGAGGCTCGACCTCTGCACCTCGTGTGCAGCCAAGCAGCGACACCGACATTCCCGTCAAAGTCGTCCAAATTGGTTCCGATGTCACCCAAACTACCCGCATATCGGGTGGCTTGAACGACAAATAGGAACTCGCGCTCATCACTTTCCTCCGAGCTAACGTTGACGTGTTTGCTTGGCAACCGTCACAAATGCCTGGGATCCCCAGGGAAGTGATTGAGCACAATCTGAAGATTTACCCCGACGCTCGGCCTGTGCACCAGAAACCTCGGAAGCAATCTGTAGAGCGACAGAACTTCATCCGACAAGAAGTGAAGAAGTTGCTCGAAGCCGGATTCATCCGAGAAGTCTACCATCCAAAATGGCTGGCAAACCCAGTCGTTGTGCCTAAAGCCGGCGGGAAACTTCGGATGTGCATCGACTACACCACACTGAATAAGGCATGTCCAAAAGATCCATTCCCACTACCTAGAATAGACCAGATAGTGGATTCCACCTCCGGGTGTGAGTTACTGTGTTTTCTAGACGCATATTCAGGATATCATCAAATCCGGATGTCTAGGGAAGATGAAGAACATACTTCATTCATCACAGTGGATGGATTGTATTGTTACACAGCCATGCCTTTTGGTCTCAAGAATGCAGCTTCAACTTTTGTACGAGCAATGTACAAAACTTTCGAAGAACTCATCAGAGACATAGTGGAAGTGTACGTCGACGACATCGTGGTTAAAGTCAAGAACAAGGAGTCCCTCTTGGACACCTTACAGGCTGTCTTCGACAAGCTGCGGGCCACCCGCACGAAGCTAAACCCAGACAAGTGCGTCTTCGGGGTTAGTTCCGGAAAGCTTCTTGGTTTCCTGGTAAGTCACCGGGGCATAGAGGCTAATCCGGCGAAGATAAAAGCCATTGAAGACATGCGGCCACCAACCCGCATCAAAGACGTCCAAAAATTAACCGGATGTCTAGCAGCCCTCAGCCGGTTCATTTTAAGACTGGCGGAAAGGGCACTTCCCTTCTTCAAGTTACTAAGGAAGTCCGGACCATTCCAATGGTCTGAAGAAGCAGAGAAGGCATTCCAGGAGCTGAAACAGTTCCTCACCACCCTACCAGTCTTGGTAGCTCCGAACCCTGGTGAGCCTTTATTGCTTTACATTTCAACAGCTGACGAAGTCGTCAGTATGGTTCTGGTTGCGGAGAGACCGGAACTACCCAATACTCAGGAATCCAGATCCCTTCGGGAGGATCCGGAGGTTCCTGAAAGCGGGTCTGGGTCCCAGCTCCCAGACTTGAATCCACAAGAAGCCACTTCAGAGGACCCGGATCCTTCTGATAGGATCCAGGTCATTCCTGAAGAAGCTCCGGGTTCCTCCACCCAGAACCCGGAGGTCCCCGAAGATAGTCTGGACCCCTCCGACAGGGCCCGGATCAATGGAGAGGAAGCTCCGGACCCCTCCGGGAGGGTCCGGACCATTCAACGCCCAGTATACTTCATCAGTGAAGTGTTACATGATGCCAAGACTCGATACCTAGAGGTGTATAAGCTGCTTTACGCAGTTCTTATTGCCTCAAGGAAGCTTCGACACTATTTCCAAGCTCACAAAGTCTCGGTGGTAACCTCGTATCCACTTCGAGCGATCCTGCATAATCCCAATTCAACTGGGAATATAGCAAAGTGGGCAGCGGAACTGGCTGAATTCGACCTCGAATTCATTCCAAGACAAGCAATCAAGAGTCAAGCATTGGCAGATTTCGTGGCAGAATGGACTCCCTCTCCATTAAACCCTGGGGGCCCCAGCGAGCAGAAGACGGAACCACAAGTTCCGGCCTTCACTAAGCCTCACTGGACCCTTTACTTCGACGGCTCCATGCAGAAGCAGGGAGCCGGAGCTGGAATCCTTCTCCTCGCACCAACCGGGGAGAAGGTGAAATACATGGTGCACCTTGACTTCAAGGCAACCAACAACATGGCGGAGTACGAAGCACTCATATATGGATTAAAGGTGGCACTATCATATGGTGTCAAGCAGTTGCTGGTCAAAGGAGATTCACAACTTGTCATCAAACAGGTGAAGGGTGAATGCTCCTGCAATAATCTCCAGCTGGCTGCTTACCTCCTTGAAGTCCAGAGGCTCCAGAAGGACTTCGAAGTCCTAGACCTTCACCATGTTCAACGTGCTCACAACGCTGAAGCTGACGAACTCTCGACCAAGGCGTCAACCGGAGCTCCGGCTCCAGACGGAACCTTTGTCCGGAGGTTGTCAAAACCCACAGTTCAGCCTGCCGAACTGAACGAAGGGGGCGAGATCAGCATCCCGAAGCTGACGGTCCCGATGGCCCTGTTACCATGGCAGCCATCAAGGGTCGTAGGTGCTGCCGGAAGCTCCGAGCAACCCAGCACGCAAGACTCAAATGCTCAAGTCAGTTCCGATGCATGGATCTCGGAGATCCGGAACTACTTGAAAGACAACATCCTTCCTGACGATGATGTATCCGCTGACCGGGTAGTCAGATTGGCCAAAAGATACACGTTGGTAGAAGGGGATCTCTACCGGCGCGGTGCCAACGGCATCCTAATGCGGTGCATCACAAGGGAAGAAGGCTGCGAGCTCCTCGCAGAAATCCATGGAGGTGAGTGTGGGAACCACGCGTCTTCCCGCACGCTGGTCGGAAAAGCCTTTCGGCACGGCTTCTACTGGCCTACAGCGCTCCAGGATGCTACTGAGCTAGTGAAGAAATGCAAAGCATGCCAATTTCATGCAAAGCAAATTCATACACCTGCTCAGCCCTTACAAATGATACCTCCTACGTGGCCTTTCACCGTGTGGGGGATGGACATCTTGGGACCCTTCCCAAGAGCCGTCGGAGGTTACAAGTTCCTGTACATCGCCATCGACAAGTTCACCAAGTGGCCGGAAGCTACTCCTGTTGTGACGATCAACAAACAATCTGCAATTAATTTTCTACAATCTATCGTGAGCAGATTCGGAGTCCCAAATAAGATCATCACTGATAATGGGACTCAGTTCACAAGCTCCGCATTTCAAGGATATTGCGAAGACCTCAGCATACAAGTTTGCTACGCTTCCGTAGCTCATCCTGCCAGCAATGGACAAGCCGAGAGAGCAAACGCAGAGATCCTTAAAGGACTCAAAACGCGCACTTATGAGCGTTTGAAAAAGCACGGAGCTAATTGGATCGAAGAGCTTCCGCCCACTCTATGGGCTAACAGGACTTCTCCAAATCGGGCAACCGGAGAAACACCCTTCTTCCTGGTATACGGAGCTGAAGCGATCCTTCCTCCGGAAATCACCTTGGGTTCCCTCCGAGTCCGGACCTTCGACGAAGCCGCGCAGGACCAGCTCCGGCGTGAAGACCTAGACCTCCTCGAGGAGGGAAGGTGCCAAGCAGCTGTTCGGAATGCCCGATACCGCCAAGCTCTACGGCGCTATCATCAGCGGCATGTACACAACCGACAGCTCGAGGAAGGCGATCTGGTGCTACGGAGAATACTATCCAGAGAAGGGCAAAACAAACTCTCCCCCGGCTGGGAAGGACCCTTCCGAGTGATCAAAGTATCCCGTCCCGGAAGCGTTCGCTTGGCTACCGAGGATGGGACACCTCTCCCAAATCCTTGGAACATCGAGCACCTCCGTAAGTTCTACACTTAATTCCACGGAGGTGAGTCTTAAGTAACTTGAAGTGTATGTTATAGAGTCATTGTACAGAGTCGGGTAGTTCCTCCGGGAGAGCAGCCGGACCTTTCCCGAAAGGTTTGGAAAGCTCATGCAACACTTGATACAGTCTCCGGACTAGAAGTGTAGCTAACTACCCTGGGTTAAACGAGAAACCGAACACACTTAGCCTGGTTCCGTACCCTAAGAGTGTACTCGTTTCCCATGTACCCCGGACCTATAATGAAAGACATCTTCATGTAAAATAGACTCCACGTGCATTCATTTTTGCATAAGGCTCGACATTTTTATTTTTCTCTTTCTTGTCTATAACAGAAACGTGCAATTCTTAAGAAATTCTAGTTTAACCGGTTTATGTACAATTTGAGTTGAATTGTCAGATTTTTTTTAGATTTAAATATCGTCTGTGGTCAACTCGCCTGAAAGCCGCCAAGCCATTCTAGGGCCGGAGTGCGCTATCGACTTAGCCTGGTCAAGCACCCTAAGTACGCCACTCTACCTACATCCCGGCAGGCCAAAGTAAGGTGGGTCCATGGACAATTGGATCTAAAAGAAAAGACAATTCATCCAATTATACTAAAAATCGTGTTCAACTTGAAATTCTCTTGAGAACCGTAAGCCGCGACGAAGTTATAGATAAGGAACGAATTTTACTGTTTTTCTTGGCTTAAGTGTGCAGGAAAAATAAACCCAATATTGATGGAGAAAAACCGGAGTTAACCAAGCTCCGACTCCCACCGGCGTTAACTTAAAGATGGTGAGAAGACTCTATCACTAGAGTCTGTTGCCAGCAAGCCATGCGTGGCAAGGGTCATTGCCGGAGCTACTAAGCTCCGACACCTTGAAGTATTAACTATCGACACTCAACGTGTTGGTAGAGGCTATTGCCGGAGCTACTAAGCTCCGACGATGGACAGTGCCGGAGCTTCTAAGCTCCGACGACTTCAAGGGACCTTCACTATCGAAAACTTCGGACCTAAACTATACGAGTTCGAAGCAAATTTGTCTTCAACAAAACTCAACATCCTTTTGGTACATGTCCACAATCAAATTGTGCACATCTACCAGGGGGCCAAGTGAAGACAAAGATGTTGAAGACAAAAAATGAAATTCACGAAAAATTAGGGATTTCATTTCATTTGAAGACCGGAGATTACATCTGGGGACAAAGGATTACAAAATTGAGGAAGAAGAGAAGATACAAGTAAAGGCTAAGAGAGATGGTCCTAGACCCTATGGAAGAATTCAGCGACCTTCTCGGCGACCTCCGACACGCTGGCTCGGGTAGCTTCGCCTTCTCCTTCGACGGGGCCTTCAAGCACCGGGTCCAGAGGGAATTGAGGGTTCCGGCTAGTGTAACACGTCAACACATACTCTGTGACGTTCCTAGCCAGGGATTGCCCCTCGACCTCCAGCTGGTCCGCGATGACGTCGCCCACCTTGGAGAACTTGCTGCCCGCAGCACTCAACGCTTGCAACGCTAGGTCCGGCTCCGGCTCCGGATCATCCGGGAGCACGGGGCTGAAACCCATCGGCGCCAGCGCATCGTCGGCCTTGCTCAGGAACTCCCAAATTTGTAGGGAGTCCGTCTTCCTCAGGCCCTTCATCTCTTCCAAGGACCTCCGGGCCGCCGCCAGCTCCGAATTCTCGCGGGAAAGACGCTCGACTTCTTTGGCGTTTTGCTGAATCTTCGCAGCAACCCGCTTCTCAAGTCTTCCGAGCTCCTCCTCCCGGAGGTGGATCTTGTTCCGGCGGTCGACCAGGTCTTTCTCCCTAGCCTCTATTTTCTTCTCCCGGGCGACGAGGGCACACTCGTACTCGTAGAGTTCCTGCCCCCGCACCCAGGTCTTCTCCTCTTCCTCGAGGCAGCGCTCTTCCAATTTTTTAGCGCGCTCCTCGAGGCCCTTGTCCGCCAGAGCTGTCTTCTCGACGAGTTCTTCTTCACGTCGCAAGACGTCATCCCGTAGCTCCAGGAGTTTTTGCTCCTCATCCTCGAGCCGCTTTTCCCTTCCCTCAAGTGCCTCTCGGCGTTTGATGAGTGCGGTACTGATGGCCACGAGTTGATCGAACCGAGCGTTGGCCGCATCATTAGCAGCCTTAGCTTGGTCATGGTACTCCCGGGATTGGGCGTTGAGGTTGTGAGTCATGCTCTCCCTCTCGTCCAGCATCTCACCCCAGAGCTCCAGGCGGACCTTCTCCCGCCTGATCCATTCCTTGTCGTCCGCAATCCTCGACTGCGCCAGCTTGGTCTCGAATTGGAGTCGATTACGCCACCTCCTAAGGGTTTGGCGCTCCTCTTCAAGAGCCTTGCTGTCGTGGAAGAAAGCTAGCTGGACTTGACGTAGGCTGGAGCAAGCGTTGTCGATGGACATCGACAGCGAAATGGGCTCCGGACCTTCTGGGGTCTCCTCCGCTGGTTCCAGCGGGTCTTCATTTACAAAAATTGGGTCCCACTCTACGAGAGCGGAACCCCGAGCTTCCAAGGCACTAGGGCACTCCTCCGGGATGGCCTCAGTCGCCACCGAAGAAGGTCCCGCCACCAAATCTTCATTCGCCCCCTCAGGCTGGGGGCCGACGACTTCGTTCAGGCACTCTGGCTCCGCCACGGGTACCATCGACGTCGTCGCCTCCACTGGCTCCGGCCGGGACGCTTCTTCTGAAGGAGGCTCAAGCTCCCTCGCCTCTTCGACCACCGGCTCTGCAGCCGGCGCCTCCACAATCACCGGCTCTGCAGCCGGCGCTCCAATAGCTACCGGCTCTGCGACCGGAGCTTCGGAAGTAACCGGCTCAATTGCCGGAACCACTTCAACTTCCGGCTCGCACGCCGGGGCTTCAGCTACCTCCGGCTCAACCGCCGGGGCTTCAGCACTTTCCAGCTCTGAGGCCGGGACCGCTACTTCCTCCGACTCAACAGCCGGAGCATCTACTTCTGCAGCACCAGGGCCCGGAGCTTCAACCTCCGGAGCGGGTGCCGCTGGCGCATCTTCAATCCCGTGGTCCGGCGCTACCACGGGAACTTCTGGAGACGAATCGAGGTCCATGACCACGACAGCCGGCGCCGGAGCTGTCGCAGCCTCCGCCCGGGGCGGCACCGGGGCTAGAACAGAAGCCCTCGCAGCCTCAGACACTGTGGCTGAGGGCGGGGCTTCACTCCCCTTCTTGGGAACGCTGCAGATGAAGAATGAAGAAATTGAGCAAACAGATGCCATAATTAAAAATTAATTGAGGTAAGCAAGAAAAATTACCTTGGGAGATTCACGCACCAGCTTGCGCGGAACCTCTTTCCCGGACGTTCCGGGCTGGCCACGGTCGGCGTAGGAGCTCCGGGAAGACTCCCAGGACTTGCCGTAGCCGCGGGCGTTTCCCGGGTCGGAGCTCTCCTTGACCGGGAGGAACTCCTAGACCTGGAGGCCCTCACCGCTTCTCGAACCGGAGTCGCCTGTCCGGAGCTGGCACCTCCGGAGGGACCCATCACGGGGACAGTCGCACTCCGGGAGGATCCCACCGCCGGAACAGTAGCGCTCCGAAAAGACCCCACCACGGGGACAGACGCTACAGCGGCGGAGGATCCTCCTTCCTGAGGACGGGGAACTGGCGGGGAAGTAGCAAGCCCGACGGACCTCCCGTCAGCATGTCGCAGCTTCCTCTTCCGGCTCTCTGGCTCCTCCGCCAGCTCCTTGCCCTTGCCGGTGACCTCAGCTCTTGGCTGAGAGACAGGGGCGGAGCCGCCTTCCGACAACCCGGGGATCGCCAACCGGGCGGTCGATCTTCTCTCGACGACGCCAAGGTCGTCAAGCGCGGGCATCTTCCGCCGGAGCTCCCTGCTGAACTCAACTTCCACGTTCAGGGGGAGGAAAGCCGGCGGCGGAGTCAAGTACTCTCCGTCAACATCAATGCCGTGCTGGAATTTCTTGAGGTGAAACTCCAAGGACTTCCCCACCATGCTGGACTTCAACCCGGTCTCGACCCGGTCCTCGTCCATCACGCTGTTGAGGGCCCATGCGAGCTTCTCCCTCCTCTTCAGCGGTGCCCACCTGTTGGACAGGAAGTTGCAGAACACCGCCTGGGGAGTCAGTCCTCCCTCCACACATTGGCGGATCCTGGACAGGATGGGGTCGAAAGCTGCCGCCAGCACCGGAACTTCGCTCCACACCGACGTGTCAATGCCGGGCAGACCGTCTGGCAGCTCCAACCGCTCGTGCTCCTCCACCCGGACGACTACCCAATCTTTCTTCCAGTCATCCCACTTCCCGGAAGGGAACGACCGGAGGTACTTGAACGGGCACTTCTTGCGCTTCACAAAGTAGTAGAAGCCAAGGTACTCGTCACTTCGGCCGGTGGTTTGGACGGTGAAGAAGGTGCGGAAGAGCTCGATGCAGGGAGGGATGCCCACCCACATCTCGCAGAAGTGGACAAAGATGGACACAAGGAGGAGGGAGTGAGGGCCAAGGTGGTATGGCTGCAGTCCATAGAAGTCCAGCAGCATCAAGAAGAAGGAAGAAAACGGTGGGATCAGCCCCACCATGGCGTACGATGAAAAGTACACCATTTCGCCGGAATGCTCCTTTTTAAAGGGAAGCTCCCCGCCGGCGCGGACTGAATGGTTGAAGAAGTCCGACGACCACCCCATGAGGGCTCGGACCTTCTTCAGATCGCTCTCCGTCTTCAAACGACTCTCACGCAGACCCAACTCCATCGCAGCACAGCTAGGCGAGAGAAGAGAAGCAAAGCACGAGTTGTGAGTTTGAGCGCAAGAACAGATGGAAAGCGTAAAGAACTCCCGACGGTGCGCTTTCCTTCTTAAGTAAGCCCTCGCAACGCTTGGATGGAAACTGCAGGGGAGTCAAGCATACTACTCAAGAATTCAACCCAGCCGATGACAAGAGGGCCCGGGACCACCCTGACGATCAAGTCGAGACTCTTACCCAGGCGAACAGTTGTCATCACGAGGCGGGAAACCCAAAGGCGGCGGACTTACAAGGCGCGCGGAACCGATACGGTTTTCGTATCGGGAACCGACGACCTTCAATTGCGAAAGATCCGCACGTCAAAGATCTTATCTGCCGCCTGAGGTGCGCCACGCGTCGGGACTCAACCGTAAAGCCCCGCCAAAGGCACCTCCGAAGACCCTTGAAGACCCAGTTCAAGAGTCGCAAGTGTGGACCCACCTCCGGCGGAATGACTTCATCCCGTCGGCCTTCCCCGGAGGTAGGTCCAGGGGGCCACTGTCGGTACCCTAAAAACCATACACCCCCTAAGGTTACAAAGATCTCAAGGGAAGGACATCTACTCAAATTGAAGACCCTCGGGGGCCCACTCGCCAGACGTGACCGGACCCGCTTCTCCAACATGGTTAACCTCTAGGTTGCCACGTGTACTGTCAGACCAGAGTTATTACCCACAAGGGTGAAGCTCCGGGCTAGGTACTGAAACGGCACCTCCGGAGGTAACCCCTGACCAAGAGAAGCTCCGGACCTGACACGTGCCAGGCCGCCCCGGAGCTTCCCGCTTCCCACAAACAAGCTCCGGAGCTGCCACGTGTCCATACGTCAGAGCTGGCCGCTTCAAACCCCCGAGAGACGTTGTAACGGATCCGGATCTCCAAAGGACAGCCGCAGACTTCAAGACCCGATTAATTACCATTAATTCCACGTTAATGATAATTAATCGGACGATCTTAACACCTGTAACGGCACTATCGGAGCCGTTACAGGGTTATTAACAACAATTAATCTCGTGTATCAATACTAATAACCGCCAGGGCCACATGTCGGGCCAGGCTGACTTGTAACGGTTTGTCCTTATGTTATAAAAGGACAAACCGACGATACACGAGGGGGGACTCTCGAACACTCTGAAGCTCACAAGTTAATACAACACACACACACACCCGTGGAGTAGGGTATTACGCTCAGGCGGCCCGAACCACGTAAACGACCGTGTCACTCGTGTCCAATCGCGTTTCACCTGCTTGAGTCTCCGCGCGCCCAAACCGAACCTCAAACTCCTTCCACACTTTCGTAGTGTCAGGGGATCTGCCGACTCCAACAGTCGACACGGTCATTTGTCCCTTCCTGGTGCTTGACAGTTTTGCGCGCAAGTGCATTATGCACGTCCTGGATTGCGAGGCGGAGCTCTCTTGTATGGCCTTCCATACTTCGGTCGTCGAGTTGTACATTGCTACTTGAGCAAGTACCTCTTTTGACAGCGTGGAATTGATGTAGCTCAAGAGCTCCTGGTCTTGAACCATTCACGTCGTGAATTCCGAGTTTGAAATCTGCTTCTTCTCCTTGTCCGTTGTTTCAACCGTGGTCTCGGCCGGCGGCTTGGCTCGTGTGCGTCCAGGAAATCATGAAGTTGCGCTCCCCTTATGGCTAGGAGCACTTGTGCCTTCCATAGAAGGAAGTTCTCTCTTGTTAGCTTTTCAGCTGGGTGGTTGAGGGTATTGAACCCAGGTGCAGAGGAAGAAGCTCCACCACCGAGCGTCATCATCAACTCGTGGAGTATTGCTGGCTCTGGTTACCATGAAAGCGTGGATTAAACTGTTGTGTTGTCCTAGCCTGAGCAGGTTACATGTTAATATATAGAAAAATGTTTACAAAGAAGGTGGTCAGTCGAATACATGCGGTTCTAATCACAGACGATTAGTTACCAAAAAACCGAGCCGATCAAGAGAAAGAAATGGACACGGCTTCTCTCCTCCCGTTTGTTCTCCCATGCATCCTCCCGCTGATGTGTCATCATCTTATTTGTTGTGAAGATATGGTAGTTAAACTGAGTATTAATGAAGAACCAATAATATTTTGACACGTCAACGGGAGGACGCATGGGAGGACCGAATGGGAGGAGGGAAGCCGCATTCGAAAGAAATAAACAAAAATAAGGAACATGAGTATTATATACTAACTATAAAAATTACATACCAGCTATGAGATATTGCATATTAATAGTTTCCTTATTCTTGTGATCACGTTCCAATCTCCTTGATTTCATATCTTCTAGACATGTCTCCTTCTAATAGCGACGATAGTACAGTAATAATACTAATAACCAATATGTATATGTCTGACTGTCTTTCTCAATATTGTGGTGCCGCCTGTCGTCGCTGCCGGCCGGCCTTAGCCTATCCGCACTCGTTACTCTATACACTATTATGCTTCTACTTTTACAGTATTTGCCCTCTCCTCCTCGCTCCCACCAATCCGTTGTTACAAAGAACGCTCGCTACTGGTACTCATTTTTTTTTTTGAAAGATCCGAACTGTGTCGGCATGTATTAATAAGCAGGAAGAAGAGTAATTTTACAACGATTTGCGGTTACAGATAGTGTACTGGTAGTACACCAAGTCGGAAACTATCAATGTAAAGAGGGGCAGTGGATTCCTTTTGCTCCGGCCATACTCCAGAGCGCAATGAGCTCAGAAATCACTGATAGAATTTGTTGAAGTGACTTCTCTTGTTGATCGAAAACCCGGCGATTGCGCTCGCACCAAAGTACCCAGCAAATCAGGATAACCAAGGATCGCGTACCTCTGGCATGTGGATCTTTACCGTGCACGCTCAGCTGTTGAAACCAACTTCCTATGCCTGCATTTACCTCCCATCGTTCCGGATGCAAAGTTGGTGAACCATGACCGATGGAAAAGATCAACCATATCGCACGGGACACAGAGCACTCCGCAAAAAGATGAATCGCCGTTTCCACATTACGGAAGCATAGTGCACACAAGTACTGATTCGGCCACCCTCTTTGTTGCAGTCTATCAGCTGTCCATAGTCGGTCTTGTACTAGTAGCCACGCAAAAGTCTTGCATTTTGGTGGTGCCCAGGGCCTCCATATCTTGGCGGGGAACCAAGATTGAGTGCCACCTTCGAATTGCAGCATGTAGGCCGATCTTGCGGTGTATTCTCCACTTGTCGAGAAGAGCCATTTGATCTCATCCTGCTGATCGGGGCCATCAGTTAGCTGCACATCCTCCAACAGCTCCCATAGCAGTCCAAACTCCGATAGCATCGCAACTGTAATATGGTGTGCCAGTTATAGTTATGCAAAGCCTCTGCTACTGTACGATGCTACTGGTACTCATATTGGTATTGATATTGGTTGCCATTTGCCAATGGGATCCAGATCTGCAACTCCTCCACTCCACTTTTGACACGAGATAAGAAGATTGTGCCTTCTTTCCTCTAAAAACACAAACACCTAGGCTAGGCCCGGCGCCCCGGCTGAAAGCTCATCCGTATACTTACTTGACCCATTCATCGCTCTGGTGTTCGGTCGTCGGTACTAATTCAAACTTATGAGGTTGACATTGATGATTGACGAAGCACTCTAATCCTACGTCTGATTAGTCGTTATCGCTATTTGTACTAGCTAGCACGTGTGATCAGCCATCAGCTCTTTCCAATTTCACAAGAGTGCGTGGTAGCACTTAATCTTTAAGCAATATATAGGCTTGTCTTATAATGAGAAATGATTCGAATCATTCAATGGAACTGACTTGGAAATTGAAACCTGGGAGAAGCTTGAGGCACAATACTGAAGCACTTGGGGCACAAATAGATGAACCTTTCAAAGGCAGATACTCTGAATAACCTGTGCAACTTCTTTATTGCTTAATTAGCATATGTTTGTGACTCTCCCCACATGAAAGTATATGTTCACAAACAGATAATGTACCTTACAACACATGAAAAGTCAAAGATGTACTCCCTCCATCCCATATTAATTGTCACTCTCTATTAGTTCATTTTTGAACTAGAGAGTGACAAGTAATTTGAGAATGAGGGAGTAATATGATCCACAAAAGTTGACAGTGAGCAACAGGGTTTCTAATTTTGGCACACATATTACAGCTCTACAACAACATATCCAAAAATATATCTAAAAAAAAGCTTATGTAGATCTAAGCATATGCCTATTTACTGTACGAGAACTTCACCACTCGAACCCTCTTGCAGTGAATCCAAGATGCAGAACCATAGTTCTCGTGGCAAAATTTAAATGCCAAACTGCAAGGAAAATGCCAACAAACTGACAATACAGCAGAAATAGATTTTTTTCACGAGAGAAGCCTTTAACACATGACAAGCTAAGCATGTAATCTGTAAAAGTGGTCGTCAGCTACAGTTTGTGTGTGTGTGTGTGTTATACATATTGAAGATTTGCAATATGTCCATAGCGATATGTAAAGCCTATATAGTTACAAGTTTCAGCACCAAAACCATCTAAAAAGGGAATTCCATTGAACCAGGGCTGCTGATCCGTAGTATCTTTCTATGGCAAACTTCAAAACAGGCAGTACAACAAACATCAACAGCGTCCATTCTGGACTTTGACAAAGCTAGTAAACAGCAAAAATATGGAATTAATTAAAGTCCTCAGCAGCAACCCATGTCGAAATGGCATAGAGCACCCGCCCCTTCCATCCCTGCAGCAACCATCGGTGATCCTCATCGAGGAGAAAGTCCTTGTGGTAAAGGTCTGTGACCTTCTCCCTCACAAGCTTAACGACCTCCGCACGCAATGGCAGCTGCCTCAGCCCAGCCCTGTTGTTCCGCACCTGCCACTGTTTATATGTTTCAGGGCGTTCCACTCGGTCTGCACCCTCACAAGCGATGACATTCAGCGCAGATCGCCCTAAAATATCCCGTTCGATCAACAGCCGTACGTCATTGTCCCGAGGGATGGTTGCATCAAGCATGTCAAAATGAGCCGAGTAAAAGAACAGCGCCTCCCGAAACCGTGTCACGAAGAACGGTGCTCCAAATGTGCCATTCACCACGCAATGGATGAACACATTGGGGCGCATGTTCCTGATGTTATTGAGGACCATATCTCTAGGGCTCGGGCTGTCCACCGCAGCAACACTCTCATCCATCAACCTGTCTAAATAGCACTCGCAATTGACAGCAAGCACCTCATCTGGATCGATGTTGAGGTCGTCAGGAGTGACCGTCTCCCACTTCGCTGCAATGGCATGGAACTTGAATGGAACACCGAACTGGTGAGCACAATTGCTGAGGCGTTCACCCGTCTTCTCAATCTGGTAGGCTGGGCGGAACCCAGGCTGTGGTAGGTCGATGCCGGTAAACCTCACTTCTGGCGGTCCACCTTCCCTATTTGCCAAGAAATGGAGCAAACTGGGCCACTGGAACCCATGTTGCACACCGTATTCTACGATGTGCAATTTGCTCTTCCCTGCCACTGCATCCAGGATGGTCTTGTTTGAGAAGACGTATTTCGCCTTCTTGAAGCTGCTTGCTGCCATGAAGAGCTGGTACGCCTTGAGGTAGTCCACGACGGAGGTGCGTTTCGACACGAGCGACCGGTACACCAGGCTCCCTGTGCCCGCAAGTCGTGCCTCGAGTCCCTCGGCGAAACAATGTGCCAACCTCTGCGTGGCGTCCCCTGTCAGCGATGAGTGGTGCTTGATCTGCTTCAGGGTATCGTGGGCGCTTCGGGGATCGCCGGTGGCCACCGCCTGCGCACAATGGACGAGCATGGTGCGCAGGTCAACAGCATCCTGCCTCCCTCGCGCGCCCTTCCTGGTGCTTTTTTCAGACTCGCTATCCATGGCAATGCGCAGGTCCTGCATGCGCTTCATGAATTCATCATAGCTGAAGGTCATTATTTCGCGGTACATCTCCTGGGCATCTGTGTCCTCCTCTGCCGGCATCATCAGCTTGTTGTTTCTGCCTACCTCCGCCTCCAAGTCCTCTTCGTGGTACCGGTTCTTGCGGCCCCTGCTGCCAATACTGCTTTCTCTGAACATTGGCATTCCATTTCCATCCACCACCTCCTTCTTCAGTAATGGCCTGCTGTCTGTGGGCAGGTGGTGTTCCCTGGTGGTGGTCTCGAGGTTCATGAGGAGGCCGTTGTTGGCAGGCAAGAACTTGTTGGCCTCTTCCATGCCCTTGGCGAATGCTCTGTTGAGCATCTCCATGTCTACTCCTCCTTGGTGAGGAACAACGAAGAAGGCCGAGGTCAGCGCGTCGACGTCGTGGTCCTTCTCACCGACAGCAGGCAGGGTTGCGATGTTTGTCTTGGTATCTTCCTCGTCCGCGCTACCGCGGGAAGAGCAGCACGAGCTCTGGATGGCCTCCTCGCCGCCGCGCTGGCCAACGAAGGGAGCGGGCTCAGGCTGGCCTGGAGCGCCCCCGCCATCGAGGGTCGGGAGCTCGGGCGACAAGGCGGCGGTGAAGTCGTGGAGCCCCACCCCTGCGGCGTCGGGGCACGGCGGGGAGCGGAGCAGCTGGGCGAGCTCGATGGGGTCGTAGGGCCAGGTGGGTTCGGCGGACGGGTAGGGGTTGGTGGTGGTGGTGGTGGCGGAATCGGAAGACGACGAGGAGGGAGCGGAGATGAGGATCTGGGCGTAGGGCTGCTGCGCGGTGAGGAGCGCGGGGTGGTCGGGATACTGGTAGAAGAAGTTGCTGTCGGTGTCCTCCTCCTCCATGAGCATCCGCGAGATGAAGGGGAGGACGAGGTCGTCGGAGGCAGCCGGGTCGTCGGGGCGCCTCGGCGTCGGGGGGAGGTCGAGGAAGACGGAAGGGGAGAAGGGATCCGGGACGGCGAGGAAGGCTCCCTGCTGGCCCAGGAACTCCTCCGGCGTGGCGGCCATGGCTGTGATGCTGAAGGCGGAAGCTTTAGACTAGTGGTGGTGCTGGGCCTGGGCGGACGGAGGAGACATGGAATGGAGAGGGAGAGAGGGCCAAGGGTGAGTTAAAAATCAGGTTTGCCGGAGAGGGAAGGAAGGAAAGGGGGAAGCTTCCGGGAAGGAAGCCGACGGTGCGACCAGATCGTCCGTCGACTCCCCTGTGCTGTCGCAACAACGCCGGTGATGATGGAGCCTCACTTCACCTCCCTCCTCGGAAGCCAGCGAGGTGATGAGACACGGGTGGTGCATCGGAGGAGGATCAAGTCAAACTAGTATCAGTTGAGTCAATTAAACGGAACAAACAAAATCCCTTTACTCTTGGTTACGACGTTTCATCTTTAAATTTGATGTCGTTAACAAATCTAATTGAAAATCAAAACGCATTTGTGTGTGACTGACCGATTTGAGTTTCCTTCCCAAGGAGGCAAGGATGCAATGCAACGCAACGGAATGCATCAACGAAACGGAAACGTCGTCAGCCGCCATGACTTTTGGGCCGCACGCACGACAGTTGACGACCCATATATTGTCCAGTCGGCGCGCGCCGCATTGCCAGCAAGCACTACAGCCTCAGGTGATAATAATACTACTACTCGACGGCATTGCAAACAAGGCTACTTACAAAAGAAAAAGTCCAGCAGCCACTCTTGACCACCTCGAGATTCTCCACCATAGAACACACACACACACACACATATATATATATATATATATATATATATATATATATATATATATACTTGAAGCATGATATGAAGTTTGCAATTGCAGTCGTTAATTTTGACTTTTGAGTAAAAACATGAACGTGTTATGAACACTGTAAGTTTGCAATCTTTTTGAAAAGCCTCAAAGGGCAATCATTCATTAAGTAGATAGAAAAGACGCACAAGTAGTACATCAAGAGGGTTCATGTCCTGAGGGATGTCCTGAGGGATGCAGCAGGAAAGAGGTAAAAGAAGAGGTACAAATGATGAAGAAGGAAGGAAAGAAAGAAAGAAATAAACACTAGTCTTCATCGGCCATTGCTAAGTGGTAGCGGTCGGATCGTACGCCACACTTGGAATTGCTCCTTGATTGTTGCCAGAATTTGCTCCGTGTGCTGCTCACTGTGCTGGAAGATGCGACCATTCCTCTCCTTCCATACAGACCATAGGACAAGCATGACCAAGGCTTTGTGCGCTGCAGGCACACTACCCCCCACCATCCGTGTAAGCCCAGCGAGCCACGCCAGGAAGGGAAGACCGGACTTCCAGTTGCTCGGATGCATGCTAGGCACCAGACTCCACTCGCTGATTCGTCCCCAAATTTGCCTTGTCACCGGGCACTCGACAAATAAGTGTGACACCGTCTCCAAGTTCCTGCGACAAAGCGGGCAGAAATAGTCATTCGGCCAACCCCTTCACATCAAGCGATCCGCTGTCCAGATGCTCTGTCTCGCAGCTAGCCATGTGAAAATCTTGACCCTAGGGGGTGCCCACGCTCTCCAAATGAGGTCATTCAACGGAGAGCGCACACTGCCCTCAAACTGGGCTTGATATGCTGAGCTCGACGAGTATGTGCCTGACGCACTAAGACACCACGAGATGGCATCCCTTTCGCCAATTCTGATAGCCACATGTGCTTCCTGGATCATGATCCATAGAGCTATAAAATCTTGCAGTAGAGGAGCCGTTAAGTTGTGCATAATATCCCTGATCCAAGATTCATTCTCCAGCGCCGCTGCAACACACCGCTTTTTCCTTTTGCTGTGTTTGTGAAGGGCAGGAAAAATATACGCCGGTGCTCGCCCAAGCAACCAACTATCTTCCCAGAAGAGTGCTTTGGTGCCATCTCCAATTGTTACCCTGGTGGCCATGCTAAAAAGTTGTCTGTCCACTACATCCACCGGCAATTCCGTCCCATGCCATAGCCTGCACACAGACGCCCATGAAAGCCACAGCCAACGTAATCTAAGGGCTCGGCCAAATTTCTCTAAGTCAAGGATGCCAAGCCCACCAAACTGCTTAGGCCGGCATACCACTGACCAACTGACCTTGCATTTCCCCCCATGCATTGCTTGTTCTCCTGCCCAAAGAAACCTCCTGCGCATCTTATCTACCTGCTTGAAAAAGCTCTTTGGTACTTGGAGAGTTGTCATGGTATACACCGGCACGGCTGATAATACTGAATGTACCAGTTCCTTTCTTCCCGCCAGGTTTAATAGCCGGCTCTTCCAACCAGCTAGTTTGTTCCCAATACGGTCTTGGATGGGCTGAAGATGACAGGCTCGTGTTCGTCCCAATGTAAGAGGCATGCCAAGGTAGGTTATCGGGAAGGAAACCACCTGACCAGCAAAGGGGGTTAACACCTGCTGTAGATCGATGTCCTGGCACTGAATCGGGACAACCATGCACTTGGATGAATTAATTTTAAGCCCCGTGGCCAGCCCAAAATCATGTAACAGGTCCATGGCTGCCTGGACCTCCTGCTGTACCGGGTTGAGAAAGAGAATTACATCATCGGCATACATTGACAACCGCTGCATTGATGGTGTATTAAGAGGGCCCAAAGTACCATCAGTCGTGGCCGCAGCAAACAGACCTTGGAGGGTGTCGATAGCCAATGCAAAGAGATGTGGTGAAATTGGATCTCCCTGTCTAAGTCCACGCCGATGCTCAATTACTGGTCCAGGTATTCCATTCAATCTCACACTGGATGAGGTGGATCCCCAAAGGGCTGATAGCCAGTCGCACCAACGCTGCGGGAAACCCACTCTCTGCATGAGTTCTAGCAAATAAGCCCATGACACCGTGTCAAAAGCCTTAGATATGTCCAACTTCAACAGGAGTGTCGGCTGCTTGCTCTGGTGCCTTCTTCGAGCAGCATTACGGACAAACAAGAAATTATCATGGATGCTCCGTCCCTTGATGGATGCGCTCTGCGCAGGTGAAATTATCTTATCAATGTGTCTTGCGAGTCTTGTGGCCATTACTTTGGAGATGAGTTTGCCCACCGAATGCACGAGACTGATGGGCCTATAGTCCCCTGGAGATTGGGCATCCTCGATCTTCGGTATGAGGCAGATTTCAGCTTTGTTGATCCACTTCAGGGACCCATTGTGAAGACGGTGGAAGCTGTGAAAACACGCCAATATATCATCCTTGATGATGGACCAGCACTTCTTGAAAAACGCTCCTGTAAATCCATCCGGCCCAGGGGCCTTGTCTGCCGGTAGCTCGCTAACTGCCCTTGCCACCTCTTGTTCGGTAAAGAGATGTACCAGGTCAGGTGCATTCAAGTGTGGCAACTGGATTTGGTCCCAGTTAAAAGTTAGTTGCCTGGTCTCCTGGACAGCTAAGATATTGGAGAAATGTTGATGGATGACCTCCTCCTTTGTGTTATGGTCCAAGCACAGCGTTCCATCACTGCTTGCAACACATGAGATAAAGTTTCTACGAGCCCTAGAGTTTGCATAGGCATGGAAGAACCTGGTGCATGCATCACCCGCTCGTAGCCAGTTGACTCGGGACGCTTGCTTCCATCTTGCTCTCTCTACCGCTGCGAGGCCAAGCACCCTGACTTTCAGATCAGCTCTGAGTAGCACTTCCTCTGAAGATAGCGACCGTGCCTCAGCTGCCTTATCCAGTCTCAGAATGATGTCATTTGCAATACTCATCTGGATTCTCGCATCACGGAACAAACCACAGCTCCACTTCCTCAGTGCTTCGGCGGTGTGGCGCAGTTTGTTGGCCACAATGATCATTGGTGAAGAACCACGCACGGGCTGATCCCATGCCGACTGCACAACCTCCATAAAGCCAGGGGTTTTAATCCAGAAGTTCTCAAATTTGAACTGGAAGCTGCGTCTGCCTTGGTCATTTGGAGTCAACAGAATAGGGCAGTGATCGGACATTGAGGAGGATAGTGCCTGTAAGCAGTAGCCCTGATGGTTCAAGTCCCACTCCTGATTGCAAAAAGCTCTATCCAAGCGGACCAACGTTGGCTCTCTCCTTTCGTTACTCCAGGTGTACTTGCGATTGCTCAATGGTAGTTCCAACAGATGGGCCTCATCCAGGGTCCGCCGAAAAGAGCCCATCAACCTCCTGTTCAAGTTCCCATTGCTTTTGTCTTGCGCCTGATAAATCAGGTTGAAATCTCCAAGTACAAGCCACTGTGACTCATCCGCTGGACGGAGACTTGCCAACTCTTGCAGAAAAGAGGCCTTATCCGCTTCCACAGACGGCCCATAAACGACAGACAAAAGGAAGGGTGCAAGTGGCGGCTGCAAAGTGACTAGTGCTGATAAAGTATGACGCTTACAATCGATCATTGACAGTTCCACCATCGAGTGACGCCAACCGATCAGAATTCCCCCTCTTGTACCTTCAGCCGGCAGTTCAGCAAAATGCGGGTATGCAGGCCCCAATATATCGTTCACCAGCAGCTGGTCCACACGGCTGAGTTTGGATTCCTGGAGACACACAATGTCAGGCCTGATGGTCTGGACAAGCAATCGGACCGTCTCACGGCGCACAGGAGAGTTGAGGCCCCGTACATTCCAGCTGAGAATTTTAAGTCCGAGATCCATTAATTAAACTGAGTGAGCACCACATGAGCTGAGCAGCAGAACAGATCTCGTCCAGGCTAGTACAAAGTGGCAATAACCCGCTCGACAGCACTACTAACACAGGAGCCGAACACCACCTTCTAGGCAATTGGCACTGACCACCAGAATACCCAAGACTGCACTGCCGTCTTAGCCCGAGGCAGCAAGTTTGCATTCTGAAATGATATTGACTTGCTGACTTGCCAGAATAAAAGATGCTTGATTGGTTGCATGAAAGGTATGATTTACGGAAGACAGGATGATTTAGTGTGCTCCCGTGATCTCCAGAAGGCAGGATGATTGGCCAGTGCGTCATCTCTTTGCCCGCCTCTGCCATATACTCCCTCTATCCAAAAATACTTGTCATTAGGACAAAAGTTTAGTTCATATTTGAACTAAAATTCTTGTCCTAATGACAATTATTTTGGGAAGGACGGAGTATTAACTGCTGTACTGAATTTAGGACATGACATTAGTCAGCAGAGAGTTTAGTGCACTTTTTATGCAGATTGTTGGAGAGTAGCTGTATTTGAGGATTATAAAGCACCAAGGAGAGGATGCATTGCCGCAAAAATATGAATTCCGTCTGAGAACCAAATCAATTACACAGGCTCAAGTGAAGCAACCATCCTGGCAGCTTCCTGTCGGACTACAATGGTTGTCAATGACTCCTGCTGTGGCGACAAGATTTCCCAAATCTGAGGTAGGTGTTCCTGCTCTTGCTCTCTCTCAATACGGTTTTTCTCCCTTTTATTTTACTAGTTTTGTCTTCTGTATTTGTATATATGGCATGGTGATTCAGGGGGCTGAATTCTCCTGAAATCCAGCACTAGACCCTTCTTATCAGTTGAATTAACTAGATGAGTCTACACGTGTAGCATCATGGGTGGCCCAGGGTCTTGCTTTTTTGTTTTGTTTAGCGAGGTTGGGTCAACATTAGTACCACAAATCCACTATATTAATGCTGCACTTCCACCGAGTGAGACTAGTCATGGAGTATTAAACGCAGTAGGGGGCACGAGGGAGCCATTGTTTTTGTTCCTCCGTTTGTTGATTTGTTGTTGCTGCCTTTCTTCTTCTTCATCATCCGTTGTTTCCTTGGAGTGGAGGAGGGTGCTTTCTCATCTTGTCTCCCACATTATACCGTACCGCCGCTCCTTCCTGGAAACGGAGCTTATTGCATTCTGCTAACAGAAACAGAGTGCTGTCTCTGTCTGTCAGCTTGCGAGCCATGGGCATGGGCATGGCTGCCACGCCGGAGGAGTTCCTCTTCATCGAGCCGGAGCCGCCCTCTCCCTCCATCTGCCTGGACGACCTTCCTCCGACGCCTAGCGACGTCGTCGATGGCGGCGACCCCGCGGCCTTCGACGACATGGTGCTTCCCTACGTCTCTCGCCTGCTGATGGAGGAGGAGGACGTCGGCGAGAACAACTTCTTCTACCAGTACCCTGACCACCCTGTGCTCCTCCAGGCGCAGCTGCCCTTCGCTCAGATCCTCTCCGATGCCACCATCACCAACAGCAGCAGTGCGACCACCACTGATTATTCCCCCGTCGACATTGGCGGGGTCATCAGCTCTGGCTCTGACCTCGTCTTCTCCCCTGCTGCTGCTGACGGCTGCGATATGTTCACCTCTGCGTTCCTCAAGGGCATGGAGGAGGCCAACAAGTTGTTGCCCACCAACAATGCCCTTCTCCTGGATCACAACAAGGTGGACTTGATGAAGGAGGGGCAAATAAGCGGCCATGGCAGGGGCCGCAAGAACATGCATCATGGAGAAGGCACGACGGATGACCTGGAACTAGTGGGGCGGGAGCGCGGCAGGGTCAGCAAGCTTATCATGCCGGGGGAGGCAGCAGAGGACGACGCTGCCGCGAGCCAGATGCTGGACGAGATGATGTTCCAGGAACATCAGGTCGACATATGCATGAAGGGGGTGCAACTCTCCACGGACACGGACGGTGGTGAGAAGGGGACCGGGAAGAAGAAGGCGAGTCGGAGACGGCGGCGGCGGCGGACAAGTGATACGGCGGTGGACCTGAACAGGCTGCTGCTCCAGTGCGCGGAGGCGGTGACCGCGGACGACCGGCGGAGCGCGCAGGAGCTGCTGAGGCAGATCAAGCAGCACGCCTCCCCGAGCGGCGACGCGCCGCAGAGGCTGGCGCACTGCTTCGCGGAGGGGCTGGAGGCGCGGCTGGCGGGCACGGGGAGCCAGCTGTACCGGTCTCTCATGGTGAGGCGCACCTCCGTGGTGGACTTCCTCAAGGCCTACAAGCTGCTCCTGTCGGCCTGTTGCTGCAAGAAGGTGGCCTTCGCCTTCTCCAACAAGACCATCTACGACGCCGTGCGGGGTAAGAGCCGGTTGCACATCGTGGATTACGGTCTGGGCTACGGCTTCCAGTGGCCGGGCTTGCTGCGCGGGCTGGCTGCCAGGGAAGGCGGACCGCCGGCGGTGAGGATCACCGGCATCGACCTTCCCCAACCCGGGTTGTTCCGTCGTCCTGCGGCAGACCATATCGAAGAGACGGGCCGCCGGCTCAGCAACTGCGCGCGCGAGTTCGGCGTGCCCTCCTTCAGGTTCCGCGGGATCGCGGCGACGAAGCTGGACACCGTTCGTGCGGAGGACCTCGACCTCGATCCTGCCGCCGCCGAGGAGGAGGTGCTCGTCGTGAGCAGCCTGTGCCATTTCAGACACGTGACCGACGAGAGCGCCGTCCCCGGCCGGCAGAGCCCCCGCGACCGGGTCCTCCACAACATCCGGAGGATGCGGCCGGACGTGTTCGTCCACGGCGTCATGAACGGCGCGTACGGCAGCACCTACTTCCCCACGCGGTTCCGGGAGCTGCTCTTCTTCTGCTCCGCGCAGTTCGACCTCATGGACGCCACCGTCCCCCGGGACAGCCACGACCGGATGCTGCTCGAGAGGGAGTTCCTCGGGACGGCCGCCGTGAACGTCATCGCGTGCGAGGGCGCCGACAGGGTGGAGCGCCCCGAGACCTACAAGCAGTGGCAGGCGCGGAACGCCCGGGCGGGGCTCAGGCAGCTGCCGCTCAACCCGGCGGCTGTCAAGGTGGTGCTCGACAAGGTGAAGGGCAACTACCACAAAGACTTCGTCGTCGATGAAGATCAGCGGTGGTTGCTGCACCGGTGGAAGGGCCGCGTGCTCTACGCCGTCGCCGCATGGGTCTCAGCAGACTGATGATCTAGCTAGCTAGCTTCTGAACTAATTTATGCGACGAACCATCGTGTCGTGTGCACCCAACCCAAATCACAATTAAGTCATGCAACGACGAAACATATTGAAGCTGCTTACTACGTGCATGCCTTCAAACAGGGTCTTAATTCAGATGTGTCGTGCTACTGTTTCTCGACAAGCTAGATTATTGCTTCCTGTATATGTTGGAACAATAATGCAGGATGATGAATCGTATAGTATGGTACTTCGCTCATGATCTCCGTCCTATGTTTTGTCCCTGTCCATGTGTGCTGGCGACCTACTGACACGGCAAGCTTTGGTGGTTCCGACAGGTAGCGACAGTGAGCTTGGCATGTACTGGATGGGCGAAGGAGAAATTAATCCAAGATGGTATAGGAACTGGTAACCGTTGCCATGTCCACCGTAGCCACCGCCCTGGGGGATCAGATGGGCGTCGACGACCTTCCCCCAACGCCGTGCAGCCTTTCCCATCTAGAGAAGCAGCAGCACCGGGAACAGGAAGACGCATCCCTCGAGTACATCTCGCGCATGCTAATGGAGGAGGAAGAGGACATGGACAGCAACAGGTTGTCGTTGCTCCAATACCACGATGACCACCCTGTCCTTATCCAGGTGCAGCAGTCCTTGGCCCGTATCATCTCTTCGTCGTCTTCCTCCGGCGACAGCGGTGTTCTGTGCCCGGCGGGCAGATCGTTGCTGGCCGACGAGCCAGACAGCAACTTGCTTTCCTCTCCAAACGTCACAATGATGCGTTCTGCCACGTTGGTCATCGGCGACAAGGGCACCATGAATAATGCCACCGGGGAGGCTGAGGACTCTTTGTCGCAGAACGCGCGTGCCGCGGCAGCAGCAGACCACAACTGGAGCAACGTGGCGACCATGTCGTCCCTCATGGGCATGGTGGAAGCCAGCAAGTTCTTGCGCAGAGACAGCAGCCTGGTGTTCGAGACTAGCAAGCCTGGAATCGCCATGACCACCCATGGTGAAGGAAAAACCATGCTGCAGGTGGACACGGACTCAGAGTTGAGCAGAGCGAGCAAGCTGATGGCGATGACCGAGCCGGAGGAGGAGGAGCCCCTCCTTCACGAGATGATGAAACGGATGATGCTGAACGATTGCGAGGTGTCTAAGAAAGAGATGGAGGATCTGCGCGCCGCCATCGAGAATGAGGCAGTGGCCAGAGGAAAGGCGCGGCAGCGGAGGAAGCAGCTGCAGGTGGTGGACCTGCACGCGCTGCTGGTCCGCTGCGCAGAGACGGTGATGGAGGACCACCGCGGCGCGCGCGAGCTCCTGGAGAAGATCAAGCGGCACGCCTCGCCCACGGGGGACGCCACGCAGCGGCTGGCACATTGCTTCGTGGGGGCGCTGGAGGCGCGGCTAGCTGGCACGGCGAGCCTCCTGGTGCACCCGTCGCCGGGCGTGATGAAGAAGCCGAGCTCATCAATCCTCGAGTTCCTCAAGGCGTACCGCCTGTACGTGGCGACATGCTGCTTCAAGAAGGTGGCATTCGCCTTCTCCAACATGGCGATCTGCCGCGCCGCGGCAGGGAGAAGCCGGTTGCACGTCGTTGACTACGGTCTCGGCTTCGGGTTCCAGTGGGCAAGCCTTCTTAGGATGCTCGCGGCTAGGGAAGGCGGACCTCCGGAGGTGACCATCACCGGCATCGACCTTCCCCAGACCGGATTCCGGCCAGCCAGCCGCATCCAAAAGACAGGGCACCTGCTAAGAAACTGCGCCCGCGAGCTCGGCGTGCCCTTCAAGTTCCAAGCCGTCGCGTCTGCCAAGTGGGAAACCGTCCGTGTCGACGACCTCAGCATCGAGCCCGACGCGGCGCTCGTCGTGAACAGCACCTTCAGACTCGACACGCTGGTTGACAACAGCGTGGTGGTGGACAGGGCGAGCCGCAGAGACGTGATCCTCGGCAACATCCGGCAGATGCGGCCGGCCGTGTTCACCCTCAGCGTCGTCAACTACTTCTGCGGCTCCTCCTTTCTAACGCGGTTTCGGGAGGCGCTTTTCAACTACTCGGCCATGTTCGACGTGCTGGACGCCACCATGCCCAGAGGAAGCCAGCAGCGGCTAGTGCTGGAGCGTGACATCCTGGGGCCACTCGGGCTCAGCGTCATCGCCTGCCAGAGCCGGGACCGGATGACGGACCCCTTCGACTCCTACAAGCAATGGCAGCGGAGGATGCAACGGGCTGGGCTGAGGCAGCTTCCGTTAGACCGAGACGTCGTCGGTGCAGTGAGGGACATAGTGAAGCAGCAGCAGTACCACAAGGACTTTTTGGTCGAAGATGATGACCGTTGGCTGCTGCAGGGGTGGAAGGGCCGTATCCTGTATGCCCACTCCACCTGGATGGCAGGTTTCTCTGCTATTTATCAATCCGACTATCTGCAGTAGTGTACTGTAAAGCTTATTGAACTGTAAATATAAAGTAGAGTACTGAAAGTATAGAAGATGTGTGCAAAATGAACATGCTGAAAATATAAATGCTATGCTGGAAGTATAAAGAAAGTATAGAAGATAGAATATGATTTAAAGGAAACGAGTGCGGATAGGCTCAGACTATTTACAAGGTCTTTAATCAAAACATTTTTATGAAAGTACACCTTGTGCAGAAACTTGTAAATGATTTATTCTGTTCTATAGAACAGCTACTGGACCTTTTACTTGCTTTTCTTTTTCAGTGCCGGATTCTTCACAGGTTCAGAAGCATCAACACAGCCAGTTGGGTGAAACAATTCGGTCAGAGAACAGTGTAAGCATGGGACTCAGTTTCAGTTATTTACTAGAAATCTTGAACATGAAAAAAAAATACTGTAAATCTACTGCAACTGAATCATTGCAGTTACCAGGCATTATTTGTCAGGTAATTCTTCCTCACCAAACCACCTTGGAGGATCATACCCATATCCACCTGCATGTAAATCACATAACACACAGCTCTATTCAGATGAACATGATTTGGTGTAGACCTGAAAACATGATATGGTGTAGACCTGAAAATGACGAACAGATGCAACAAGTGCTTACCAAGAGGATTACAACGGCACAGGCGCCAGGCAGTCAAGACTGTGCCCTTGGCAACACCATATCTTTTGTAGGCCTGCATAGAGTACTCACTGCAAGTTGGCACGTAGCGGCAGCTTGAAGGGAGTAAAGGTGATATTTCTCCTGTTTACAACAAGCTGGATCTGTGAGAAATCTATATTCTATATATAGGTACAGCTAACCTGAAAACCTTTGAAACCGACGAAGTAAAGACGCACAGTCAGACTAGGAGCCGAAGAACAGGGACTTACTTTTGTAAAACTTAAGTATGGACAGAGCGACATTTACTCCCAGATCATCCACCTTCTCTGTTCAGAATTACAGGATACCAGTTATGCTCCCGATACTACTGGATTCATGTTTTACAAGAGGACAAGTGGTGCAATTCAAATTCACACAGCAGTCTTGGTGTTGTAACCAAATACAGTATCTAATAAAATCTCAAAAGTAGAACATAGTTGCAACACATCAGGCAAACAACAAATCCGTACTGCACAATGGACAGCCTGAACCTCTAGGAGGGAATAAGGAGTGCTAGTGTAAGAAACACCGAACAAATTCCGGCACAACCGTTCCGAATCTGTTGCCATTTCAGTATGACCATTTTCAGAAAAGAGAAGAAAAAAAATACACTAACCTTCGTCATCAGCAGCACAGGCACAGCGGAGCCGCCGCATCGACGGAATCCGCTTCTTCTTCTTCTTCTCCTCGTTGTTGTTGAAGGAAGCTCTGAAAGTAACTAGAGAACAAGAAGCAGCAGCGAAACAACACAACGCATGCCATTGTTACAGAGTAAAACAGAGAAACCTTGTTCGAATCCAACTCGAGGAAGGAAGGAAGCGGGACGGTGAGAGGCACTCACGTGCGCTTCCGGCGAGAGGCCGCGCAGCCATAACAGGCAAGAAGAGGGCGGCGGCGGCCATGGCGATGGCGTTGCGCCGGCGTGGGAACGGGAACGCACTGAAGCAAGCAAGCAGTTGGTAATTTTGTTTCTCTCTTTTTTTTTACGTTTTATTTTTATTTTACAGGATAATGGATGGGATTATATAACGACCTCTTGCGATGCAGGCTTGGGCCGGCAGTCCGTTCGGTTCTGTTGTTTAATGCTTTTGAAGGATGGGCCTCCGTCTAGTGAAATACTCCACGATTTGGGCCTGCAAGATCTCTACCATTTTGACTGACCTCCACCAAATAAAAGCTCTGCTGGCATCATGCATGCTCGCTCACCCACCAACTACCTCACTCATTAGTGAGTAGCAACTAATCTGGTCTGATACATGCATCGTTATTGTCGTTTGCACAACATAAATATACTGTTGTAGCTATAGTGATGTGTAGATGCATGTATGTACAACTGAGGCATAAATCTGGCAAGCAACGACGCCTGTTAAGTTACTGATTGACGCAGTGCCTGTTCTGCTGCCGTGTTTTCTACCAGTGCGGTTACCGCAACAGCTAGGAAGACCC
The DNA here is from genome assembly GCA_036927565.1 of Tuctoria greenei. NCBI lineage: Eukaryota > Viridiplantae > Streptophyta > Magnoliopsida > Poales > Poaceae > Tuctoria > Tuctoria greenei. Next base: position 215,191,361 of record JAYESD010000006.1, on the reverse strand, counting down.
GCAAATAAGCTATTTGCGACGAATTTTCTTATTTGTGACGGTTTTTAGCCGTCGCAAATAAATCGTCGTAATTAAGCTTATTTGCGACAGTGGCAAATAAGATTAATTGCGGCGGCTAGCAGCGGCCGTCACAAGTTATTGCCACGGGCCGGTGGGCCCCGCAACAATGTTTGATGTTGTTTAATGTCTATTAGTTTGATAAATTATTTTAAATGTCTATTAGTTTGACAAATTAGTTGCTATATGTGGTCTTCTCTGCCCATGCAGCGTACGGTATGTGAAAATAGTACTGGATCAAAACTGTGTATTTGTTCTAATAATTCAGCCTTTTTTATAAAGAACTAAATTCACAGTGAAGGACACGAAATTTTATAATGCTACTGAAATTTTTGAGACCGCGGTGAAGGACACGAAAGCAGATGCACCGATCAACGTGGCTGGAAGCAGTGAGGTTCAAACTACTAAGAGTTCTGGAACCGCCGTGAAGGATACAGAATTGCAAGATCCAGCAACAACCAACGTGACTGAAAGCGGGAATGACCAATACAAAGAAATGGAGAACTTTATAATACTAGTAGGGACCGTTCCTTGTTACTTCAATTTTGAAAAATAAAAAGGAATGAAGAACTTGCAGATTGATCCAAATTCTGGCGGCCCAAGCCCAATCACAACCACTGAGGCGAGCTCAAGTGACTCAAACGGGGAACAGGTCTGAAATACTTGTCCAGGATAGCACAAAAAGGTTTCACAAAGCTTCTTACCCCTTCGGTACAGTCTTAGTAGGTTGTACTAGTTGCAAATGTTACAAAGATATTATAACACCCCGAAATTTAATACAAGGAAAATTTGAATTTAAAATAACTTAAGCATTAAAATTTAAACAATGAAGAAATCAAATTTAGTTAAGGTGTGAAATTGAGTGTTTGTTTGTGATTAAATGCCTGTGTGTGTGCGCTCTGAATTAAAATCTAATTATTAAAACTTGCTAGCGTTTTGGTTTGAATTTGAAATCCAAAATTGAATTAAAGAAAAGAACAAATTAAATAAAAGCAAAAGCCTAACCAGACCTAAAATACCAATCCGGCCCATCTTTCCTTTTTCTTCACTGGGCCGAAACACAGCCGCCCTTCCCCTGCCTTTCTTTCCCGCCGGCCCAGCCTCTGTTTGTCTTTTTCTCCCTCTCTATGGCTGCTAGGGCCCGGCTGTCAGCGGCCCACCCCTTCTGGCCCAAGCAGCACACATTGGATACATTTCCCTTCCTCTACGCAGCAGGCCCCGCTAGTCACTAGTCCACCCCACCTTTCCCTTTTCCCCTCACTACCTTGTGGGCCCCACGCAAACAACCTTCTCCTCTCCTGCGTCCCTCCCTTTCTCTCTCTCTCTCTCGCGGAGTCACGCGTTTCACGGGAGCACTCCGCGGTGCGAGCGCAACCAGCGCGGACGCCAAGGCGCCAAAATATCTAGGCATCGACCTTCTTGCGCCGCACGAAGCTCCCTCGTCAAGTGTCCCCAATCCTAGCCCCCCCTTTCTCTCGATCTCAAACCAGTCACGCCACCGACTCCATTCCTCTGTAGCTGCTTCCCACATCACCTCTGTAAGGATCGAAATGCCTAAGAGGGGGGGTGAATTGGGCTTTTTCAAATTTTAAGGCAATTTAAAAACTTTAATTGTTAAGCCCAATTCCCTATGCAAGTCAACTACGCAATCAAGAGAGTTAAGTGCGGAATAGTAAAATGTAATTGTAAAGGGGTAGGGAGAGGAATGCAAACGCTCGAAGACGCGGAGACACGGCGATTTTTCCCGTGGTTCGGTAAGATCACTAGGATCTTCCTACATCCACGTTGTGGCACCCACCAAAGGGTATTGCCACTCCCAAGTCACCAAGACGAGGGAATCCACTAACTTTCTCCGTTCGCCATCTCCGGCAAGGTGGAGCTCAAGCCTTGTACAACTTCGATCCTCCGGGCTTCCACAATTGTCTCGGCAAGCTCCGGAGCAATCTCTCTACTCTCCTCTTGATACAAGGTGAATGCAATCACCAAGAATGCACTCCCTCACGGCTCTCACTGGTCTAGAGACTTCACTCACCCAGAGAGGACGCACACAAGCTTCTCTCTAGCTAGGTCTAGCCTATATCTTGAGGTGTAGATGGACGGAAATGGTGTGTAAATGATTGTTCTAGGTCTTGGACACTTGAGGATGTGTAGGCATGCTCTAGTTGTCAAGTCTTGTCGAAATGACTGGTGGAAGGGGGTTAAATAGCCAGCCCAACTGAATTAGCCGTTGAAAAAGTTGGCTGATTACTTTTTCTGTGTACACCGGATGATCCGATGACCACCTTTTCTGAGCATCGGTCTAATTAGATTAGCTGACGTCACTGTGTCAGAAGTGACCGTTATTCGACCGATGCTGCCCCTTCTCAATCATCGGATGATCCGGTGAGCTTTGTCTTCAGATTTGGTCCACAAATAATGTTTCTGTTGAACTAGATCGATGTACACTTTGCTTCTGCATCGGATGATCCGGTGAGTGTTTCTCCAGAATTGTTGAGACAAATTAATCTTTCTGTCGAACTTCACCGATGTCCACTTGTCTCTAGCATCGGATGATCCGGTGTGCACTTCATTCTGAGGTCTTCTTCTTCTGTTGAGCACCAATCGACCGATGTGTGCATTTTCCAGACCATCGGACGATCCGGTGAGTGTAATTTGTTTGCTTCGAGTTGAACTTTTAGAAGCTTCTCGAGTGACCTCTTTGACACTTGTTGCAAATAATGTTCTGATGAATATTGATCTTCTTGTGTTGCCAATTTTGATAGAATAGACTTGTTGTGTGAGTTCTTCATTTAACCTTCATGAGAATTGAATAACCCCCTTAGAATAGGTCGTTTGAGGGGTCTCCATTCATATCCAATGAGTGGTAGATGATTTGAATAGATAGTCGTTAACGCTTGATGTGATATATGTGAAACCTTGCATCCACAAACTCATTAGTAATTACGAATGGTTGTCATTAATCACCAAAACCATACCTCACGGGGGCCTAGATGCTTTCAATCTCCCCCTTTTTGGTGATTGATGACAACACAACGAGTAGAGCATAGAAGTAAATGAATTTAATAACACAATGCTCATAAAGATTGTAACTGGAATAAAATGCAACACAAGGAGCTCGAAGACTCAAACAGTGATCAAATAAGCCATGAAATAGCACACTGAAATACAATAGAAGCAAATGACAATAAGCAAAACTCAAATCGAAGCAAATGACAATAAGCCCAAATAGATAAAGGTAAAACTCCCCAAACTCCCCCTAAGACCAAGACTGACTCGACCAAGACTGACTCCCCCTAGAGCTAAACTCCTCCTGACTCTAACTCTTCTTCCCCTTTGGCATCAAGACACCAAAAAAGGGAAGATGAGTACCTAGGACTCCGGAGCACTCGGGGCGACGGTGAAGCGGTCGACGTCGGCGGTGCTGTCGTCGGAGCTGCTCGAGGTGGAGGTCGTAGGTGCTGGCGCTGGAGCGGGAGGAACTGGAGCTGCTGACGCTGTTGGGGGATCTGCTGGGACTGCTGGCGCCAGCGGAGAAGGTACTGCCGGGGGAGGTGAGAACTGGAATGGCACTGTCGAGGCTAGTAGAGGTGACATGCTGAAGCTTGGTATAGGCGACGCCGGTGCTGGAGCTGTAGTAGGTGCCAGTGGAGAAGCTGTTGGAGCCTGACCAAGACCCGGCTGCTGAGGCGGAAGGGCTATCCCGGTCTGCTGGTAGAGGTTGGTGATCAACCCCAGGATGCCCATCATCGCCTGCTGAGTCTGCTGCTGCTGGTCCAGGGTCCTCCGGTGCATCTGATCCACCAGGCTCGTGAAGCGGTCAGTGTCCTCTCGCCTCTGGCGGGCGATCTCCAACTGCATCTCCTGCTGCTGTCTCTGTAGCTCCGCGAGCCGTGCAGCCTGCTCCGCTCGGGCCTGCTCAGCTGCAAGCCTGTCCTGGCGCTACTGCTCGACCATCTGCTGGAGCAGCGAGGTGAGCTCTGACGGCTGTGACACCTGAGCCTCGGACACTGGAGGTGGTGGAGCAGTCGAACCTCCCGCCTCCGCGTCGTGCTGCCTCGGAGAAGGAGGCGGAGGAGGGAAGTACTCCTCGACGCTGTCGCTGGTGTCGCTGTCCGACCAGACGTGCTCCAGTCCTTCACCCTGTGCCTCTGCCTGGGCGAGCGCCTCGTCCTCCTGGGCTAGCTCGGTCCAGTCCTCCTCGGAGAGTCGGGCTCTGACCTGTCGCTCGACTGGACGGCCAAGGCGGCGGTCTCCAGGAATGGGCACTCGGTAGTGGCCGAACCGAGTGGCGTGGAGCTCTGTCAGAGGAGCAGTGGCTGGCGAGTCCTCAGGTGCCAGCAAGAACAGCAGACGGCAGATCCAATGCCCGTAGACCAACTGCCTCAACATCCCGACTCCGTCAGTGATCACGTCCTCCATCTCGCAGATCAAGATGTCCACGATATCAAATTCCATCCCGTTCATCACATAGAACAGGATGGTCTGCTGGAGGCTCGTGAAGCCCTCTAGGTAGCCGGACCTCGGTAGAAGGGTATGCCTGAGGATGTGGTGAACTGTCCGAGCGGCTGGAGTGAGGAGAGCTGGCACCCTCGGCTAGTCTGGCGTGAAAGGAGGGGTGAACAGACCTCTGATCTCCCCAAACGGCGGTGACACTCCCCCTGTCAGCGGTCTCCTCGGCGGGTCGGCTCCTCCGTAGACCACCTCGTGCAGACAAGTGAGGTGTGTGTCCACTCCAAGCAGCTGTGCCAGTCGCTCTCGAGACACGGTGTGCTGCTGCCCCATAAACATGAAGTGGATCGAGCGCCGACCCTCTGAGATATAGAGAGTGGCGTAGAAGACTCGAACCCACTCCTCCACGTAAGCGCTCCTCTGGCGTGAGAGCAGCTCCACAAGGCCTCTGTACCTCTCGAAGAATGGCCTGATCCCGTGTCCAACTGCTGTTGCAAGCTGATTCCAGTCGATGTAAGTGTGCTAAAACAGCTTATGGCCCCGACGCCTGTACGTCTCGTACAGGGACGCCTGTGTCAGGGTCCAAAAGCGGGGATCAACCCTAGTGTCCCTGGGCTGCGGGAACCACTCCTCTGGCAACGCTGTCCATCTGAGCTTCTTCAGTTGTTTTGCCTTGAACTTGCGATAGTCTGTAAGCCTGACATCCTCGGCAACTCTGGCAGCGGTATCCATCTCGTAGATGGCCCTCTGGGCCTCTCTGTCCTCTGCGCGGTCGGCAGCAGTGGGGCGCTGACTCGCGGTGGGGGTCTGACCTCCCCCTCGGGTCCTGACGGTGCGCCGGCGAACCAGTGGCGTCACCGCAGTCTCCTCCTCATCCTCAGAGTCGTCGGGCGGCACGGGCTGCACTGTGGGCCGCTGCTGCCTCTGCCGAGACTCGCGGAGCCGCAAGGAACTGCGATGGCCGCGCTCACGCTCCTCGGCTGCGCGAGCGGCCAACTCTGCCAGGCGAGCTTCCTTCAAGAGCTTTTGTTTCTTCGCTGCGGGCTCCTCGATGGCCTTGCCTTTTCCCTTGCGATCACGACCCATCTTGATGCAAAAGAGAGGCCTAGGGTTAGCGGAAACATGATCGACGAGAAACAAGGATGGATGTCGCACGGTACGGTACAAACCTTAGCGATGAAAAGGATCACGCGAACGATGAACGGCGACGCAGCGATCGGGATGATGTCGCGCGGTTCGTGGGAACCCTAGCGACGAAAGTCGTAGGGCTGCCGGCGGTGAGGTGGAGAGACGACGAGGTGGCACCCTGAAGAGGCGGCGGTGGCGACGTGGTCTGAGGCGGCGGCGATGGAGGCGTGGCGGTGGCGACGCGGCGGTGGTGGAGGCACAGCGGTGGCGCGAGGAGGTGGCAGCGCGGGAGGCGCGGCGGTGGCGGGAGGCGCGGCGGCGGCGGGAGGCGCGGCGGCGGCACGAGGAGGTGGCGGCGGGAGGCGCGGCGGCGGTGCGAGAAGGTGGCGGCGCGGGGTGAGGAAGACGAAGCGTCGTACGTCTTTAAATGGGAACCCGATGACCTAACGGTTACGCGAACACCGGATCGACCGATGCGCATCGGGTGGGGTCATCGGTCGAGTTCAACAGAGAGTTGGTCCAAAAACTCTCTTTGCACACCGGATGATCCGACGTTGCTACGTCGATCATCGGTCGAAATCTGCAGGATAACAGAGGATTGAACATCGGATGCTCCGATGTTTCCTGAAATGAACCCATCGGTCGATTTCTTGGTTCTGACTGATCTGTTCGATGAACTGAAGCAACAATTGATCCGATGAGTTGCTGACCCTAGAATCGGATAGTCCGATGACTACAGAAAACCTAAGAATGCCCATATATGTCCGTTGACTAAAAACACACAAAGAGAAAACGAGTCTTAGGACCTTTTGGGCACCTCCTAACTCCTAAAAAATAGGCTTTTCAATATAGTGCCACATATTGGCTAAGCCCTTAAACAAATAGAGCACACAAGGAAAATTAGGAGGGAAAAACCAAGAAAATGTAAGGTCCATGCTTTGTGAGCTAGAGTATGGAGACTTCTATCTCTTTAAAGCATGTTCCTTTAGAATTTTGCTCTTTCCACATCATATGAGTTAAGATATTGCATTTCAAACAAGTCTTCTTCTCATGATGTGGGTTCCCCTTTGTGACAATCTAGCGTATGCAATGCCAAACAAGTTAATGCGAGATATTAAATGAGTGCAAGTTTATATGGCAGGAATCATGCAAGGCATAAGATAAATCTATCTTGCCAAGTTTAAACCTTCCAAAGGCTTCCTCAGGGAAAACTATTTCTAGCTCGCCCCTATCCTTTGGGAGTTAGGCAAGACCTATATGATGTGCAACCTTACATGAACATGGCAACTTACATGACGTTAGATGCATCTAGCACATTTAATTCACTTCTAAGCCTAGAAAAAGTTTTCTCATCAAGTGGTTTGGTGAAGATATCCGCCAATTGTTCTTCGGACCTAACACCTTGCAATGAGATGTCTCCCTTAGCCTCATGGTCCCGCAAGAAGTGATGGCGAATATCAATGTGCTTGGTGCGGGAGTGTTGAACGGGGTTTCTAGCTATCTTAACCGCACTTTCATTGTCACAAAGGAGAGGCACACAACCAAACTTAATTCCAAAGTCCAAAAGGGTTTGCTTCATATATAGAATTTGGGCACAACATGCACCGGCCGCTATATACTCCGCCTCCGCGGTGGACAAAGCCACAGAATTTTGCTTTTTGCTAGACCAAGATACTAGGGAACGCCCAAGTAGGTGGCACCCTCCGGAGGTACTCTTGCGGTCCACACGACATCCGGCAAAGTCCGAATCCGAGTAGCCTAAGAGATGAAAACTAACGTTCTTGGAGTACCACAAACCTACACTTGGGGTATGCTTGAGATACCGGAGTATCCTAAAGACCGCCTTCTTGTGCGATTCTTTAGGTGCCGCTTGAAAGCGAGCACACAAGCACACACTAAACATAATATCGGGCCTAGATGCGGTAAGATATAACAATGAGCCAATCATGGAACGGTAATGAGATTGATCAATAGGTTTACCGTCCATGTCCGCGTCGAGATGGCAATTTGTCGCCATTGGAGTGCTTCTTGAGCTACAATCTCCCATCTCAAATTTCTTCAAGAGGTCCTTTGTGTACTTCTCTTGATAGATGAAGGTCCCCTCTTGAAGTTGCTTGATTTGAAATCCTAGAAAGAAATTGAGCTCTCCAATCATTGACATCTCGAATTCCCTAGACATCATTTTGCCAAACTCATGGCTAAGAGCTTTGTTAGTTGAACCAAAAATAATGTCATCAACGTAAATTTGACAAAGAAATAAATCTCCGTCGATGTCCTTGGTGAAGAGTGTAGTATCCACCCTCCCGATCTTGAATCCTTGCATGACTAGGAAATCCCTTAGTCGTTCATACCACGCCCTAGGTGCTTGCTTGAGTCCGTAGAGCGCCTTGTGTAACCTATACACATGATTAGGATTCCTCGGATCTTCAAACCCGGGAGGTTGCTCAACATAAACAAGCTCGTTAATATAGCCATTAAGAAAGGCACTTTTCACATCCATTTGATAAAGCATTATGTTATGATGTGAAGCAAAAGCAAGGAGTATACGAATAGCTTCTAACCGAGCGACCAGAGCGAATGTCTCTCCAAAGTCTAGTCCTTCAACTTGCGCAAAACCCTTGGCCACAAGTCTTGCCTTGTTGCGGACCACAACGCCATTCTCATCTTGCTTGTTGCGGTACACCCACTTCGTTCCGATGACGTTCTTGTCCTTGGGTTGCTCCTCCAACACCCAAACTTCGTTGCGGGTGAAGTTGTTGAGTTCTTCTTGCATTGCCATCACCCAATTTGGATCTTGAAGTGCTTCCTCGATGCGAGTGGGTTCTACACACGAAACAAACGAGTAGTGCTCACAAAACGAAGCGACATGGCGAGAACGAGTACTTACTCCCCGTGACAGACTTCCGATGATTTGATCCATCGGATGCGCCTTGGAGATGCACCCATGCCTCATGAGTGGTTGTGAAGCACTTGGCGGTGGTGATGCGTTTTGCTCGTCTTGTGGATGGACTTGATCTTGGACTTCTTCTTCTTCATCTTGATGTTGTAATACTTGTGAATCTTGCGTAGGCAATGGATCATCTTTTTCTTCTTCTTCGTCAACTTGAGGCGTCATGGAGGTGTCGATGTTAGCATTTGAGGCTCCCCCTTGATCATGGCTCTCCTCAACTTCAGGCTTGATGTCTCCAATGGTCATGTTCTTCATAGCTTCTCGTAGAGGCTCATCATCTATATCATCATGACCAAAACTCTCCTCTTGGGAGCCATTAGTCTCATCAAACTCAACATCACAACTTTCTTCAACTAACCCGGAGGTTTGGTTGAATACTCGATATGCTTTTGAGTTTGATGCATAACCAAGAAAAATACCAACATCACACCTTCTTTCAAACTTACCGAGCCTCTTCTTGCGGTAGATGTAGCACTTGCATCCGAAGACTCGGAAGTAGGAGATGTTGGGCTTTCTCCCAATGAGGAGCTCATAGGGGGTCTTTTGAAGTAGTCGATGAAGATAGATCCTATTAGCGGCATGGCACGCCGTGTTGATTGCTTCGGCCCAAAACTTCTCCGACGTGCCATAGTCATCAAGCATTGCTCTTGCAAGGGTGATGAGAGTCTTGTTCTTCCTTTCAACGACACCATTTTGTTGAGGGGTGTATGTGGCCGAAAACTCGTGCTTCACGCCTTCACGGTCACACCACTCCCCAATGTTGTAGTTCTTGAACTCGGTGCCGTTGTCACTCCGGACCTTGATGATGGGAAGTTGAAATTCCCTTTGAGCTCGTTTTGCAAAGGTCTTGAAGACTTCCGGAGTTTCACCCTTGTCACCTAGAAACAACATCCAAGCGTATCGAGAATAATCATCAACAATAACGAGACAATAGAGGTTACCGCCAAGACTTTGGTATGTGGACGGTCCGAAGAGGTCCATGTGAAGCAGTTCAAGTGGCTTGGAGGTTGACACCATTGTCTTCATCGGATGGTGCGAGGCAACTTGCTTCCCGGCTTGACATGCGCTACACAGCTTGTTCTTCTCAAATGTGACGTCCTTCACGCCGGTCACCATCCCAAGCTTGAATGACTTCTTGAGCTTGCTCATCCCTATGTGAGCAATGCGTCGATGCCATAGCCAACCCAAACTTGTCTTGGTGAAAAGACAAGTGGTCAAGCTAGCGTTCTTGTTGGAGAAGTCCACCAAGTAAAGATGTCCATGCCTAAACCCCTTGAAGATTAGTTCTTTGCTAGACTCACTAGACACCACAACACCATTCTTGTCAAATGTGCACGTTAGTCCAAGATCACATAATTGAGCAATAGAGAGTAAATTGAAACTAAGAGACTTAACATAAAGCACGTTAGAGATAGACAAATCATTAGAAATAGCAATTTTACCTAAACCAATTACCTTTTTTTCTCACGTTAGGTACTCACGCGTGCTTGTTTCCTTTTTTTCTTTGTACATGTCATGCTGCTCAGGTAAAAGGTGATCAAGTGAAGATGGAGTTAGAAGGTCACGTTGCTGCTAGTCGATTTGCCTGTGGCGTGTCCTGCTTGCTTTCCCTCTTCCGCTACTGCTCGTAATTGCTTTAAGGTATTTAATTGTTGTTTTATTTGATATAGAACTGTTTATCATATTTTATCATACATGTATGATCAAACTGATCCTGATATACATGCAAGTTTGTCCTGTTTTACGTTGTGTAAAATGAGGCGTGACAGATATGTTGGTGTATGATTCGGATAGGAAGCACATAGAGTCTATCCTGAGATTCCCGAATGGGACTTCTATGAACTTGTAGTGGAAAAAGTAGACAGTTCGTGTCATTCCTAGCAAATGCTAGACTGATGTTAACACAGTTGAAATAAACTTATTTTGGTCTCCGAAGGTTTGATGTTTTTGTTGCATTGACATGTTTGGTTAACTATTCGTACTGTGACAATATGAAAGCTTGAAAATTGCATGCTTAGGTTTTGTCTAGAGTCCACTCTAGTCATTTGGTTTGGAGCTCCTGCTCTGATTTGTAGAGGAGGGATGTCATTGTTAGCAGAGTTTGCAAGTTCCCACCTGAGATTTGACCCATGCCATGGTTAGAAATCCTTAGAAGCTTACAGAAAACAGTTCTCACTGCAGGCAAATTTATTTAGGCATGCTGATTGCTACTTTTAACCAAAAAGATTCACAAGCGATTAAATCCACAACTAGTTCAATCCAAAAGACCAGAACCACAACGCTACCCATCATGCTAAATAGTACAAAAGATGTACTCCCTCCGTCCCCGAAAACTTGTCGCTTTGTAGTTCAAAAATGAACTATAAAGCGACAAGTTTTCGGGAACGGAGGGAGTATTCAAGAACAGCAAGCAGTATTTCATTCATATATCTGCCTCAAACGGGGCACATGCCAATTAGGCAACTCAAACGGCAACCAATGCATGGAAGAAAAGGTCCGCCTGGCAGCACATAACGTCATTCAACGTCACCAAAGCATAATTTGGCACAGACTAATCCCTTTGGATTTTTCGTGAAATTTGATAGCTTCAAAACTTACTCAAAATTAAGTATGACTATGTAACACATAAATGATAGTAAGATCGACCTCGAAGAAAAAACATTTATCTACTTATCTTTTTATTTGCCTCATTTTACACAAATATGCATGTGTGCAAGCTAGTTAAAGTGCCCAGTTCTTCTATGGTACCACAGTTTACAGGACATGAATTCGTACTTACAAAGTTAGATTTGGCTTTAATCAATATATACTTTACATTGACATATTTCTCTATACACCAAATTTTCCTGCACGATTCTCGCTTCAGATACGAATACGGTAGTGCCTTCCGGGGGATCAAAATTGTCAGATCATGAGCTGCTGCTGCTGCTGCTGAGAGGGACTGGGATAAACAGCGGCATGATCCAAGTGGACAGCCCCTAGAGCTGTTGCTGCAGGAAGCTGATGGTCAGAGATTCAGTCATGGTTCTGAACGAGAAGCCCAATCCAATAAAAGATCAATTGTGCAGAAGAAAATAGATCTCTTGTAGTTGCATAATTATCTAAAAAAATGATGCCTTCTTGACAAAAGAGGAGTTTATGGATATTGTTTCGATCTCACGGAAATGAACAGGCAGTGTCAGGCTTGATAATCCCATGTTAATCATAAACACTACAGAGTATGTTGTTTGACTGTTTTGTTATCGGTATATTGATAAACAAACAGTTCACGGTTTGACAGAATTATGATGGTACGGAGTAAGTAGATAAAAAAAGTCGATATATGAGAATAATGGCCTGAAGTTGGGTGAAATTTATCAGAACTCGTAAAAGAAAGTAATTAAGAATAAATTTATAAGAGCTGTGATGCTATGTTAAGAGTTGAACTTCTTATGCACACCGGCTGCATGAATTCGGACATGGAACTCACTTGGGCTGATGAAGGCTGTTGTTGCTGGTGATGCTGCTGCTGTTGATGGTGGTGGTCGAACATGGTCGTGCCACAACAGGCCGCGGACGCCCAGTTCTGGAAGCTGGCCTCGTCGGCGGGCCTGGGAAGAAGGTCGAAGTGGCCGCCGCCGAAGTCCATGCCCACGCCACCCTCGTGCAGCTCGATGCCGTCAGGTCTGAACATCCGCTCGTTCAAGAGGCTGGTGTGGTCGAATGGCGTGAACGGGAACTGCGCGCCCATGTGCAGTGATGTCAGGCACTCGGCCTGGCTGAAATCCGGCGGTGGCTGCTGCACCGACGGCTGCCCGCGCTCGCTGCCGCCGCCGGTGTCCGTTGACTGCTTGCTCATGCTGAAGTAGCCCGGGTAGCTCTGCAGCGACGTGCTCGTCGAGCAACCGATGTCCCTGCGTCACGATCGAAAGCTTGTACATCAGTTCAGTCCAGTTGATGAGAGCTGTCAGTGTTCAGAGCACTCTGCATTCTTTGAGCTGACCTCTGATGGAGCAAGCTGGGGTCGTCAGGTAGCATCATTGGTTGCTGCAGGTCGGCGCTGCCGTTGTGGAACCACGACGAAACGTTCGAGTCATCGGTCAGTCCTAGAGGCAACTGCATGTCGTTCTGGAACTGAAAAATGGAAAGGATTGACATCTTGATCACATGTCTACACCTGAAACGCCTCACAAGTTCTATGCTGATACTAAAGGACTGAAGCTCAGTATTGTTACCTGAGCAGCAGCACATTGTAAGCCAATCAGATGCTGCTTTGCAAAGTTCTCCTACTCAGATCAAGATCATTACAAGGTTAGAAATTATCTTCCTGAGTGAAAATACTGATATTACTGTAATTTATCTTTCAGATGGCACTGCCAGACTTGACATTTACACTTTAGATATTATACAATGATTCTAAACTTTGCATATATTAAACGTTAAGATCATCAAAAGTAATTACAAGTGTAGGGAAATCAACCTTATGCATTCGGATACTGTTAAGGGATTCTTGGAGAGATTGCTCCATCGCTCTTATATGGTCGATATTCTCAACCTTCTCGGGATCGCTCCAATAACTGCAAAACAGGATTTGCTGTTACACTCTTTTTTTTGCCCAAATTAATTGTGATACAGTACACTGAATTTTATCATCAGTGTGACATGTACCTAAAGGGAGGCCCTTTGCAGGACCATGATGATATGCTAGACTGAATTTTATCATCAACGCGATATATGCAGGCCCTTTGCAGGACCATGATGTGCCATGAAAGAAAAGATTATTTGTGATACGCTAGACTGAATTTTATCATCAACGCGATATATGCAGGCCCTTTACATGACCATGATGTGCCATGAAAGAAAAGATTATTTGTGATACACTACACTGAATTTTATCATCAATGCGATATATGCCTAAACGGGGGCCCTTTACAGGACCAAGATGTGCCATGAAACAAAAGATTGCAGCCAGCACTGGATGAAGATATCGCAACAGGTACGCACAATCGTAGCATTTATAAGAAGAATTTATAGAGGCCAATTTGTGAATCTCCTCAATTGAGTTTGTTCACCTGAGACGCTTTTGGACGTCTGCCAGTTGACACTGCAACGAACCGAGATGACTTGATAACTCCTGTCAAAGAAGCGTTAGGGACAGGAAGAAAAAGGAGAAAGAAATTACATATATAACTTGCTCATCATAGTTGTCGATTTGTTAAAAGTCTACCTCGACTGTCTGACCCCTGCAGCACATTCAAAAACAGGGTGTGAGTGACAGTCTTTGGAATCATGCTCATCTCTGACACCATCATGATTTTATATTTAAAATTGGCAGAATTACCCAGAGCCCAAGAAGTCCTGAATATTGACATCATGGTCTAGCTTCTTGAATGTTTTCTTTAGAGCCTTTAATTCGAGAACAGAAAGTCAGGTCAGTCCCCAAAATGTTGTGGTAACAAAAGAAAATGCATCAGTTCACAATTTGTTTCAGAAATACAACTTACTTCTAAGCTCTCCAATTTCCTGTTCCAATAAAGGAAGGAAGAAGAACATCAGTACGTTGTTGTATGAACCACTTACAATAAGAGGATAAGTAGAATAAAAAAAAATACCGTTTGGTCCTTTCTTGAGGAGTTAGCTGTGCATATTTCGCTATGACTTCCTCAATGGTGCTGCAACCATACCAACATATCAAGTAAACATGCAATTGTGATGGTCATTTTGTTTTTGCATCCTGAATGGTTGTATCATCTTAATGAATGGCAGAGTTCCTGCCCTTATTTTTCAAAAAAAAAATGTTGTATCACTTACAATGGTCATACCAAAACAGCTAGAGGAATGGGAAAATCATCGAGTGCCACTTTATTCGGAAAATTATTTCCCATGTGAATACAATTTCTTTTTGAGGTGAGCATGAATTAAATTAAAAACAAGAATAATCGCATCTCAGAATCACTTCCCCAGATACAATTATTCCCATTCGATCATGGCACTGGTAAATTAAAAAAAAAAGGCAGAATTTGGCTAAAAGGGTGTGCTTTATCCATCAGCATGTACTATATGCATATATGGTTCAGAGGAAATCATATGAACTTTTTTTAGAAAAAAAAAAGAAAAATAGGTCAGGTACCTCTTTTCGCCGATGCATATGGTTGGCTTCCCTGAGGGCGAGAACATGAGGAGGAGGAGGTGGATGTCGCAGAGTATGGACAGCTCCTTGGCCTTCTTGAGGATCCCCGACCGCCGCTTCGAGTAGGTCACCTGCCGCCCGCTGAGGTTCTCCAGCTTCTTGATCTTCAGCTTGACCCTCCCCATCGCGCGCGGAGAACACGGCCACACGATCCGCGCCCTTGATCTTTCACCAACGCTGTTCTCCTCTGTTCTGTTCTTGACGATCCGATTTACGACGAATCCAGGCACGAATGAAGGACGAAAGGAAGGAAGGCTCTGAATCCCGACGAGATAGCTCGCTCGCCCACCGCCGGCCGGTTGGTTGGTTGGTCCAGGGACCTAGCTAGCGAACAAGCGCGGTGAAACCTGACATGGAGCACCCAGGGTGTCAGGCACGAGCGATGGAGGAGGGAGAGAGAGGGAGGTGGATCGGGCGGGGGCGGGAGAGAAGGAGACGAGGAGAGAGAAAGAGGGAGATGCGTGGAGAGGAGGAGGAGGGTAGAGAGAGAATCGCGCGGGAGAGAAGGAGGGAAAGGGAAGGGCCGGACCGCGGTAACCAACCAAACCAATGATCACCCTCAGAGCGCAACGGCTCACGTCGCTATGAACATTTATACAGAACAACCACGTTCTGTCGAATCACACGGATGTGGGGATCATTATCAATTTTTTCAGGACTCACTGGTGTGTAGATAAAACATTTTCAGACAAGACTGAAATTAAGTGTTCCATTGTTGAGGCGACGGTGGATTGGTCGTGAAAGATTGAATAGCCGCCCGTCCGAGCATGAAGCGTGCATAACGGTTCTGATCCTCACATTGGCGAGGAGTGAAGATCTGTGAATATCTCTGTCTCACCACCCTCACCTTCTCCATGTGCCGGAGTGGTTCTGCCACCGGTAGCACAATGCCAGCCCGAGCAGAGCACGACGCGACGGCCAAAGCATGGTCGCAAGCATTCCTCGAGCGAGGTTCTCAACTCGGCGACAATCCGGTAAGGATTAGGGCTCTTCCAATGACTCGGCTAGAAGTTTAATCAACCCAAACACAGACGGCTAAGCTAGGACGCAATCGCACCACACCTTGCACTGCAAACTAGACGATGAACATAACACACACAACACATGCCAACAATGCCGTGGTGTGGTTTATTTGTAACAAGGCATAACTATACCTTTGTTTTGTTGTGTGTGAATGACTAACTGTGACCCGACCAAAATGTAGGATAGTTATGTTATGAACCAACGGAGAGAGTGCAGATGTGGAAATGGAATAACACAGGTGGAGAGGGAAAAAGAAAGGAACTTTCCGCCAACCCTTGTTTGGTGGCTTTGGACGCCGCCAATCTTATCATCCTCTTCCCCAGACCCTTTTCGGTTTGGGATGATGGTGACAAGTTTTAGCTCTTTGAATGCTCAAGCAAGGAGCAGCGCTCTCGTAAGAACCCATATCGCAGCACACGAAGAGAACAACCTATTCCTGATACCTCTCACACCCAGTAATTAATGGAGACGATGGAATGATATCGCGAGTGGTTTATACTACTCATCTATATGTGCTCGCATGTGTTTTCAAGTCGTAAGTGATCATTTCATTTCGTCCAATGAACAATGAGCGCATGGCTTATATAGAGCCAGACACATATGTCAATAAAAAGGCAGACAACTAATAGATGTGATATCTCTTGTACCCTGTGGTACTACGCATCACATCACTATGGTTGGTGAAAAACATCAAATGCAAACTAGAAATTATGATCTCTTCATTTTGATGTCCTCTGCATATGGCAAACTGTAGCCAAGATTTTACTACAACACCCGGAGAACGCATCTGAACACGTGCTAATCTCCTTCTCGATCGTCTTTCGTGCTCAACCAATCAAATATGCAACAATCAAATAATAATTTTAAAAGGACTAATATTTTACAACTCCAGAACTTATGTGCATGCATGCATGGTGAAGAATTGGTGTTGGGAAGGACACATGGCTCTCAAGGCCAAACATGCCGAGTGTTGAATCGAAGAACATTCTCCAATCGGAGTAATTGGGAGTAGAGAGTTCAAAGGTAATGGGAACATGAGACCTGGTGTTAATTGTTTGTAGCAGGTCGGCGGTGATGGCGGGAGAATGTTGGATTGTATGCCATGAGAGGGCGGAGGAAGTAGGATCAGGAGTGGTGGATTCGTATGTCTGATACCATGATAGAGATTGATAGAGGCAACACACACTAGTATTCATTCATATGGGATTGGTATATATATATATATATATATATATATATATATATATATATATATATATATATATGTGATATATTTTGTAGCTAGCTATAAATTACTCTATTCTGTATCCAGGTCGTTTTGGTGTATCGAGATATAGGAGTCAATGTTCTGTTCATCAAAACGACATGTGTACTAATGACTCCTTATATCTCAGTACATCAAAACGACATAGCTACAAAATAGAGTAATCTATAGTTGGCTACAAAATATACCTTCTACATACATACACTATGATACATGCCGCTACGCATGCTAGACGTGGGCGAAGGACTCGGTACGAGGTGTTGAACGCGCCCGATGTGGGCGCTGGAGAGGTCGTTGCTGATGCATGATGCAGACGCGTCGACGTGGGCACTGGAGGTTGTTGCCGGTGCAGACACGTAGGGAGTCAGTTAACATTCCTGATGCCTCTCACACCTAGCTAGTAATGGAGACGAGATGGAATGATATCGCGAGTAGTTTATAGTACTCATCTCTTTGTGCTCCCATGTGTTTTCAAGTCGTAAGTCATTTCATCTCGTTCAATGAGCAATGAGCTAGCGCATGGCTTATATAGAATCAGACACATGTGTCAATAAAAGGAAGACAATTAATATATGTGATATCTCTTGTACCGTGTGATACTAAGCATCGCATCACTATGGTTGGTGAAAAACATCAAGTGCAAACTGGAAATTATGATCCCTTCATTTTGCTGTCCTCTGCATATGGCAACCTGTAGCCAAGATTTTACTACAACACCCGGAGAACGCCTCTAACAATACTAATCTCCTTCTCGATCGTCTTCCGTGCTCAACCAATCAAATATGCAACAATCAAATAATAATTTTAACGGAAAAGCTAAATAGCAGGCGCCTGAGCGCCGCGAAGATTTCTAAGGAACCGGTGCGGGCGTAAGAATTAACTGTTTTCTTTTATTTTTTTAATTGATAATTCGTAATTTGTAAGGGTTATGTTAATTTTAAAAAAATCAAGCAAAATACTTTGTGATTGATCAACCTATAAAATCAAGAATTAACGATTAATTATATAGATTAGTGATTAATGATAGTAATTAGCTGCTAATTAACCGGTGTCTGAAATTTTCTCAAATTTAGACAACCTCTAATTTTAAAAGGACTAATATCTTACAACTCCAGAACTTATGTGCATGCATGCATGGCGACTATCTACCACAAACCTGACGCCATGCGCTCCCAAAAAGAGCTACATGCACATGCATGTATAGAACGCAGGGCCACGTAAGCGAGAAACCATCCCTGCGTGAAACGCAGGGCTCACACGGCGACCAGCTCGGTCACCTGCTCGTCTCGTCTCGTCCTCTCCTCTGCTTCGCGCGCGTGTGGCGCCCGCCAATGGCGGGGAACCAGCCACCGTCCACCGGCCATGGACAGGAGCGCGCGCCACCGCACGCTGGCGCAACGCCCCTATAACTCCCGGCCAGCCCGCGACCGTACCCCTCCATATAGCAACCGAGGCAACGGGGGGTGACCTCATTGCCCACCCCCACCCCGGACGGAGGACGTCCGCACCCATGGAACCGCCGCCGCCGCACCTCCTCCCCGATGGCCGTCGCCTGGCCGCCGCGGCTTTTTTCCTTGCCGCGTGCCTCTCCTCCTGCGTCGTCGTCCAGGCCGTCACAAGCACCGAGGCCTCGTACATCGCGCACCGGCAGCTCCTGGCCATGAAGGAGGCCGGCGGCGGCGAGGGTGGGGACATCCCGCCGGAGTTCGAGTTTGACGATCGCGTCGGTGCCAACAGCTTCCCGAACTCGCGCCTCCGCCGCGCGTACATCGCGCTCCAGGCCTGGCGCCGCGCTTTCTACTCCGACCCCAAAGGTTACACCGCCAACTGGGTGGGCAACGACGTGTGCGCCTACAACGGCGTGGTCTGCGTCGAGGCGCTCGACGACGCCAACGTGACCGTGGTGGCCGGCATCGACCTCAACGGCGCCGACATCGCCGGGTACCTCCCGCCGGAGCTCGGGCTGCTCACCGACCTCGCCTTCTTCCACATCAACACCAACCGCTTCTGCGGCATCATCCCCAAGAGCATGTCGCGGCTGTCGCTGCTGCACGAGTTCGACGTCAGCAACAACCGCTTCGTGGGGCCCTTCCCTTTTGTCGTCCTCGAGATGGTGTCGCTCAAGTACCTCGACATCCGGTTCAACAACTTCGAGGGCGACCTGCCGCCGGCGCTCTTCGACAAGGACCTGGACGCCATCTTCGTCAACACTAACCGCTTCGTCGGGCCCATCCCGGAGAACCTCGGAAACTCCACCGCCTCCGTGATCGTCTTCGCCAACAACGAGTTCGTCGGCTGCATCCCCAAGAGCATCGGCCGGATGGCCAAGACGCTCGACGAGATCATGTTCCTCAACAACAAGCTCGACGGATGCCTGCCGCTGGAGATCGGCCAGCTCCAGAACACCAGCGTCGTCGACGTCAGCGGCAACGCGCTCGTCGGAACGCTGCCGGAGCAGCTCTCCAACCTCACGAAGCTGGAGCAGCTCGACGTGTCCAGGAACGTGTTCACCGGCATCGTGCACGAGTCCATCTGCGAGCTCCCCATGCTCGTCAACTTCAGCTTTGCCTTCAACTACTTCAACTCCGAGGCCGCCGTGTGCATGCCGTCCGACAAGGCGGAGGTGAATCTCGACGACAAGGGCAACTGCCTCGGCGCGCTGCGCCCGGCACAGAAGACGGCGCTGCAGTGCGCACCCGTTCTCGCTCGCCCCGTCGACTGCAGCAAGCACGTCTGCGCTGGGTACCCGACGCCGGCAAAGCCGCCGTCGCTGCCAGGGAGTCCACCCATGATCAAGGTACCTACTGGGCCCACACCCACGCCCAACCCTGCGCCAAAGCCATCACCTACGCCTGAAGGTCCAGGATACTTGCCAAAAAAACCGGTGGCGCCAGAACCTGCGCCGGCGCCACAACCCGTACCTGTTAAGCAACCACCGATGACCTCTCCACCAGCAGGATATGCAGCTCCGCCGCCGCCGAATTCTGCCTGGCTCCCGGTGTCACCTGAGCGACCAAAGGCTCCACCACCACAGGTGCACCCGCCCGTTCTCACTTCCCCACCTCCTGCTCCGGTAAGCTCGCCCCCACCACCGGTGAAATCTCCACCTCCGCCGACGCCGGTGCCATCATCACCACCACATATGAAGTTTTCTCCACCACCGGTCCCAATGGCCTCACCTCCACCGCCTGTGAAGTCTCCTTCACCACCGCCGGTTGTGAAATATCCTCCTCCACCGGCACCTGTGGCCTCACCACCACCTCTAGTGAAGTCTCCACCACCGCCAGCTCCAGTGAGCTCTCCACCGCCTGCTCCAGTAAGCTCTTCGCCACCTCCAGCGAAATCACCTCC
The DNA here is from genome assembly GCA_036927565.1 of Tuctoria greenei. NCBI lineage: Eukaryota > Viridiplantae > Streptophyta > Magnoliopsida > Poales > Poaceae > Tuctoria > Tuctoria greenei. The sequence continues at coordinate 215,170,970 of JAYESD010000006.1, read as the reverse complement.
TCCACCTGTTCCAGTAACCTCGCCACCACCTCCAGTGAAGTCTCCACCACCGCCAACTCCGGTGAGCTCTCCACCGCCTGCTCCAGTAAGCTCTTCACCTCCTCCACCTGTCCCAGTAACCTCACCACCACCTCCAGTGAAGTCTCCACCACCGCCAGCTCCGGTGAGCTCTCCACCGCCTGCTCCAGTGAGCTCTCCACCACCTACACCAGTGAGCTCTCCACCACCCCCAGCTAAATCACCACCTCCACCTGTTCCACAAGCCTCACCACCACCTCCTATGGCATCACCCCCACCACCAGCTCCGATGAGCTCTCCACCTCCCCCGGTGAAATTTCCACCACCGCCCGCTCCAGTAAAATCTATGCCGCCTTCGGAGAAATCACCACCGCCCTCAACTCCAGCAAAATCACCACCACCTCCAGAGAAGTCGCCACCACCTGAAGAGAAGCTTGCTCCTCCACCAACTCCGACAAAATCATCTTCACCTCCGGAGAAACCCATGCCACCACCAGCTCCAGTGAAACCACTTTCACCTCTAGAAAAAACACCACCTCCTCAAAACAAAGCTACTCCTCCACCGATGAAGTCCTCCCCACCTCAAGAACCGGTTAGCTCACCACCGCAGCCGCCAAAGACTTCGCCGCCACCTGCTCCAGTAAACTCACCACCACCGATGCCCAAGTCACCACCTCCAGCTACTCCTATTAGCTCACCACCTCCTCCTATGAAGTCGCCACCGCCACCAGCACCAGTCAGCTCACCACCTCCTCCAGTAAAGTCACCACCACCAGCGCCGGTAAGTTCACCGCCACCACCAGTGAAATCACCACCACCTCCTCCAGCACCCGTGAGCTCACCGCCACCTCCGGTGCAGTCTCCCCCGCCAGCACCAGTACTTAGCTCGCCTCCGCCTGCTCCACTTAAGCCACCATCACCGCCGCCACTAGCTCCCGTAAGTTCACCCCCACCTGTAGTCTCAGGTACTCCACCAAAGAAAGAAGAAGATTCGTCATCGCCACCAACCGAATCTGTACCTCCACCATCGTTCGACAATGTCATCCTTCCACCCATCTTGGTCAACAAGTACGCATCCCCGCCACCCCCAATGTTCGAAGGGTATTAAGCACGGATCATCGACTAATGGATGACAAGAAGGAAGAAGCAGTATATATGATTGCATGCTTCACACCCCACAGCTCCATGTAACTTTACTTTTGGCACCTAAGGCCAGGCTTGTGGGAACGAATCAGCTCAAATTTTGTACACGCATGAGTACATGACTCTTCATACTTATGCATGTGTGAACTACATGAACGACAAGGTGTAAGAGACATCGGGGAGGATGACTCTGTTTGATGCCTTTGTGCTATCACTTTATTTTTTTCTGGCCTTTAAAAGGAAATGTTTTCCTAGAAAAAAAAAACAAAAAGGTATATGAAAGGTTTGGCTGAAGTACATGATATCTGGAGACAATTGCACTCACTTCTAATATGTGATCAGGCGGCAACTAATATCTGATGTGTTTGGTTTCTCTTTGTCCAATGATTTTTGCCTTTTTTTCATAAAAACAGGAAAGGTTTACTTCGTTGTGGATCGGTTTGAAATTATTTTGGAATTGGGAAATCAGACACATGCAAAGCAAACACGGCTGATGTCTAACTAAACTCCGGTCAGACACGACATCGTCGTTGTTCTGTACGGCCGGTGCAGGATTAACAACCGCGGCAAAGCCACCATGGCCGCGGCCCCTGGCAACGAGTCCCGCCTCCATCTCTGGGAAACTTTGCTCAATATCAAACATGAAAAAGGATCTCACCGAATAAAACCAAATTGAATTGTAAGTCCTGGAACCGCTGAATTGTCCTTACATTTCTATTTTCAACTAAGTCAAAAGCTCATGCCATCACTGAGATGCATCAGTATGTTCTATGACATTGCCACATTGGTCATAATCACAAACTATAAAATGCTCGTCTGCAGAGTTGGACTTTTCAGGTTACTCCATTTCCCATTTGAGCGAATCATGTGTTAGACGATTCATTTTTATTATCTGCATCCAAAGGACCAATTGTGCAAATCATACCTTCACAGTGCCAGCAGAAATAGCCATTTCCTCCAAGAGTTCTTGCTGTTCCATCGTAGCACATGACTGCAGATGTTTTAATAGAAATTTTAGTCAACATACGAGATGGATTCAAGATATTACATGATTCTGAATATTTCCAGATTTATAATTATTTTTCAAAAGAATTTAAAATAATTTATGAAATGTACCTGAACAGCAGCCTCAATATCTCCTAAGAGGAAGCTAGTTAGTTCAAAATTCATCTTCAACCGATGGTCAGTCACTCTGTTGTCCTGTAAGCAAAACAATCCATATTTGTTGAAATATACTTTGAATGTTTACAAAAATGCTGGAGTGGTACTGCACCATGAGACGGGCCTTTATGGATATATATGTACCTTGTAATTGTATGTCCTTATCTTTTCTGATCGAGCACCAGTACCAACCTTCAGTTGCGCAGCATTAGTAACATTATTCAACAGGGTTATCACAAAATTAGAAATAAGGAACAAGCCTACTTTTTTATTCAAATTAAAAGTACTCCCTCCGTCTCGTTTTATTTGTCACCGGCTAGTTCAAAATGAACTAGCTGGTGACAAATAAAATGAAACGGAGGGAGTATTTGCTTTTGTAGTCTTTATTATCGTGCAATGTAGTCCTAACAAAGAACTAACCTTTTGTGAATCTCAAGTGGTCCTCTTCTATGGAAAATATATAAAGTGTATGCTTGTTGTTTTCAGATGGATATAACAGAAACCCTTAAAAGATAGAACGCTAAGAACAGTTGACGACGTACCTGCATTTTCCTCTGGTTTCTTATTGACTCTTGTTGCTCCCTTAATTTTATCTCATAACTGTAACGTTAATGGTAGATATATGTGAGGGATAAATTAAACTGTGCTAGGATGTACACATTGTAAACTAAAATATATCATTTGACATCAATAAATTTCCTCTATTATGAATTAAGAGAACCACTTTTGCAAAAAAAAAGTAAGGTTACACTGAAACTGTGGTGCCATTGTCAAAGAACGATAGGAAAATATGGGCAAGAGTAGAATAACAAAAGAACTTACAGTTTTGCTCTCAATAATTGGAATGCCCGTTCCTTGTTTTGGAGCTGTGACCTCTCTTCTGTGCAAAATATCCGAATTCCCGTAGGTTTGTGAATAAGATCGATAGCCGTTTCTACCTTGTTAACATTCTGCCCTGCATTTATTGAGATATTAGAGGATGTTCAGTTGTAAATTTTTTTACAGTTATGACGTGACAGCCTATAGGTGATAGTACCTCCAGCTCCACCAGATCTTGCTGCTTTAAGTTCAATATCTTTTGGATCAATAACCACATCAACTTCATCAGCCTATTATGCCATGGGCAACAAAATGTTAGGCTTCTCAAAAGAAAAAGGGAATTCGTGTCATAAAACTCAAACAGATATGCAATTGTACACCTCAGGCATAATAGCTACAGTTGCTGTTGACGTGTGAACACGGCCCATAGTCTCTGTCTGGGGAACACGCTGAACACGGTGTACACCTGATTCAAACTTTAATTTACTATAGACTTGTTTCCCCTTGACCTCCATCACATATGTCTTGTATCCACCCTTTTCAGCCTGAAAGGTTCAACTTAGTTAGCACTTAGCAGCATGTTATTACCCTATAGTCAGGTTAAGGTTGCAAGTACATACTTCTGAGCAAGAAACCGGTTTAAACTTCCACTTGTTGCACTCACAATATCTCTGATACATGCGAACCTACAGAAAAGCCAATTATGTAGTTAATTGTGGATATAGGAGTAGCACCAGTATAACAAAATCAACATCTGTTTGACAATATTTAGTATTCCATTATTTTAACAAAATGGAAAAAGACCATGTACTATCTCAGTAGGTAAATTGTACTCAAACTGCATAAATTAGCATCTACCTACAAGGTCACCAGCCCAAATTCCAGCTTCGTCACCGCCAGTGCCTGCTCTTACTGCAGAAATGAGGATACTACAACTCTTAGTACCAAAACACGACCAAAAACTAATGTTATGAGAAGTACATTTTCTTGGTATTATTGGACAGATATATGTTTGAGTTCAAGCGTATAACTGAACAATTTAGATGTACCTTCAAGTAAGATGTTGCGTGCATCTAGAGGATCACTAGGGATCAGTAGCAGCTGACATGGAGAAACAGTAGCAGTGAGAGGTATGTTTCAACATGTCTGAAACTCTAATGTGTACCTCAATCGAAAAAAAGTACAATAGAACACATTCTGTTAATCATGTTGTCTAGAATAGATGCCACTATTGTACTACATATCATTGCCTAGTATCTATCAAAATACCTTCAATTTTCCCTCAAGGACTGCAAGCTGGTCAGATAGAGACTCCAGCTCTGACTGTATCATCTCTGCCATATCAGGGTCATCTCCATTCTCCTTTTGCAAAGCTGTGATGTTGGGCAGGCGAAAGAGTTTGTCAATGTCCGTAATTCATCCCAGACAAGAAAATCTGAAGCATACCAACCTTTTGTCTCTTCTAGTTGTTTCTCACAACCCTTAAACTGCCTGTATGTAGTTACAACCTAAATGATTTTTTTTGGCAAAAGAAAAGGTTATCTAACAGTTGACAAGAAACAAGCTGCTCAATCTGAGAAGTAACCAAAAAACAGATGCTATTGATACCTGATCCAGTTCAGCAACCGACTGCGCAAGTTTTTGGTACTCACTAGGATCTGAGACAATGTCAGGATCTCCCAACCTAACCTGAAATAGATTCTTGTCAGGTTTTAGCGTTTTTTACTATATCATGTTTACTCGCTTTTCCTGATGACGACACAAAAAGTTCAGAACTCATGGTTTAGGAGAACCTGTCTTGGTTCTGAACTAATTTTCTATAGGACCACAGAAAGTTAGTTTGAGTATAAGATTTTGGAGACGAAAATTTATTGGCAGCTTCTCATATTAACATGCTAATAGCAGAACAAAGAACCATACCGACATTTCTTTCCATGCCTTCTCCGCGGAATCCAATTTCGCTATGATATACGGCTCCTGCACGAACAATGAAAAAAAAAGACGCTCGTATCATATTCTATCATGTAATCAAGCAATGCCCCCAGGTAGTGTGTGAAAAAGGTAAAGGTGTAGTGCCCAAACCACAAAATGTTCAGTATGAATACTGGCTTTTCGAAAGAAAAAAATATGTTCAGTATGAACAAGTTTCAGGATAAGTGACAGCTTGACCTGCCCATTTCAATAAACAGTTCGAACCCGAAACGATTCAGGTACTACTGTACTGTTACAATCCCTCTGCTTACTGCTTCCAGGAACTAGACCTGGTCGAGATGACCGCGAAAAGCGTGCAGAGGGTAAGGGTGGACAGTTTACCGCCATGCAGACGACCGAGGAGGAAGGGGGCGTCCTGCGCCGCCTGCTTTGGAAGAGAGGAACGCTGGGGAGCGGCCGACCGCGGGCGGCCGGGACGATGGCGCCGGGGGCGCGGAAGACGCCGGCGAGGAAAGGCTCCATCTTTCTCTGAAGAAGCAGAGTTGAGCACGAGTGGTGTGGGGGTGGGATGAGAAGCGCGGCGGCCGAGGATAGGAGACGGACGGGAGAGCTCCGGCCGCCGTAAGATTCGTGCGTTCAGTCGTCCGATGGAGATCTCGTATTAGACGTATTGGAAATGACTCAGGCGTGTTTGGCATGGCTCTACTCTACAGTAGAGCAATTCTACTCTAAAAATCTAAGGTGAAGTAACTCTGCTGTGAAGGTTCACTAGTGATGTTTGGCTAGAAAACTATTATCAGCTCCAAAAAAGAGAGTTTTAAGGGTGAAATGTCATTCCTACCCTTGGTTACTTGTCTGTATATATAATGAGAAAAATTAAGTGCATATAACTATTTTTATTAATAAAACTATAAAAATATTAAATAATTAAAAAATTCCATTTTCTAAGAAAAGAATGAGATTTTCTCATTCAACAATAATAAAGTGTGTAACTATTTTTCGCTATTATTTTCCAAACATTTCTTCCAGCCATAAATTGGAAGCATATTACAAGACCATTGTCGTTAACCAGATCACTTGAAAGCTTGCCCAGACATTGCTAACTGAACTAACCCAAGATACATACATTTCACTGACATGAAATTCTCTATCTACCCTGAAGACCAAAATGATTACATCTCTACTGGTAGTGGGAGCGCAGGCACCTTATCCAAGGTTCAGAAGGTCACCTTGATTATGCTCATCTCTATTTCCGCGACTACTGCATTCGCTGCATAATGTATCGAACTCCTCCAGATCAAAGCACAACATGACGACTTTATCATACAACGGACCGAATCCAGTACAAAGAAGAAACCAATCAATTTCCACCATCTGAAACAACTCATGTTCTTAGCATTGGAACTGAACAACAGCTGTCGGACAGATGCATCAGATCGAATGAACAGATAACTAAGACGAATGTCAAGGGGTATGTCGGGAGGGTACCGCACAAGCTCACACGTGGGACGGCCAACGATTCTGTGCGTCGGGAGAAAGGCCATTGCTGAGTGAATCCGGTACGACGGCGAGCGGTCAGGCGAGCGCGGTGACACCCTCCTGCTGCTGGGCGCGAAGACACCCTTCTGCTGCCGGGCACGGCGGGACAGATGAGAGCGGAGCGGCGACGCGGCCTCAGTGGGGCGGACGACGCGAGCCGAGGACACCACGGCGGGGCGGGCTCGAGGTGAGCATACAAGGGCGGGGTGAGGCGGTGGGCGACCATCGGACGAGGTGGCGGTGGTGCCTAGGGTACTCGTGTCGCGAGCGTGGTTCTGCCGAGGAAAGAAGACCGGAACAGATGAAACGAAACGTTATTTTGTAATCAATGGCAATTGCGGGTAATTACTCTTGAACTCCACGATTAGATTCATATTAGCTAGTATTAAAGCAAGAAAAGAGGTACTCCACAAAAATGAACTACAACTCCTCTAACTCTATGGAGTTGAGACCCTCTACAGAGTTTTAGAGTTGAGGTGTTTGGCTGTATTTTTTCAACTGCCTCTTAGAGTTCGACTCTAGAGCCATGCCAAACACCCTCTCAGTAGAGATTTTTTAACGATTGTACTTCCTCGGTCTGGCCCCATGAACCTATCGCTTTTTATTTTAAATGAACTACAAAAGTTTATGGAAACGGAGGGAGTACTATAAAATTAATTGCATTCAGGTCGTATTATACAAATGTTCAAATTATAGGATGGATTATTAGTTATTCCCTCCATGCTAAATTACTTGTCACTTTCTATTTCATTTTTGAACTATGAATTAGAGAGTGACAAGTAATTTTGGATGGAGAAAGTAGTTAATTAATTGGGGGTATCTAGATTTCATGTGACTGAAATTTTTTGTTAATTAACAACTAACTATTATCATTAACCACTAATCTTATAATTAACTATTAACCTTCATTTTATAGGTTAATCAATCATAAAATATTTTTGTTTTATTATTTTACAATTAATATAGTCTTTACAAGAGTTAGCAATTAAAAAATAATCTCAATTGTTGCTGATTCCGTGGGTGAGCTCCGCTGCTGTTCATACCGTGATCGGCTGAACAATTAGAAGAATGAGAAATAGTCTTTCTGTAATTAATTAGGAAAATCCTATATGTCAGGCGCCTGATATCCCAAAAAGTTTCAGACGATCATTGGATTTCATTTAGATTGGTGTACACAATCTTCTTCTTCACCAGTTCACCTCGATCCAAATCAGCTAACGGCGCAGCAGCGGGCGGAGAGCTCGGCCACCAGCGCGGTGGCGTCCGCGAGCGCAGCTCCGTGGTGACACGCGCCTGGTGGACCGGCGGTGTTGCGCGCGGAGACGGCGGCGCAGCAAGCGGACAGCGGCGCGGGGAGCGAACGGCATTGCAGCAAGCGGACGGCGGCGCGGTGAGCGAACGGCGGCGCGGAGAGAAGACGGCGTGAGCGGCTGCTGCCGGCGACGAAGAAGATAGAGGTAAGTTGTTTTAAAAATTTTAATCCGTAATTTGTTGATTGTAATCCATAATGTGTAAGATTATGTTAATTGTAAAATAATAAAAAAATTGTGATTGATTAACCTATAAATTTAAAATTTAATGATTAATTACTAAATTAGTGCTTAATAACAGTAATTAGCTACTAATGACCCGGTGTCTGAATTTTTTAAAATTTCAGGCACCTTACAAATAGACAAACTCAAATAATTAGGTATGTTCTGTAAGCTTTTAGATGGTCTCCTCTCCTCTAAACCTATCTGATCTCTGTACTCCCTCCTTCCGATCCTTGGCTTGTTTTCTGGGATATGGAATAGCGAGGAAGGCGGTTTAAACAAAATAATCAAAATATATGTGCTTTTTTTGTCCCATGCACTTTAAAATCAAATGAAAGTATATTTCTCTTATACTTCATTCGTTCCAAAAAAAAATATCGTTTTGTATTTTCAAAGTAAATTACAGATAAACTTTTTGAAACGGAACATCCATACACACTGTCTGTCGACCGGTACCTACCTACTTACGTACCGCGAGCAAAAGCGAGCAAATACATCATGAGGCAGATCAGTGGCAGTATACCGATGATGAGCAACCAAGAAACTGGCCACGGCGGCGGCCTCATTATTACCGCGCCGCCGACCTGCAGAGGAACGGCAGCGGCGGCCGGAGGAGGGGTTTCCTCGTCGTCGTCGGCATCAAACCACGGAAGCTGGAGCGCGGCGGCCACGGTGAGCCTCCTCTTGGGGTTCAACGTCAGGAGGCCTCGGAGGACGTCGAACCCGTCGTCGGATAGAACGTCATCAGGGATCAGCTCGTACAGCCGGTTGCCGCCGTTCTTCCTCTTGTTCTCCTTCGTCGTCGTTCGCCGTAGGGCTCGCCATTTACTCACTTCATAGGCAAGGACGGCGTCTCGGGGCTCGATGTCCCGCATCGTTCCCTCGCCCGGGACACCGATCACGTCGAATATCTTGTGTAGCTGCGCGGCTCTGTCGTAGTCTTGTGCCTGACGATGGCGGAACAGCGCTGTGCCCGTGAGGAGTTCCGCCATGAGGCAGCCGATGGACCACGAGTCGATGAGCTCGCTGTCGAAACCGTCCCGTCCCCAGAGCAACGTCTCCGGCGCCATGTAGGAGGGCCTGCAGACGAAGTTCACCTCCGACGCGGTCGTCGTCGTGGTGGTGGCCTGCCCGAAGCCCCCGATCTTGACGACGACGTCGTCGTCGTCGGTCGTGGTTACGACGAGAACGTGCTCCGGGTTTATGGCGCGGTGGACGACGCCGCGGTCGTGCATCGCCTTGGCGGCGCCCATGACCTGCCGCGCCACGCGGCGCACGTACCGCTCCGGGAACGGGCCGTCGCCGCCGCTCCGCCGGTAGGCCAGGACGTCGTGCAGGCTCCGGCCCGCGTGCTCCATGACGAGGCAGTAGTGGCGGTGCCGCTCGCGGGCGCCGCACCGGCCGACGGTGTGGAACCGGACGATGGAGGGGTGGGCGTCGCGGCAGGCCGCCATGAAGCACGCCTCCCGCAGCAGGTCGAGGGCGATGACGGCCTTCCTCTCCTCCTCGTCCTCCTCGTTTCGTTGCAGCAGGACGGGGACCTTGAAGGCGAAGGTTTTTCCGGTCACGCGGTGGCGCGCCGTCATAACCAGGCAGCGGTCGCCCGACCCGCTCATGAACCAGTCCTCCTCGAACTGCGTCATGCTGGGGATCAGGGCTCTTCTCCGCGCGGTGGTCCGGCGGCCGGGTCGCCCCGCCGAGTCGGCGAGGTTGTACACGGCGGCGCAGATGCACGCCATGCTCACGCGGCGGAGCGCCATGTCTGTTCCTGACGCGGTAAGGCGTTGGATCTTGGCGCAGAGGGCGGAGAGCTGCGCGCTGACGCTGGCCATGGTCGTCGTCCGTACGCCCTAGCTGCTCCTTCAGCAAGATCGAGTTGAGTCGATCTACATGGCCAAGATATATATAGAGAGAGCAGCAAGCTAGCTGTTACGACTTGCAAATTTGAGATCCCGATTCCATCACACGCACAGGACAGGAGTCGATTCGGAAACGGGAGAGAGAGAGAGAGAGCCCAAAAACAAGTTGCAACGGCAACCCGTTATCCAGACGGAACGCTGGGGAGCGGCCGACCGCGGGCGGCGGCGCGGAAGACCCCGGCGCGGAAAGGCTCCATCTTTAAAGGAGAAATTTGCAATTTTGCTATCTCAACAGTGGGCTTCGCCAAAACGCTATCCAAGCAACATGCCCAAATACCATTATAATAGTTTGGAACTTGCTCGTTTACCATTCCAGCTGGATTACACCACTAATTCATCTTTTTAACAGCAAAACATTCTCAAATAGACCAAAGTATCATTGTGTTATTTAAAAATATAAAAATATCAAAAAAATATTAAAAAAATCAGAAATAAGTAAACAATATATACAAATAAAAAATTAAAAAAATCATAAAAAATCAGAATTAAGTAAACAATATAAAAACGCAATAAAATAAATAAATAATAATAATAAAAATATAAAAACAGAATAAAAATTAACATAAAATTATAAAAAATAAGTACAAAAATATAAACGGAGTAAAATTAAAAAAATCTAAAAAATCTGAAATAAATTTACAAAATATTTTAAAAAACAGAAAAATAAGTACAATTTTAGAAAAAAAAATGTCAAAATATGGGAAAATGAAAAGAAAAATATTACAAAAATTGTAAAATACATGTATAAATTGATAAAATACACAATAATTTTGACATGACATGTCATACATAAAAATATTCACATCTCACACTTCACACATAGAAATATTCACATGTCATACATCAAAATGTTCACATAGCATAAAATAAAAGCCCACATGTCATACATCAAAATGTTCACATAACACAAATAAAGCTCATATGTCATATGTCATACATCAAAATATTCACATAGCACAAAATAAAGCTCACATGTCACATGCCATACATCAAAATGTTCACATAGCACAAAATGAAGCTCACATGTCACATGTCATACATCAACATGTTCACATAACACAAGTCATGCACAAAATAACATATCTCATATCTCATATCACATAGGCACACTCTTCCTCAAGTGGTGTCAACGGGCGGTGTTGGAAACCAACCTTTAGTGGTATTTTTTCTTGGTTTTCTCTTCCTACAATGTGAAGAACAACACAATTAGATGAAAATTTTAATGTTACATAGACAAACAAATAAAGAATGAAACATATCTTTTCTTTGTTCCATTGAGAGGACATTTGGGGCTGTTTTTTTCTATGTCCCAATTCTCCACAATTTGGACATTTGAACTTGCCTCTAATTAATTTCTTTTCCTTCTCGGTCCCATTCCCATTTGATTTCTTGCCACTACCACCTTCTAGACAACCTTTAATTCTTTTATTTCTTTGTCGTCCTACACCTCTTTTTATCTGCAAGCTCACACACAGGTAAGTCTTTGATCCAATTACTGAATGACTCAGCTACATTGTTGGTGATGTAGTCACACTTAATAGCCGGATTGAATCCACTTCTATACCATGAAGAAATGATATGTGTCTAGCCACTGAGATATGTCAGGATTTTTAAGAACATTTGCCATTAGATGATCATATTCTTCCTTCCTGTATACTCTAGCTGCAGGAAACATGTACTCTGAACCATGATAGGTTTTTATGTAGTTCTGCATAAGGTGCCTAAAGCACCCCCTCTTTTCAGCATTAGGAAGAACAGATATCACTGCATTTTCCAATCCTTTGCAAGTATCTGTGCAAATTGCAAATTGTGGAAGATCTCCTATAGCCTTGTGCAGCTGTGTCATGAACCAAGTCCAAATATCTGTTGTTTCACTGTCGAAAAAACCAAAAGCAACTGGAAACATCCAGTTGTGACCATCAACACCAGTAGCTAAAGCTACTTGCCCTTTCCACCTTTCATAAACATAAATAAAGACAAGTGAGAATGTAAGCATAGTAAGTTAAATAACGTGAGTTAAACATAAGTTAAATAATAATCACCTTCCATTTAGTGCAGTTGCATCTACACTGAGATATGGTCTGCAACCTCCAGGAAACCCTCAATGCAAGGACCAAGTGCACAAAAGAACCTTCGAAATTAAAGCTTGCAATCATCATCCACATTTAAATCAATCTCAATGACACTATTTGGTGAAACCTTTAATATCGCTTCCTTCCAATTGAACAAAAGTTGAAAGCTTTCCTCCCAACTGCCATACAATTCTTTCAAAAATTTATCTTTCCCCTTCCAAAATGTGTCATAAGAAATAATGCTGTCGGTGGTTTGGATCCGGCAGATCTCCCGACGCTACTAAAGTGTTAGAGGAGTTTGAGGTTCGGTGTGGGCGCGCGGAGATTCAAGAAGGTGAATTGTAAATGACACAGGAGACACAAGAATTTACGTGGTTCGGGCCGCCTGAGCGTAATACCCTACTCCACGGGGTGTCTTGATGTTGTATTGGATGTAGCGCGTGTGTCAGTGTGTGTGAACGTCTATGGAGCGTCGTTGGTCTGTCCTTTTATAGTACAAGAGCAAGCCGTTACAAATTAGCCTGGTCCGACACGTGGCCCCGGCGGTTACTGGTATTGATACTTATTCAACACGTTTAATTACCCTTAATGACCGGGTAATGGGCTTTGACAACACCGTTACTGGTAATTAAGGTCATCCGATCATGTGTCATTAATATGGTATTAATGACACTTAATCGGGTCTTGAAGTCCTTGATTCCCCTTTGAAGATCCGGAGCCATTGTGGAGTCTTCCGGAGGTTAGAGGATGAAGATCCGACGGTTGGATACGTGTTAGCATCGGAGCACACTGTGGAGAACAGATGGCTCCGGTGTTACCCGACACGTGTCGGCACCGGAGCTTCCCTCGGTCTGGTCTGGGGTTAGGTCCGGGGGGTGCCACTTCGGTACGTAGCCCGGAGCTTCCCCCTTTGTGGGTGGTAGCTCCGGTTTGATAGTACACGTGGCGTCCCTGGGGCTAACCATGTTGGAGAAGTGGGTCCGGACATGTTTGACATGTGGGCCTCCGAAGGTCTTCAAATCAAGAAGATGACTTTCCCTTGAGATCTTTGCAATCCCAAGGGGTATATGGTGCCCAGGGTACCGACAGTGGCCCCCTGGGCCCACCTCTGGGGAAGACACCTTGGGTGAAGTCATTCCGCCAGAGGTGGGTCCATCCTTTGACTTTTGAACTGAGTCTTCAAAGGTCTCCAGATGTGCCGTTGGCGATGGTACGGAGTTAAATCCTTGCCGCGTGGCGTATACCGTGTGCGGCAGGTGAGATCTTTGGCGTGCGGATCTCACGCAATTGAAGGTCGCCGGTTCCCGATACAAAAATCGTATCGGTTCCGCGCGCCTTGTCAGGCCGCCGCCTTCGGGCTTCCCGCCTCATGATGACAACCGTTCGCCTAGGTAAGAACCTCGACTTGATCGTCGGGGTAGTCCCGGGCCCTCTTGTCATCGGCTGGGTGGAATTTTTGAGTGGTATCTTCGACTTCCTTGCGGTTTCCATCCAAGCGTCGCAAGGGCTTACTTAAGAAGGAAAGCGCACACCGTTTGGGGTTCTTTACGCCTCTCATCCGATCTTGCGCTCAAACTCCCAACTTGTGCTTTGCTTTTCTTCTCTTGCCTTGCCGTGCCGCGATGGAGTTGGGTCTCCGCGAGAGTCGTTTGAAGACAGACGGCGACCTGAAGAAGGTCCGGGCCCTCATTGGATGGTCCTCGGACTTCTTCAACCGCTCAGTCCGCGCCGGTGGAGAGCTCCCGTTTGAGAAGGAGCACGCCGGTGAAATGGTGTACTTCTCCTCGTACGCCATGGTGGGGTTGATCCTACCTTTTTCCTCCTTTTTCTTGATGCTGCTAGACTTCTATGGTCTGCAACTGTATCACCTTGGCCCCCACTCCATTCTTCTTGTGTCCATCTTCATCCACTTGTGTGAGATGTGGGTGGGCATCCCCCCTGCATTGAACTCTTCCGGACCTTCTTCACCGTCCATACCACCGGCAGGAGCAATGAGTATCTTGGCTTCTACTACTCCGTGAAGCGCAAGAAGTGCCCATTCAAGTACCTCCGATCGTTTCCCTCTGGGAAGTGGGATGACTGGAGGAAGGACTGGATAGTCGTCCGGGTGGAGGAGCACGAGAAGCTGGAGCTGCCCGAAGGCCTCCCCAACATTGACACGACAATCAGGAGTGAAGCTCCGGTGCTGGCGGAAGCCTTCAACCCTGCTTTGGCCAGGATCCGCCAATGCGTGGAGGGAGGATTGACTCCTCAGGCGGTGTTTTGCAACTTCCTGGTCAATAGGTGGGCACCGCTGAAGAGGAGAGAAAAACTCGCTTGGGCCCTCAACAGCATGATGGACGACGACCGGGTCGAGACCGGGCTGAAGTTCAACATGGTGGGGAAAACCTTGGAGTTCCACCTCAAGAAGTTCCAGCACGGCATCGACGTCGAGGGTGACAACTTGACTCCGCCATTAGCTTTTCTCCCTCTGAACGTGGAAGTGGAGTTCAGCAGGGAGCTCCGGCGGAAGATGCCCGTGCTTGATGACCTCGGTGTCATCGAGAGAAGATCAACCACCAGGGTGGCGATCCCCGGAATGTACGAGGGTGGCTCCGACCCTGCCCCGAAGCCGAGGGTCGAGGTCTTCGGCAAGGGCAAGGAGCTGGCGGACGAACCCTTGAGCCGAAAAAGGAAGCTGCAGTACGCCGACGGAAGGTCCGTCAGGCCAACTACCTCTGTGTCGGCTCCTTCTCCCCGAAGGGGTAGGTCTTCTACAACTGCGGCGACTGTTCCCGCAGTGGGGTCCTCTCGGGGTGCTAGCTCCGGGCATGCGACTCCAGCACCGGGGCCGGTGGAGGCCTCTAGGTCCGGAGGTCCTTCCCGATCGAGGGGGGTCTCGACTAGGGAAACGCCTGTGGCCGCAACGAGTTCCGGGGGGCCTTCCGAAGCTTCCACGCCGGCTATGACCAGCCCAGAACGCCTGGGAAAAAGGTTCCGCGCAAGCTAGTGTGGAAGCCTCCCAAGGTAATTTTTAATCTTTACCTTGGATAATTGTTTAATTGTAGTAACTATTTTTTAAGTTTCTTCGTCCATCATCTGCAATGTTCCCAAGAAGAGGAGTGGAGGATACACCCTCAGCCACAGCAGCTGAAGCTGTGAGGGCGGAAGCTTCTGCTCCTGTCCCGGTGCCGCCCCAAGTGGTGGCTGAAGCTGCGACGGCTCTGGTGCCAGCTGTCATGGTCATGGACCTCGACTCATCCCTAGAGGCTCCCGTGGTAGCGCCGGACCACGGGAGTGTAGATGCGCCGGCGGCACCTGTCTCGGAGGTTGAAGCTCCGGGTCCTGGTGCTGAGATGATGGAAGCTCCAACCGTTGAGCCAGAGGAAGCTGTAATTCCGGCCCCAGAGCTGGAAATCGTCGAAGCTCCAGTGGTCGAGCCGGAGGTGATTGAAGTCCCGGCGTGCACGCCGGATGTTGAGGAAGTCCTGGCGGTTGGGTCGGCTACCTCAGAAGCACCGGTCGCAGAGCCGATAGTTGTTGGAGATCCGGCCGCAGGGCCGATTGAGGATGAAGATCTTCCGGCTCCCGAGCCGGTGGTTGCAGAGGCGTCAAAGCTCGAGCCCCCATCAGAGGAGGTGCCCAGGCCGGAGCCAGAAGCGGCCCCTGCTCCGGAAGTGACGACGTCGGAGGTACCCGCGGCTGAGCTGGAGTGCCTTGGTGAAGTCGCTGGCCCCCTGTCTGAGGGGGTGAATGAAGACCTGGTGGCGGGGCCTTCCTCGATGGCAACTAAGGCCATCCCGGAGGACGGCCCTAGTGCCATGGAGACCCAGGGGACCACTCTTGTGGAGTGGGACCCAATTTTTGTTTCTGAAAACCCGTTGGAACCAGCGGAGAGGTCCCCAGCAGGTCCGGAACCTATCCCATTGTCACTATCTATTGACAACGCATGTTCCAGTCTGCGTCAAGTTCAACTGGCCTTCTTCCACGACAGCAAGGCTCTTGAAGAGGAGCGCCAAACCCTTAGGAGGTGGCGTAACCGGCTCTACTTCGAGACCAAGCTGGCGCAGTCAAGGCTAGCGGATGACAAGGAGTGGATCAAGCGGGAGAAGATCCGCCTAGAATACTGGGGCAAGTTATTGGATGACAGGGAGAGTATGACTCACGCCCTCGACGCTCAATCCCGGGAGATCTATGAGCAGGCCAAAGCAGCTAACAGTGCGGCCGATGAACACCACGAAAGGCTTGAGGCCATTAACACTACACTCATCAAGCGCCAAGAGGCACTTGAAGAGAGGGAGAAACGGCTCGAAGATGAAGAGCAGAAACTCCTAGAGCTGCGGGATGACGTCCTGTGGAGGGAGGAAGAGCTCACCGAAAAGGTGTCTCTGGCTGACAAGGGCCTCGAGGAGCGCGCCAAGAAATTGGAAGAGCATTGCATTGAGGAGGAGAAGAAGGCCTGGGTGCGAGGGCAGGAGCTCCATGAGCGGGAGTGTGCCCTTGTTGCCAGGGAAAAGAAAGTGAGGGGCAGGGAGAAGGACCTGGTCGACCGCCGGAACAAGATCCACCTCCGGGAGGAGGAGCTCAGAAAACTCGAGAAGCGGGTTGCTGAGAAGATTCAACAAAACACCAAAGAAGTTGAGCGCCTCGCCCGTGAGAATTCCGAACTGGTGGCGGCCAGAAGATCCTTGGAAGAATTGAAGGGCTTGAGGACTGCGGACTCCCTACAAATTTGGGAGTTCCTGGGCAAGGCCAACGACGCGCTGACACCGATGGGCTTCAGTCCCGTGCGCCCGGATGATCCGGAGCCGGAGCCGGACCTAGCGTTGCAGGCATTGAGCTCGGCAGGTAGCAAGCTCTCCAAGGTGGGCGATGTCATCGCAGACCAATTGGAAGTTGAGGGGCAATCCCTGGCAAAGAACGTCGGAGAGTATGTGCTGACGTGCTACACCAGTCGGAACTCCCGATTTCCTTTGGACCCGGTGCTTGAAGGTCCCGTTGAAGGATAAGGGGAAGCTGCCCGAGCCAACGTGTCAGAGGTTGCCCATAAGGTTGCTCAATTCTTCCATAGAGTCTAGGACCATCTCCGTAGTTCCCACTTGTATCTTTTCTTCTTCCTCCTCAATTTTGTAATCCCTTGTCTCCAGATGAATGAAATCCACAAATTTTTGTGAATTTCACTTTTTGTCTTCAACACTTTTGTCTTCACTTGGCCCCCCTGTAGATGTACACAATTGGATTGTGAACATGTACCAAGAGGATATTGTGTGTTGTTGAAGACTCATTTGCTTCGAACTTGTAGAGTGTAGGTCCGAAGTCTTCGATAGTGAAGGCCCCCTGAGATCAAACTGGCTACCGTCGGAGCTTAGTAGCTCCAGCAATAGTCCCTATCAACGCATAGAGAATCGATAGTTAGCCCTCCGGGTTGTCGGACCTTAGTAGATCCGACACTGACTTTTACCAACACGTAGCTTGTCGGCAGCAGACTCCACTTGTGGGGTCTTCTCACCATCTTTTATTTTACGTCGACGGCTGGCCCCCTAGCTTTACTGGAGCTTGGTTGCTCCGGTGATGCTCGTTTTCAATGCTTAACATCGATTACAAGCCATCTAGAGGAGTCGAAGCTTTGTTAGCTCCGGTTTTTCTCCATCAATGTGGATTTTATTTTTCCTACACACTGAAGCCAAGAAAAATAGTAAAATTCATTTCTTGCCTATAACTTCGTCGCGGCTTACGATTCTCGAGAAAATTTTAGGTCAAACGCGATTCTAAACACAACCGAATGCGTTGCCTTTTCTTCCAAATTCAATTGTACTTGGACCCGCCTTACTTCAGCCTGCCGGGGTGTAGGTAGAGTGGCGTACTTAGGGTGCTTGACCAGGCTAAGTCGATAGCACACTCCGGCCCTAGATTGGCTTGGCGGCATTCAGGCGAGTGGGCCATGAACAATATTTGAATCCAAAAGAATCGACAATACAACTCGAATCGTATATGAACCGGTCGAACTAAAATTTCTTAAGAATTGCACGTCTTTGTTATAGACAAGAAAGAGAAAATTAAAAAATGTTGAGCCTGTACAAAATGAATGCACGTGGAGTCTGTTTCACCTGAAGATGTCTTTCATTATAGGTCCGGGGTACAGGGGAAACAAGTACACTCTTAGGGTACGGAACTAGGTTAAGCGTGTTTAATTTCTTGTTTGTCCCAGGGTAGCTAGCCACACTTTTAGTTCTGAGACTGTGACAAGTGTTGCATGAACTTTGCAGACCTTCCAGGGAAGGTCCCGCTGTTCTCCCGGAGGAACTACCCGACTCTGTACAATGACTCTATAACATACACCTCAAGTTACTACAGACTCACCTCTGTGATATTAAGTGTAGAACTTACGGAGGTGCTCGATGTTCCAAGGATTTGGGAGAGGTGTCCCATCCTCGGTAGCCAAGCGAACGCTTTCGGGACGGGATACTTTAATCACTCGGAAGGGTCCCTCCCAGCCGGGGGAGAGTTTGTTTGACCCTTCTCTAGATTGTATTCTCCGTAGCACCAGATCGCCTTCCTCGAGCTGTCGGTTGTGTACATGCCGCTGATGATAACGCCGTAGGGCTTGGCGATATCAGGCATTCCGAACAGCTGCTTGGCACCTTCCCTCCTCAAGGAGGTCTAGGTCTTCACGCCGGAGATGGTCCTGCGCGACTTCGTCGAAGGTCCGGACCCGGAGTGAACCCAAGGTGATTTTTGGAGGAAGGATTGCTTCAGCTCCGTACACCACGAATAAGGGTGTCTCTCTAGTTGACCGGTTTGGAGATGTCCTGTTGGCCCATAAAGTGGGCGGAAGTTCTTCAATCTAGTTGGCTCCATATTTTTTCAAGTGCTCATAAGTGCACGGTTTGAGTCCTTTAAGGATTTCAGCATTTGCTCTCTCGGCTTGGCCATTGCTTGCTGGGTGAGCTACGGAGGCGTAGCAAACTTGTATGCTGAGGTCTTCGCAATATCCTTGAAATGCAGAGCTTGTGAATTGGGTCCCATTATCAGTGATTATTTTGTTTGGAACTCCAAATCTGCATACGATGGACTGCAAAAAGTTGATAGTAGATTGCTTGTTGATTGTCACAACTGGGGTTGCTTCCGGCCACTTGGTGAACCTGTCAATGGCGACGTACAGGAACTTGTAACCTCCGACGGCTCTTGGGAAAGGTCCCAAGATGTCCATCCCCCACACAACAAAGGGCCATGTAGGAGGTATCATTTGTAGGGGCTGAGCCGGTGTATGAATTTGCTTTGCATGAAATTGACATGCTTCGCATTTCTTCACCAGCTCAGTTGCATCCTGGAGTGCTGTAGGGCCGTAGAAGCCATGCCGAAAGGCTTTACCAACCAGCGTGCGGGAAGACGCGTGGTTCCCACACTCGCCTCCATGGATTTATGCGAGGAGTTCGCAGCCTTCTTCCCTTGTGATGCACCGCATTAGGATACCATTGGCACCACGCCGGTAGAGATCCCCTTCTACCAACGTGTATCTTTTAGCCAATCTGACTACCTGGTCAGCGGATACATCGTCGTCAGGAAGGATGTTGTCTTTCAAGTAGCTCCGGATCTCCGAGATCCATGCATCAGAACTATCTTGAGCATTTGAGTCTTGCGTGTTGGGTTGATTGGAGCTTCCGGCAGCACCTACGACCCTTGATGGCTGCCATGGTAACAGGGCCATCGGGACAGTCAGCTTCGGGATGCTGATCTCGCCCCCTTCGCTCAGTTCGGCAGGCTGAGCTGTTGGTTTTGACAATCTCCGAACAAAAGTTCTGTCAGGAGCTGGAGCTCCGGTTGACGCTTTCGTCGAGAGTTCGTCAGCTTCAGCGTTATGGGCACGCTGAACATGGTGGAGGTCTAGGACTTCGAAGTCCTTCTGAAGCCTCTGGACTTCAAGGAGGTAAGCAGCTAGCTGGAGATTGTTGCAGGAGCATTCACCCTTCACTTGTTTAATGATGAGCTATGAATCTCTCTTGACCAGCAGCTGCTTGACACCATATGACAGTGCCACCTTTAGTCCGTAGATGAGTGCTTCGTACTTCGCCATGTTGTTGGTCGCCTTGAAGTCAAGGTGTACCATGTATTTTACCTTCTCCCCGGTTGGTGCAAGGAGAAGGATTCCAGCTCCGGCCCCTACTTCTACATGGAGCCGTCGAAGTAGGGGGTCCAGTGAGGCTCGGCCAAGACTGAAGCCTTGTGTTCCGGCTTCTGCTCACTGGGGCCCCCAGGGTTTGATGGAGAGGGAGTCCATTCCGCCACGAAGTATGCCAAATCTTGACTCTTGATTGCTTGCCTTGAAATGAATTCAAGATCAAATTCGACCAATTCCGTTGCCCACCTTGCAATATTTCCAGTTGAATTGGGATTATGCAAGATTGCTCGAAGTGGTTAAGAGGTCACCACTGAGACTTTGTGAGCTTGGAAGTAATGGCGAAGCTTCCTGGAGGCAATAAGAATTGCATAGAGCAGCTTATGCACCTCTAGGTAGCGAGTCTTGGCATCATGTAGTACTTCACTGATGAAGTACACAGGGCGTTGAATGGTCCGGACCTTCTCGGAGGGGCCCGGAGCTTCCTCTCCACTGACCCGAATCCTCCCGGGGGGATCTGGATTTTCTTCGGGGACCTCTGGGTCCTAGCTGGAGGAACCCGGAGCTTCTTCAGAAGCGACCTGCACCCTCCCGGAGGGGTCTGGGTCTTCTGAAGTGACTTCTTGTGGATTCGAGTCTGGGAGCTGGGACCCAAACTCGCTTTCAGGTACCTCCGGACCCTCCCGAAGGGGTCTGGATTCCTGAGTATGAGGTAGCTCTGGTCTCTCCGCAACCAGAACCATACGGACGACTTCGTCAGTTGCTGAAATCTAAAGCAACAAAGGCTTACCAGGGTTCGGAGCTACCAGAATTGGTAGGGTGGTGAGGAACTGTTTCAGCTCCTGGAATGCCTTCTCTGCTTCTTCAGACCATTGGAATGGTCTGGACTTGTTCAATAACTTGAAGAAGGGGAGTGCCCATTCCGCCAGTCTTGAAATGAACCGGCTAAGGGCTGCTAGACATCCAGTTAGCTTTTGGACATCTTTGATGTGGGTTGGTGGCTGCATGTCTTCCATGGCCTTGATCTTCGCCGGATTAGCTTCTATGCCCCGGTGACTTACCAGGAAACCAAGAAGTTTTCCGGAGCTAACCCTGAAGACACACTTGTCTGGGTTTAGCTTTGTGCAGGTGGCCCGCAGCTTGTCGAAGACAGCTTGCAGGGTGTCAAGGAGTGACTCCTTGTTCTTGACCTTGACCACGATGTCATCGACGTACACTTCCACTATGTCTCTAATGAGTTCTTCAAAAGTTTTGTACATAGCTCGTACAAAAGTTGAAGCTGCATTCTTGAGACAAAATGGCATGGCTGTATAACAGTATAATCCATCTACTGTGATGAATGAGGTATGCTCTTTATCTTCTCTAGACATTCTGATTTGATGATACCCAAAATATGCGTCTAGGAAACACAGTAATTCACACCTAGAGGTGGAATCCACTATTTGAATGGATCTTTTGGACATGCCTTATTTAGTGTGGTGTAGTCGATACACATCCGAAGCTTCCCACCGGCCTTGGGCACAACGACTGGGTTTGCCAGCCATTTTGGATGGAAGACTTCTCGGATGAATCCAGCTTCGAGCAACTTCTTCACCTCTTGTCGAATGAAGTTCTGTCGCTCTACGAATTGCTTCCGAGGCTTCTGATGCACAGGCCGGGCGTCGGGGTAGATCTTCAGATTGTGCTCAATCACTTCCCTGGGGATCCTAGGCATTTGTGACGGTTGCCAGGCAAACACGTCGACATTAGCCCGGAGTAAAGTGATGAGCGCGAGTTCCTATTTGTCATTCAATCCCCCCCGATATACGGGTGGTCTGAGCGGCATCAAAACCAATTTGGATGACTTTGACGGGAATTTCGGTGTCGCCGCTTGGCTGCACACGAGGTGCAGAAGTCGAGCCTCGTTGATGAATGCTCGGGGGCTTTGGAGCTTGTTCCTGCCTGGAGTCCTCTTCTTGCGCCGTGGTGAGTGCATGGAGTTCTTCCAGAGCAGTTACTCCAGCAGTACGATCTCCGCGGATCCGGAGAACGCCTACTGGTGTTGGCATCTTTAACACCAGGTATCCATAATGAGCAGCTGCCATGAATTTGTACAGGGCAGTCCTACCCAAGATGGCATTGAAGGGTAAGTTGATCTGAGCGACGTCGAAGACCAACTTCTCGGTGCGGTACTTCTCCCATGTCCCGAAGGTAACGGGGAGAGTAATAGCTCCGAGTGGGGTAATAGCTCCCAGACCTACTCCGGAGAAAGGTCGGGAGGGGTGGAGATCCGAAGGTCGGAGCTGAAGCTTAGTAAAAGCTTCGAAGCTTATGAGGTTAAGCCCCGAACCTTCGTCTACCATGACATGGTGGAGTTGGATGTTATTGATGGTAGGAGATAGCATCAATGGTAACTGCCCTGCTCCAACCATGCTCCGAGGGCAGTCCGAAGCATCAAAAGTGATGGCTGTGTCCATCCACTTTCGATGAGGCTCCGGCCTGACTGTAGGAGCTACAGCAGCCATATCCCGACGCATAGTCTTGATGACGCGGCGGGAGGTGATGTCCCATGATCCACCAAAAATGGTGTTCATGGTCTTCCGACGCTAGTTGTCAAAGACGTCGGAATCGTCGTCGACGGAGGTGTAGACAGCCTTCAGGACCTTTTTGGGATCCTGAAAACCTAACCCCTCTTCAGTCGGAGCTTCGTCGACTTTTTGTTTTCCTTCCCTCTGTCGGAAAGAAGATTCTTCCCGGCGCTTGTTGTAGCGCTCGGCAAGGTTTTGGACTTCCCGGCAGTCTTCCAAACTGTGGCTGCCCGTTTTGTGAATTGGGCACCACACCTCGGGCTTGCCACCGTCTTCAGAAGACAGTCGAGGTCGCTTCTCGGGGCGTGGCCCCCGGCCACCCGGAGCTGC
Source organism: Tuctoria greenei (assembly GCA_036927565.1). Taxonomy (NCBI): domain Eukaryota; kingdom Viridiplantae; phylum Streptophyta; class Magnoliopsida; order Poales; family Poaceae; genus Tuctoria; species Tuctoria greenei. Next base: position 215,147,843 of record JAYESD010000006.1, on the reverse strand, counting down.
AGCAGCTGCAACATTGGATGTACCGACCGACGACTTCTTCTTGCCGTTGGTCTTTTTCTTCTTCTTGCCGTTCCCGGAGGTAGCGACTTCTTCTTTGGAGGATTTCTTGTGACCCTCCGGAGTTGGTTTGGAGTGCATCTCACGGCCCTCCGCAGCTCTGGCACATTTGTCGGCCAAACTGAAGAGTTCCGTGACACTGGTGATCTCCTTGATCGCCGGTTTCTCCAACATCTTCTTGTCCCGTACACCCTATCTGAATGCCACAATGATAGAGGCGCTAGAGATAGAAGGGATAGTGTTCCGTACCTGAGAGAACCTCTGGATGAATGATCGCAGGGATTCTCCCCCTTTTGCACGACTGCAAAAAGGTCTAGTTCAGTGCCTGGTCTGGTGTATGAACTCCCGAAGTTGGCGGTGAACTGCCGGCACAGCTCCTCCCAACTGTTGATGGAGTTGGGTGGAAGGCTCATAAACCAGGACTTGGCGGTCCCGGTTAAAGCCACTGGGAAATAATTGGCCATTACGGCCTCATTTCCTCCAGCTGCCAAGATTGCAGTGGAGTAGATCTGAAGAAATTCGGCAAGATTGACAGTCCCATCGAACTTTTTCGGTAGGTGAGGCCGGAACTTCTGTGGCCACCTGACCATATGCATGGCCAGGGCTGAACAGCCTCCTCCTACTCCTTCAGGAGCAGAAAGGTCCTGAGCTTCTCGTCTTTCACGAGCACGCTCAATATGAACTCGGCCGTCCTATTGGCAGTATCGGCGATCCAGCTCCGTCCGGAGGTCATGAGTTGAAAGCCTGGATACCGTGTGAGTGCGGCGTGCCCCGGAGGGAAATGACGCCACTTGCTGTGATACAAAACGTCTCCTGTTATTGGAAACATGCGGACCAAGTCTGCCAGACAAGGTCCGCCGCTGCGATGGGGCCCGTCCTGAAGGAGGAGGACCCTGGTTGCTGATGCGTTCAGCTGCTGCTGCAACCAAATGTTCCACATCGGCTCTCCACTGCTCCAGTGCATCTCGGGATGCATCCGGAGGTTGTGGGCGTTGGAGAAGAGCACGCGCTGCATGGAGCGCGTGTTCCGGGTTGTCATGGTTTGCCGACGCAGTGATTGAAGTCGGTGCACCATCGCGTTGCCTAGCTTGATTTGCTGGTGGAGGCAGTGGTGGTGGGAGTGTGACTCCTGCTGGCGCTGAGGTTCCTGCTGGTGGCTGCCTATTGGAGGGATTGCCCCCAACAGCTTGAGCAGCAGGTTGACCGTTGGATGATCGAGCAGCTGAGTTCACCATTCTCGAAATCTCAGGCGCCCCCTACCTGGCGCGCCAACTGTCGGTGGTTTGGATCTGGCAGATCTACCGACACTACTAAAGTGTTAGAGGAGTTTGAGGTTCGGTGTGGGCGCGCGGAGATTCAAGAAGGTGAATTGTAAATGACACAGGAGACACAAGAATTTACGTGGTTCGGGCCGCCTGAATTGTAATACCCTACTCCACGGGGTGTGTTGATGTTGTATTGGATGTAGCGCGTGTGTCAGTGTGTCTGAACGTCTATGGAGCGTCGTCGGCCTATCCTTTTATAGTACAAGGGCAGACCGTTACAAATTAGTCTGGCCCGACACGTGGCCCCGGCGGTTACTGGTATTGATACTTATTCAACACGTTTAATTACCCTTAATGACCGGGTAATGGGCTTTGACAGCACCGTTACTAGTAATTAAGGTCATCCGATCATGTGTCATTAATATGGTATTAATGACACTTAATCGGGTCTTGAAGTCCTTGATTCCCCTTTGAAGATCCGGAGCCGTTGTGGAGTCTTCCGGAGGTTAGAGGCTGAAGATCCAACGGTTGGACACGTGTCAACATCGGAGCACACTGTGGAGAACAGATGGCTCCGGTGTTACCCGACACGTGTCAGCACCGGAGCTTCCCTCGGTCTGGGGTTAGGTCCGGGGGGTGCCACTTCGGTACGTAGCCCGGAGCTTCCCCCTTTGCGGGTGGTAGCTCCGGTTTGATAGTACACGTGGCATCCCTGGGGCTAACCATGTTGGAGAAGCGGGTCCGGACATGTATGACATGTGGTCCTCCGAAGGTCTTCAAATCAAGTAGATGACTTTCCCTTGAGATCTTTGCAATCCCAAGGGGTATATGGTGCCCAGGGTACCGACAAATGCAATTATGCTCATCCTGCAATCTTGATTGTAAATCTTTAGCACCCAAATCAGGAGTCTTCCTAAGTATAGGAAGTACCTTTGAAGCAACCCAAGCACTAGTCGGTGTAGTAGTTTTTCTCCTACCACTTGATGTACATGTGTGCTTGTCGGTACCCTGCATACCGGATACCCCTTGAGATCGCAAAGATCATAAGGAAACTTCATCTACCAGATTTGAAGACCTCCGAAGGCCCCACATGTCAGCCGTAACCGGACCTGCTTTCCCGACATGGTTAGTCCCAGGGCCACCACATGTATCATAAGACCGGAGCTATCGCCCACACATGGGAAAGCTCCGGACTAGATACCAGTATGGCACCCCCGGACCTGACCCCAGACAGAGGGAAGCTCCGGTATCGACACGTGTCCAACAGCACTGGACCTACCCGTCCGCGACGGTAAGCTCCAGAGCTGCCACGTGTTCGAACCGCCAGACCTTCAACCTCAACAATTAGGCTGGTGGCCCCCCCCCCAATGGCTCGGACCTTCAAGGGGCAATCAAGGACTTCAAGACCCGATTAAGTGTCATTAATACCATATTAATGACACACGATCGGAAGGCCCTTAATACAATAATGGCGCTGTCAAGGCCCGTTACCACGATATTAAGGGTAGTTAATCTTATTAATTGTGTATCAAACATTAGTAACCGCCAGGGCCACTTGTCGGGTCAGGCTAACTGTGTAACGACTGGTCCTTGTACTATAAAAGGACTGGTCGACGATACACAGAGGGACCTCTCTGGACTTTCTCTGAGCTCTCGAGACACTTTCGCCCTCACACACATACTCACTCGCTCAATACAACATCAACACACCCCGTGGAGTAGGGTATTACGCTCAGGCGGCCCGAACCACGTAAACCTCTGTGTCAATTCGCCACCATCTCTTGAATCTCTGCGCGCCCATTACCGAACTATAAACTCCATGGACTACTAACAGTAGTGTCGGGAGATCTGCCGGATTCAACCACCGACAGTTGGTGCGCCAGGTAGGGGCGCTCGAGATTTCAAGAATGGTGAACTCAGCTGTTGGATCGTCCAACGACAACCCCGATGCGCAACCTGCTGGAGGCAACCACTCCAACATGCAGCAACCAGCGAGTACCATGGCTCCAGCAGGAGTCATGCCACCGCCGCCACCGCCTGCCCCAGCAAATCAAGCTGGACAACGGGACAGAGCATCCGCATCAGTCACGTCATCGGCGAATAACAATAACCCCGAACACGCGCTCCATGCAGCGCGTGCCCTTCTCCAACGCCCACCACCTCCGGGTGCATCCTAGGGTGCAATCGAGTAGTGGAGGGCTGACGTGGAACACTTGGTTGCAGCAGCAGCCGATCGCATCAACAACCAAGGTCCTCCCCCCTCTGGGCGGGCCCCATTGTAGCATCTGACTTTGTCGGGCAGACTTGGTCTGCACGCTTCCCAAAATAGGAGGCGAACTGTGTCCCAACAAGTGACGTCGCTGCCTTCCGGGGCGCGACGCACTCATACAGTAACGAGGCTTTCAACTCACGACCTCCGGGCAGAGCTTGATCGCCGTTATCGTCAACAAGACAGTCGTGTCCATATCGAGCGTGCTCGCGAAAGGCGAGAGGCTCGAGACAGTCCTGCTCCCGAGGGAGTAGGAGGAGGTTGTTCTGCTCTGGCCATGCACTTATGCATGGTCAGGTGGCCACAAAAGTTCCAGCCTCACCTTCCAGAGAAATTTGACGGGACTGTCAATCCCACTGAGTTTCTCCAGATTTACTCCACTGCAATCCTTGCAGCCGGAGGTAACGAGGCTGTAATGGCCAACTACTTTCCCGTGGCTTTAACTGGGACCACCAGGTCCTGGTTCATGAGCCCCCGCCCAACTCCATCAATAGTTGGACGGAATTGTGCCAACAGTTCACCGCTAATTTCGGGAGTTCAAACACTCGACCAGGCACTGAACTGGACCTTTTTGCTGTAACGCGGAAGGGGGGAGAATCCCTGCGTTCCTTCATCCAGAAGTTCTCCCAGGTACGAAACACTATTCCTTCTATCTCCAGCGCCTCTGTTATTATGGCATTTAGACTGGGTGTACAAGATAAGAAGATGTTAGAGAAGCTGGCGATCAAGGAGATCACCAGCGTCACGAAGCTCTTTAGCTTTGCTGACAAGTGCGCCAAAGTTGCGGAAGGCCGTGAACTGCACTCCAAAACACCTCCAGAGGGTAACAAAAAATCCTCCAAGGGCGAGGCCACTACCTCCGGGAGTGGCAAAAAGAAGAAAAAGTCCAACGGCAAGAAAAAGTCGTCGGCTGGCACACCTACTGCTGCAGCTCCGGGTGGCCGGGGGCCATGCCCCGAGAAATGACCTCGACCTTCATCTGAAGATGGCGGCAACTCCAAAATGTGGTGTCCTATCCATAAGTCGAACGACCACAACTTGGAAGACTGCCGAGAGGTCGAGAACCTTGCCGAGCGCTACAACAAGCGTCGGGAAGAAGTTCCTTTCCGACAAAGGGAAGGAAAACAGAAAGTCGACGAAGCTCCAGCTGAAGAGGAGTTAGGTTTTCAGGACCCTAAAAAGGTCTAGAAGGTTGTATACACCTCCGTCGACGATGATTCCGACGTCTCTGACAATGAACGTCGGAAAACTATGAACACATCTTTGGTGGTTCGTGGGACATACCTCTCGTCATGTCCTCAAGACCATGCGGCGGGACAAGGCTTCGGTAGCTCCCACCGCCAGGGTGGAGCCACACCGGAAGTGGATGGATACCGCCATCACTTTCGACGCGTCGGACTGCCCTCGGAACATGATTGGAGCTGGCCAACTCCCATTGAAGGTATCTCCGACCATCAACAACATCCAACTCCACCATGTAATGGTGGACGGAGGTTCGGGGCTGAACCTCATAAGCTTCAAAGATTTCGTCAAGCTTCAGCTCTGGCCTTCGGATCTTTGCCCCTCCCGACCTTTCTCTGGAGTAGGCCTGGGGGCCATAACCCCACTTGGTGACATTACTCTCCCTGTGTCCTTCGGGACTCGGGAGAATTATCGCACTGAGAAGTTGGTCTTTGACGTTGCTCAGATCAACTTACCCTTCAACGCCATTCTGGGCAGACCAGCCTTATACAAGTTCATGGCTGCTGCTCATTATGGCTACCTGGTGTTGAAGATGTCGACATCAGCTGGTGTTCTTCGGATCCGCAGAGACCGCACTGTCGGAGTGATTGCTTTGGAAGAACTTCATGCGCTTGCTACAACACAGGAGAAAGAGTTTAGGCAGGAACAAGCTCCGAAACCCCCGAGCGTTCGTCAACGAGGCTCAACCTCCGCACCTCGTGTGCAACCAAGTGGCAACACCGACATTCCCGTCAAAGTTTTCCAAATCGGTTCCGATGCCGCTCAGACCACCCGTATATCGAGAGGTCCGAATGACAAATAGGAACTCGCACTCATCACTTTCCTCCGGGCTAACGTTGACGTGTTTGCCTAGCAACCGTCGCAAATGCCTGGGATCCCTAGGGAAGTGATCGAGCATAATCTGAAGATCTATCCTGATGCTCGACCTGTACATTAGAAGCCTCAGAAGCAATCAGTAGAGCGACAGAACTTCATACGACAAAAAGTAAAGAAGTTGCTCGAAGCTGGATTCATCTGAGAAGTCTTCCACCCAAATCGCTGGCAAACCGAGTCGTTGTACCCAAGGCCGGCGGGAAGCTTCGGATGTGTATCGACTACACAACGTTGAATAAGGCATGTCCAAAAGATCCATTCCCACTACCTAGAATAGATCAGATAGTGGATTCCACCTCCGGGTGTGAATTACTGTGTTTCCTAGACGCATATTCTGGGTACCATCAAATCAGAATGTCTAGTGAAGATGAAGAACATACTTCTTTTATCACAGTAGATGGATTGTATTGTTATACTGCCATGTCATTTGGTCTCAAGAATACAACCTCAACATTTGTACGAGCTATGTACAAAACCTTTGGAGAGCTCATCAGAGACGTAGTGGAAGTGTATGTTGATGACATCCTCGTTAAAATCAAGGACAATAAGTCACTTCTTGACACCTTGCAAGCTGTCTTCGACAAGCTACGGGTCACTCGCACAAAGCTGAACCTAGACAAGTGTGTATTCGGAGTTAGCTCCAGAAAGCTTCTTGGATTCTTGGTGAACCATCGAGGCATAGAGGCAAATCCGACGAAGATTAAAGCTATTGAAGATATGCGGCCACCAGCCCGCATCAAGGACGTCCAGAAGCTGACTGGATGTCTGGCTGCCCTCAGCCGGTTCATCTCAAGACTGGCGGAACGGGCACTACCCTTCTTCAAGCTATTGAGAAAGACCGGACCATTCCAATGGTCTGAAGAAGCAGAAAAGGTGTTCCAGGAGCTAAAGCAGCTCCTCACCACTCTACCAACCCTGATGAGCCTTTACTGCTTTATATTTTGGCAACTGACGAAGTTGTCAGCATGGTTTTGGTTGCGGAGAGACCAGAACCCTCACAAGCTCAAGAATCTAGACCACTCCGGGAGGGTCAGGATGTTCCTGAAGGCGAGTCTGGGTCCCATCCACAGACTTGGATATACAAGGAGTTACTCTTGTCGAACAAGAGGATTCAGACCCCTCTGGAAGGGTCCGTGTCACTCCAGAAGAAGCTTCGGGTTCCTTCAGCAATGACCCGGAGGTCCCCGAAGAAGGTCCAGACCCCTCCGGGAGGGTCCGGGTCGATGAGGAGGAAGCTCCGGTCCCTCCGAGAGGGTCCAGACAGTCCAACGCCCAGTGTACTTCATCAGCGAAGTACTCCATGACGCCAAGACTCGATACCTAGACGTGTCTAAGCTGCTCTATGCAGTTCTTATCGCCTCCAGGAAGCTTCGTTATTACTTCCAAGCTCATAAGATCTCAGTGGTGATTTCTTACCCACTGTGTGCGATCTTGCATAATCCCAATTCCACTAGGAACATTGCAACGTGGGCAGCGGAATTGGCCGAGTTTGACCTAGAATTCGTCCCATGACAAGCGATCAAGGGTCAAGCATTGGCGGACTTTGTGGCGGAATGGACCCCCTCTCCATCAAACCTTGGGGCCCTAGTGAGCAGAAGCCGGAACTCAAGGCTCCAGTCTTCACCGAGCCTCACTGGACTCTCTACTTCGACGGCTCCATGCAAAAGCAGGGGGCCGGAGCTGGAGTCCTTATCCTCGCTCCAACCGGGGAGAAGGTAAAATACATGGTCCACCTTTACTTCAAGGTGACCAACAACATGGCAGAGTATGAAGCACTCATTTACGGACTAAAGGTGGCACTATCATATAGTGTCAAGTAGATGTTGGTCAAGGGAGTTTCACAACTCATTATTAAACAGGTGAAGGGTGAATGCTCCTGCAACAATCCCCAACTAGATGCTTACCTCCTTAAAGTCCAGAGGATTCAGAAGGACTTCGAAGTCCTGGACCTCCACCATGTCCAGCGTCTCCATAACGCTGAAGCTGACGAACTCTCGACGAAAGTGTCAATCGGAGCTCCAGCTCCCGACGGAACCTTCGTCCAGAGGTTGTCAAAACCCACAGCTCAGCCGTCCGAACTGAGCAAACGGGGCGAGACCGGCATCCCGAAGCTGGCGGTCCTGATGGCCCTGTTACCATAGCAGCCGTCAAGGGTCGTAGGTGCTGCCGGAAGCTCCGAGCAACCCAGCATGCAAGACTCAAATGCTCAAGCAAGCTCCAATGCATGGATCTTGGAGATTCGGAGCTACTTGAAAGACAATATCCTTCCTGACGATGATGTATCCGCTGTACGGATAGTCAGATTGGCTAAAAGATATACGTTGGTAGAAGGGGATCTCTACCGACGTGGTGCTAACGGCGTCCTAATGCGTTGCATCACAAGGGAAGAAGGTCATGAGCTCCTCACGAAAATCCATGGAGGTGAGTGTGGGAACCACGCATCTTCCCGCACGCTGGTTGGTAAAGCCTTCCGGCATGGCTTTTACTGGCCTACGACGCTCCAGGATGCAACTGAGCTGGTGAAGAAATGTGAAGCATGCCAGTTTCATACAAAACAAATTCACACACCAGCTCAGCCTCTACAAATGATACCTCCTACATGTCCTTTCGCTGTGTGGAGGATGGACATCTTGGGACCTTTCCCAAGATCCGTCGGAGGTTACAAGTTCCTGTATGTTGCCATTGACAAATTCACCAAATGGCCGGAAGCAACTCCAGTTGTGACAATAAACAAGCAATCAGCTATCAACTTCTTGCAGTCCATCGTATGCAGATTTGGAGTCCCGAACAAAATTATAACAGATAATGGGACCCAATTCACAAGCTTTGCTTTCTAAAAATACTGCGAAGACCTTGGCATACAAGTCAGCTACGCTTCCGTAGCTCACCCGACAAGCAATGGCCAAGCCGAGAGAGCAAATGCAGAAATCCTGAAAGGACTCAAGACGCGCACTTATGAGCACCTGAAAAAACATGGAGCCAACTGGATCGAAGAGCTTCCGCCCGCTCTATGGGCCAACAGGACAACTCCAAACTGGTCAACTAGAGAGACATCCTTCTTTCTGGTGTACGGAGCTGAAGCAGTCCTTCCTCCGGAAATCACCTTGGGGTCGCTCCGGGTCTGGACCTTTGACGAAGCCACGCAGGACCAGCTCCGGCGTGAAGACCTTGACCTCCTTGAAGAGGGAAGGTGCCAAACAGTTGTTTGGAATGCCCAATACCGCCAAGCTCTTTGGCGCTATCACCAACGGCATGTTCACAACCGACAGCTCGAGGAAGGCGATCTGGTGCTACGAAGAATACAATCTAGAGAAGGGTTAAACAAACTCTCCCCCAGGTGAGAAGGACCCTTCCGAGTGATCAAAGTATCCCGTCCTGGATGCGTTCGCTTGGCAACTGAGGATGGGACATGTCGGTGGTTTGGAACCGGCAGATCTCCTGACACTACTAAAGTGTTAGAGGAGTTTGATGTTCGGTGTGGGCGCACAGAGATTCAAGAAGGTGAATAGTAAATGACGTAGGAGACACAGAGATTTACGTGGTTCGGGCCGCCTGAGCGTAATACCCTACTCCACGGATGTGTTGGTGTTGTATTAGCTGTATGAGCTTGTGACGAGTGTCTACTGTCGGTGGTTTGGAACCGGCAGATCTCCCGACACGACTAAAGTGTTAGAGGAGTTTGATGTTCGGTGTGGGCGCGCGGAGATTCAAGAAGGTGAATAGTAAATGACGCAGGAGACACAGAGGTTTACGTGGTTCGGACCGCCTGAGCGTAATACCCTACTCCAAGGATGTGTTGGTGTTGTATTAGCTGTATGAGCTTATGACGAGTGTCTACGGCACGTGTGTAGCGTCACCCCCGAGTCCGTCGTTGGCCTGTCCTTTTATAGTACAAGGGCAGACCGTTACAAGTTAGCCTGGCCCGACATGTGGCCCCGGCGGTTACTAGTATTGACACTTATTCAACACATTTAATTGTCCTTAACGACCAGGTAATGAGCTTTGATAGCACCGTTACTGGTATTAAGGTCGTCCAATTAAGTGTCATTAATATGGTATTAATGACACTTAATCGGGTCTTGAAGTCCTTGATTCTCCTTTGAAGATCCGAAGCCGTTATGGAGTCTTCCGGAGGTCAGAGGCTGAAGCTCCGACGGTTGAACACGTGGCAGCTCTGGAGCATACGGTGGGAAACAGGCAACTTCGGAGCTACTTGACACGTGTCAGGTCTGGAGCTTCTCTCGGTCTGGGGTTAAGTCCGGAGGTGCCATATCGGTACATGGCCTAGAGCTTCCCCCTTGTGGGCGGTAGCTCTGGCTTTATAGTACACGTGGCAACCCTGGGATTAACCATGCTGGAGAAGCGGGTCCGGTTATATCTGACATGTGGGCCTCTGAAGGTCTTCAAACCAAGTAGATGACTTTCCTTTGAGATCTTTATAACCTCAAGGGGTGTACGGTTCCCAGGGTACCGATAGTGGCCCCCTGGACCTACCTCTGGGGAAGACCACTGGGGTGAAGTCATTCCGCCGGAGGTGGGTCCATCCTCGCGACTTTTAAACTGAGTCTTCAAAGGTCTTTGGAGGTGCCATTGGCGAGAATTTGGAGTTAAATCCTCGCCGCGTGGCATATCCCGCGTGCGGCAGATGAGATCTTTGGCGTGCGGATCTCGCGCAATTGAAGGTCGCGGGTTCCCAATACGAAAACTGTATCGGTTCCGCGCGCCTTGTCAGGCCGCCGCCTTCGGGTTTCCTGCCTCATGATGACAACTGTTCGCCTGGGTAAGAACCTCGACTTGATCGTCGGGGTGGCCACGGGCCCCCTTGTCATCGGCTGGGTGGAATTTTTGAATGGTATCTTCGACTTCCTTGCGATTTCCATCCAAGCTTTGCGAGGGCTTACTTAAGAAGGAAAGCGCGCACCGTCGGGAGTTCTTTACGCCTCCCATCTATTCTTGCGCTCAAACTCCCAACTTGTGCTTCACTTTTCCTCTCTTGCCTTGTTGTGCCGCGATGGAGTTGGGTCTCCGCGAAAGCCGTTTGAAGACCGACGGCGACCTGAAGAAGGTCCGGGCCCTCATGGGATGGTCCTCGGACTTCTTCAACCACTCGGTCCGCACCGGTGGAGAGCTCCCATTTGAGAAGGAGCACGCCGGCGAAATGGTGTACTTCTCCTTGTACGCCATGGTGGGGTTGATCCCACATTTTTCTTCCTTTTTCTTGATGCTGCTAGACTTCTATGGTCTGCAGTTGTATCATCTAGGCCCCCACTCCATTCTCCTTGTGTCCATTTTCGTCCACTTCTGTGAGATGTGGGTGGGTATCCCCCCTGCATTGAACTCTTCCGGAACTTCTTCACCGTCCATACCACCAGCAGGAGCAATGAGTACCTTGGCTTCTACTACTTCGTGAAGCGCAATAAGTGCCCATTCAAGTACCTCCAGTCATTTCCCTCTGGGAAGTGGGATGACTGGAAGAAGGACTGGATAGTTGTCCGGGTGGAGGAGCACGAGAGGCTGGAGCTGCCCGAAGGCCTTCCCAGCATCGACACGGCAATCTGGAGTGAAGCTCCTGTGCTGGTGGAAGCTTTCAACCCTGCTTTGACCAGGATCCGCCAATGCGTGGAGGGAGGATTGACTCCCCAGGCGGTGTTTTGCAACTTCTTGGTCAACAGGTGGGCGCCGCTGAAGAGGAGAGAGAAACTCGCATGGGCCCTCAACAGCGTGATGGACGACGACCGGGTCGAGACTGGGCTGAAGTCCAACATGGTGGGGAAAACCTTGGAGTTCCACCTCAAGAAGTTCCAGCACAGCATCGACGTCGATGGTGACGACTTAACTCCGCCATCAGCTTTTCTTCCTCTGAACGTGGAAGTGGAGTTTAGCAGGGAGCTCCGGCGGAAGATGCCCGTGTTTGACGACCTTGGTGTCGTCGAGAGAAGATCAACCACCGGGGTAGTGATCCCCGGAATGCCCTAGGATAGCTCCGACCCTGCTCCGAAGCCGAGGGAAGAGGTCGTCGGCAAGGACAAGGAGCTGGCGGAAGAACCCGCGAGCCGGAAGAGGAAGCTGCAGTACGCCGACGGAAGGTCCGTCAGGCCTACCACTTCTGCGTCGGCTCCTTCTCCCCGGAGTGGAAGGTCTTTTACAGCTGGGGCGACTGTTCCCGTAGTGGGGTCCTCCCGGGGCGCGACTTTTCCCGCAGTGGGGTCCTCCCGGAGCGCGACTGTTCCCGCAGTGGGGTCCTCCCGGAGTGTTAGCTCCGGGCATGCGACTCCAGCACCTGGGCCGATGGAGGCTTCTAGGTCCGGGGGTTCTTCCCGATCGAGGGGGGCCTCAACTCGGGAAACACCCGAGGCCGCGACGAGTTCCGGGGGGCCTTCCGGAGCTTCCACGCCGGCTATGACCAGCCCAGAACGCCCGGGAAAAAGGTTCCGTGCAAGCTGGTGCGGAAGCCTCCCAAGGTAATTTTTAATCTTTACCTTGGATAGTTGTTTTAATTGTAGTAACTATTTTTAAGTTTCTTCGTTCATCATCTGCAGCGTCCCCAAGAAGGGGAGTGAGGCTCCACCCTCAGCCACGGCGGCTGAAGCTGTGAGGGTGGGAGCTTCTGCTCCTCTCCCGGTGCCGCCCCAAGTGGTGGCTGAAGCTGCGACAGCTCCGGCGCCGGCTGTCGTGGTCATGGACCTCGACTCATCCCCAGAGGCTCCCGTGGTAGCGCCGGACCGCGGGAGTGAAGATGCGCCAGCGGCACCTGTCCCGGAGGTTGAAGCTCCGGGTCCTGGTGCTGAGATGATGGAAGCTCCGGTCGTTGAGCCGGAAGAAGCTGTGATTCCGCTCCTAGAGCCGGAAAGTGTTGAAGCTCCGGCGGTCGAGCCGGAGGTCATTGAAGTCCCGGCGTGCGCGCCGGAAGCTGAAGAAGTTCTGGCAGTTGGGCCGGCTACCTCCGAAGCACCGGCCGCTGAGCCGATCGATGTTGAAGATCTTCCGGCTCCCGAGCCGGTTGTTGGAGAGGTGTCGGAGCCCGAGATCCCATCGGAGGAGGTGCCCAGACCGGAGTCAGCAGCGGCTCCTGCTCCGGAAGTGACGACGTCGCAGGTACCGGCGGCCGAGCCGGAGTGCCCAAGCGAAGTCGCTGGCCCCCTGCCTGAGGGGGTGAACGAAGACCTGGCGGCGGGGCCTTCCTCGATGGCGACTGAGGCCATCCCGAAGGACGGCCCTAGTGCCATGGAGACTCAGGGGACCACTCTTGTGGAGTGGGACCCAATTTTTGTATCTGAAAACCCGCTGGAACCAGCGGAGGAGACCCCAGCAGGTCCGGAACCTATCCTGTTGTCACTGTCTATTGACAACGCATGTTCCAGTCTGCGTCAAGTCCAACTGGCCTTCTTCCACGACAGCAAGGCTCTTGAAGAGGAGCGCCAAACCCTTAGGCGGTGGCGTAACCGGCTCTACTCTGAGACCAAGCTGGCGCAGTCAAGGCTAGCGGATGACAAAGAGTGGATCAAGCAGGAGAAGATCCGCCTGGAGTACTGGGGCAAGTTACTGGATGACAGGGAGAGTATGAATCGTGTCCTCGACGCTCAATCCCGGGAGATCTACGATCAGGCCAAAGCAGCCAATAGTGCGGCCGATGAACGCCACGAGAGGCTTGAGGCCATTAACAATACACTCATCAAGCGCCGGGGGGCACTTGAGGAGAGGGAGAAACGACTCGAAGATGAAGAGCAGAAACTCCTAGAGCTGCGGGATGACGTCCTGAGGAGGGAGGAGGAGCTCACCGAGAAGGTGGCTCTGGCTGACAAGGGCCTTGAGGAGCGCGCCAAGAAATTGGAAGAGTGCTGCGTAGAGGAGGAGAATAAGGCCTGGGTGCGGGGGCAAGAGCTCCATGAACGGGAGTGTGCCCTCGTTGCCAGGGAGAAGAAAGTGAGGGGTAGGGAGAAGGACCTGGTCGACCGCCGGAACAAGATCCACCTCCGGGAGGAGGAGCTCGAAAAACTCGAAAAGCGGGTTGCTGAGAAGATTCAGCAAAACGCCAAAGAAGTTGAGCGCCTCGCCCGCGAGAATTCTGAACTGGTGGCGGCCAGAAGGTCCCTGGAAGAAATAAAGGGCTTGAGGACTGCGGACTCCCTACAGATTTGGGAGTTCCTCGGCAAGTCCAACGACGCGCTGACACCAATGGGCTTCAGCCCCGTGCGCCCGGATGATCTGGAGCCGGAGCCGGACCTGGCATTGCAGGCGTTGAGCTCGGCAGGCAGCAAACTCTCCAGGGTGGGCGATGTCGCCGCGGACCAATTGGAGGTTGAGGGGCAATCCCTGGCGAAGAACGTCGCAGAATATGTGCTGACGTGCTACACCAGCCGGAACTCCCAATTTCCTCTGGACCCGGTGCTTGAAGGTCCGGTTGAAGGAGAAGGGGAAGCTGCCCGAGCCAACGTGTCGGAGGTTGTCCAGAAGATCGCCCAATTCTTCCATAGGGTCTAGGACCATCTGTGTAGTTCTCACTTGTATTTTCTCTTCTTCTTCCTCAATTTTGAAATCCCTTGTCTCCAGATGTAATCCCTTGTCTCCAGATAAATGAAATCCCCAAATTTTTGTGAATTTCACTTTTTGTCTTCAACACTTTTGTCTTCACTTGGCCCCCTGGTAGATGTATACAATTTGGTTGTGAACATGTACCAAGAGGATATTACGTTTTGTTGAAGACTCATTTGCTCCGAACTTGTAGGATTTAGGTCCGAAGTCTTCGATAGTGAAGGCCCCCCGAGGTTGTCAGAGCTTGGAAGCTCCGGCATTGTCTATCGCCGGAGCTTAGTATCTCCGGCAATAGTCCCTATCAACGCGTAGAGCATCGATAGTTAGTCCTCTGAGGTGTCGGAGCTTAGTAGCTCCGGCATTGACCTTTGCCAACACGTAACTTGTTGACAGCAGACTCCACTTGTGGGGTCTTCTCACCATCTTTTATGTCGACAGTTGACCCCCCTAGCGTTACCGGGGCTTGGTTGCTCCGGTGATGCTTGTTAACATTGATTACAAGCCATCTAGAGGAGTCGGAGCTTCGTTAGCTCCGGCTTTTCTCCATCAACGTAGATTTTTATTTTTCCTGCACACTTAAGCCAAGAAAAATAGTAAAATTCGTTTCTTGTCTATAACTTCGTCGCGTCTTACGATTCTCAAGAATATTTTAAGTCAAATGCGATTCTAAATACAACCGAATGCGTTGTCTTTTCTTCCAGATCCAACTGTACATGGACCCGCCTTACTTCGGCCTGCCGGGGTGTAGGTAGAGTGGCGTACTTAGGGTGCTTGACCAGGCTAAGTCGATAGCACACTCCATCTCTAGATTGGCTTGGCGGCTTTCAGGCGAGTTGGCCATGAACAATATTCGAATCCAAAAGAATTGACAATACAACTCGTATCGTATATAAACCGGTCGAACTAAAATTTCTTAAGAATTGCACGCCTTTGTTATAGACAAGAAAGAGAAAAATAAAAATGTTGAGCCTGTACAAAATAAATGCACGTGGAGTCTGTTTCATATGAAGATGTCTTTCATTATAGGTCCGGGGTACAGGGGAAACAAGTACACTCTTACGGTACGGAACCAGGCTAAGCGTGTTTCATTTCTCGTTTGACCAAGGGTAGCTAGCCACACTTTTAGTCCTGAGACTGTGACAAGTGTAGCATGAACTTTGCGGACCCTTCAGGAAAGGTCCGGCTGCTCTCTCGGAGGAACTACCCGAATCTGTACAATGACTCTATAACATACATCTCAAGTTACTCAAGACTCACCTCCGTGGTATTAAGTGTAGAACTTACGGAGGTGCTCAATGTTCCAAGGATTTGGGAGAGGTGTCCCATCCTCGGTAGCCAAGCGAACGCTTCCGGGACGGGATACTTTAATCACTCGGAAGGGTCCCTCCCAGCTGGGGGAGAGTTTGTTTAACCCTTCTCTGGATTGTATTCTCCGTAGCACCAGATCGCCTTCCTCGAGCTGTCGGTTGTGTACATGCCGCTGATGATAACGCCGTAGGGCTTGGCGATATCGGGCATTCCGAACAGCTGCTTGGCACCTTCCCTCCTCTAGGAGGTCTAGGTCTTCACGCCGGAGCTGGTCCTGCGTGGCTTCATCGAAGGTCCGGACCCGGAGTGAACCCAAGGTGATTTCCGGAGGAAGGATTGCTTCAGCTCCGTACACCAGAAAGAAGGGTGTCTCTCCGGTTGACCGGTTTGGAGATATCCTATTGGCCCATAAAGTGGGCGAAAGCTCTTCGATCCAGTTGGCTCCATGTTTTTTTAAGCGCTCGTAGGTGCGCGTTTTGAGTCCTTTAAGGATTTCAGCATTTGCTCTCTCGGCTTGGCCATTGCTGGCTGGGTGAGCTACAGAGGCGTAGCAAACTTGAATGTCGAGGTCTTCGCAATATCCTTGAAATGCAGAGCTTGTGAATTGGGTTCCATTATCAGTGATGATTTTGTTTGGGACTCCAAATCTGCATACAATGGATTGCAAAAAGTTGATAGCTGATTGCTTGTTGATTGTCACAACTGGAGTTGCTTCCGGCCACTTGGTGAACTTGTCAATGGCGATGTACAGGAACTTATAACCTCCAACGGCTCTTGGGAAAGGTCCCAAGATGTCCATCCCCCACACAGCGAAGGGCCATGTAGGAGGTATCATTTGTAGGGGTTGAGCTGGTGTGTGAATTTGCTTTGCATGGAATTGACATGCTTCACATTTCTTCACCAGCTCAGTTGCATCCTGAAGTGTTGTAGGCCAGTAGAAACCATGCCGAAAGGCTTTACCAACCAGCGTGCGGGAAGACGCGTGGTTCCCACACTCGCCTCCATGGATTTCTGCGAGGAGTTCGCAGCCTTCTTCCCTTGTGATGCACCGCATTAGGATGCCATTGGCACCACGCCGGTAGAGATCCCCTTCTACCAGCGTGTATCTTTTAGCCAATCTGACTACCCAGTCTGCGGATACATCATCGTCAGGAAGGATGTTGTCTTTCAAGTAGCTCCGGATCTCCGAGATCCATGCATCGGAACTAGCTTGAGCTTTTGAGTCTTGCGTGCTGGGTTGCTCGGAGCTCCCGGCAGCACCTACGACCCTTGATGGCTGCCATGGTAACAGGGCCATCGGGACCATCAGCTTCGGGATGCTGATCTCGCCCCCTTCGCTCAGTTCGGTTGGCTGAGCTGTTGGTTTTGACAACCTCCGAACAAAAATTCCGCCAGGAGCCGGAGCTCCGGTTGACGCTTTTGTCGAGAGTTCGTCAGCTTCAGCGTTATGGGCACGCTGAACATGGTGGATATCTAGGACTTCGAAGTCCTTTTGAAGCCTCTGGACTTCAAGGAGGTAAGCAGCTAGCTGGAGATTATTGCAGGAACATTCACCCTTCATCTGCTTAATGATGAGCTGCGAATCTCCCTTGACTAGCAGTTGCTTGACACCATATGACAGTGCCACCTTTAGTCCATAGATGAGCGCTTCGTACTCTGCCATGTTGTTGGTCGCCTTGAAGTCAAGGTGCACCATGTATTTCACCTTCTCCCCGGTTGGTGCAAGGAGAAGGATTCCAGCTCCGACCCCCTGCTTCTGTATGGAGCCGTCGAAGTAGAGGGTCGAGTGAGGCTCGGTGAAGGCTGGAGCTTGATGCTCCGTCTTCTGCTCACTGGGGCCCCCATGGTTTGATGGAGAGGGAGTCCATTCCGCCACAAAATCTGCCAATGCTTGACTCTTGACTGCTTGCCTTGAAATAAATTCAAGATCAAATTCAGCCAATTCCGTTGCCCACTTTGCAATATTCCCAGTTGAATGGGGATTATGCAAGATTGCTCAAAGTGGGTAAGAGGTCACCACTGAGACTTTGTGAGCTTGGAAGTAATGGCGGAGTTTTCTGGAGGCAATAAGGACTGCGTAGAGCAGCTTATGCACCTCTAGATATCGAGTCTTGACATCATGTAGTACTTCACTAGTGAAGTACACCGGGCGCTGAATGGTCCGGACTCTCCCGGAGGAGTCCGAAGCTTCCTCTTCACTGACCCGGATCCTCCCGGAGGAATCCGGATTTTCTTCGGGGACCTCCGGGTCCTGGCTGGAGGAACCCGGGGCTTCTTCAGAAGCGACCTGGACCCTCCCGGAGGGGTCTGGGTCTCCTGAAGTGACTTCTTGTGGATTCGAGTCCGGGAGCTGGGACCCAGACTCGTTCTCAGGTACCTCCGGACCCTCCCGAAGGGGTCTGGATTCCTGAGTATGAGGTAGCTCTGGTCTCTCCGCAACCAGAACCATACCGACGACTTCGTCAATTGCTGAAATGTAAAGCAACAAAGGCTCACCAGGGTTCGGAGCTACCAGAATTGGTAGGGTGGTGAGGAACTGTTTCAGCTCCTGGAATGCCTTCTCTGCTTCTTCGGACCATTGGAATGGTCTGGACTTCCTCAACAACTTGAAGAAGGGGAGTGCCCGTTCCACCAGTCTTGAAATGAACCGGCTGAGGGCTGCTAGACATCCAGTTAACTTTTGGACATCTTTGATGTGGGTTGGTGGCCGCATGTCTTCAATGGCCTTAATCTTCGCCGGATTAGCTTCTATGCCCCGGTGACTTACCAAGAAACCGAGAAGTTTTTCGGAGCTAACCCCGAAGACACACTTGTCTGGGTTTAGCTTTGTGCGGGTGGCCCGCAGCTTGTCGAAGACAGCCTGTAAGGTGTCAAGGAGTGACTCCTTATTCTTGACCTTGACCACGATGTCATCAACGTACACTTCCACTATGTCTCTAATGAGTTCTTCAAAAGTTTTGTACATAGCCCGTACAAAAGTTGAAGCTGCATTCTTGAGACCAAAGGGCATGGTTGTATAACAGTACAATCCATCTACTATGATGAAAGAGGTATGCTCTTCATCTTCCCTAGACATTCTGATTTGATGATACCCAGAATATGCGTCCAGGAAACACATTAATTCACACCCGGAGGTGGAATCCACTATCTGATCTATTCTAGGTAGTGGGAATGGATCTTTTGGACATGCCTTATTTAGTGTGGTGTAGTCGATGCACATCCGAAGCTCCCCGCCGGCCTTGGGCACAACGACTGGGTTTGCCAGCCATTTTGGATGCAAGACTTCTCGGATGAATCCAGCTTCAAGTAACTTCTTCACTTCTTGTCGGATGAAGTTCTGTCGCTCTACGGATTGTTTCCGAGGCTTCTGATGCACAAGCCGGGCATCGGGGTAGATCTTTCAGATTGTGCTCAATCACTTGCCTGGGGATCCCAGGCATTTGTGACAGTTTCCAAGCAAACACGTCGATGTTAGCCCAGAGGAAAGTGATGAGCGCGAGTTCCTATTTGTCATTCAATCCCCCCGATATACGAGTGGTCTGAGCAGCATCGGAACCAATTTGGACGACTTTGACAGGAATGTCGGTGTCGCCGCTTGGCTGCACACGAGGTGCAGAAGTCGAGCCTCGTTGACGAATGCTCGGGGGTTTTGGAGCTTGCTCCTGCCTGGAGTCCTCCTCTTGCGCCGTGGTGAGTGCATGGAGTTCCTCCAGAGCAGTTACTCCGGCAGTACGATCTCCGCGGATCCGGAGAACGCCTACTGGCGTTGGCATCTTCAACACCAAATAACCATAATGAGCAGCTGCCATGAATTTGTACAGGGACGGCCTACCCAAGATGGCATTGAAAGGTAAGTTGATCTGAGCGACGTCGAAGACCAACTTCTCGGTTCGGTACTTCTTCCGTGTCCCAAAGGTAACGGGGAGAGTAATAGCTCCGAGTGGGGTAATGGCCCCCAGACCTACTCCGGAGAAAGGTCGAGAGGGGTGGAGATCCGAAGGTTGGAGTTGAATCTTAGTAAAAGCTTTGAAGCTTATGAGGTTAAGCCCCGAACCTCCGTCTACCATGACGTGGTGGAGCTGGATGTTGTTGATGGTAGGAGATACCATCAAAGGTAGCTGACCTGCTCCAACCATGCTCCGAGGGCAGTCCGAAGCATCAAAAGTGATGGCTGTGTCCATCAACTTCCGATGAGGTTCCGACCTGACTGTAGGAGCTACATCAACCATATCCCGACGCATAGTCTTGATGACGCGGCGGGAGGTGATGTCCCATGATCCACCAAAAATGGTGTTCATGGTCTTCCGACGCTCGTTGTCAGAGACGTCAGAATCATCGTCGACGGAGGTGTAAACG
Organism: Tuctoria greenei; assembly: GCA_036927565.1. Classification (NCBI taxonomy): domain Eukaryota; kingdom Viridiplantae; phylum Streptophyta; class Magnoliopsida; order Poales; family Poaceae; genus Tuctoria; species Tuctoria greenei. The sequence goes on along the minus strand of JAYESD010000006.1, from coordinate 215,127,941 downwards.
GCCTTCAGGACCTTTTTGGGATCCTGAAAACCTAACTCCTCTTCAGCCAGAGCTTCGTCGACTTTTTGCTTTCCTTCCCTTTGTCGGAAAGGTGATTCTTCCCGGCGCTTGTTGTAGCGCTCGGCAAGGTTTTGGACCTCCCGGCAGTCTTCCAAACTGTGGCTGCCCGTTTTGTGAATTGGGCACCACACCTTGGGATTGCTACCGTCTTCAGAAGACGGTCGATGTCGCTTTTCAGGGCGTGGCCCCCGGCCAGCCGGAGCTGCAGCAGCTGCAACATTGGATGTACCGGCCGACGGCTTCTTTTTGTCGTTGGTCTTTTTCTTCTTCTTGCCGTTCCCGGAGGTAACGGCTTCTTCTTTGGAGGATTTCTTGTGACCCTCCGAAGTTGGTTTGGAGTGCATCTCACGGCCCTCCGCAGCTCTGGCACATTTGTCAGCCAAGCTGAAGAGTTCCGTGACGCTGGTGATCTCCTTGATCGCCAGTTTCTCCAGCATCTTCTTGTCCCGTACACCCTGTCTTAATGCTACAATGACAGAGGCGCTAGAGAAAGAAGGGATAGTGTTTCGTACCTGAGAGAACCTCTGGATGAATGATCGCAGGGATTCTCCCCCTTTTTTCACAACTGCAAAAAGGTCCAGTTCAGTGCTTGGTCGGGTGTATGAACTCCCGAAGTTGGCGGTGAACTGTCGGCACAGCTCCTCCCAACTGTTGATAGAGTTGGGTGGAAGGCTCATAAACCAGGACCTGGCGGTCTCAGTTAAGGCCACTGGAAAATAATTGGCCATCACGGCCTCGTTTCCTCCAGCTGCCAAGATTGCAGTGGAGTAGATCTGAAGAAATTCGGCGGGATTGATAGTCCCGTCGAATTTTTCCGGCAGGTGAGGCCGGAACTTCTGTGGCCACCTGACCATACGCAGATGTATGGCCAGAGCTGAACAGCCTCCTCCTACTCCTTCAGGAGTAGAAAGGTCCTGAGCTTCCCGTCTTTCACGAGCACACTCAATATGGACTCGACCGTCTTGTTGGCGGTATAGGCGATCAAGCTCCGCCCGGAGGTCATGAGTTGAGAGCTTGGATATCGTGTGAGTGTGTTGTGCCCTGGAGGGCAATGACGTCACTTGTTGTGATGCAGCACGTCTCCTGCTATTGGAAACGTGCATACCAAGTCTACCAGACAAAGTCTGCCGCTGCGACGGGGCCCGTCCTGAAGGAGGAGGACCCTAGTTGTTGAGGCGTTCGGCTGCTGCTGCAACCAAATGTTCCACATCGGCCCTCCACTGTTCCAGTGCATCCCGGGATGCATCCGGAGGTGGTGGGCGTTGGAGAAGAGCACGCGCTGCATGGAGCGCGTGTTCCAGGTTGTCATGATTTGCCGACGCAGTGATTGACGCCGGTGCACCATCACGTTGCCCAGCATGATTTGCTGGTGGAGGCGGTGGTGGTGGGAGTGTGACTCCTGCTGGTGCTGAGGCTCCTGCGGGTGGCTGCATATTGGAGGGATTGCCCCCAACAGCCTGAGCAGCAGGTTGATCGTTGGATCATCCAGCAGCTGAGTTCACCATTCTCAAAATCTCAGGCGCCCCCTACCTGGCGCGCCAACTGTCGGTGGTTTGGAACCGGCAGATCTCCCGACACTACTAAAGTGTTAGAGGAGTTTGATGTTCGGTGTGGGCGCATGGAGATTCAAGAAGGTGAATAGTAAATGAAGCAGGAGACACAGAGGTTTACGTGGTTCGGGCTGCCTGAGCGTAATACCCTACTCCACGGATGTGTTGGTGTTGTATTAGCTGTATGAGCTTGTGACGAGTGTCTACGGCACGTGTGTAGCGTCACCCCCGAGTCCGTCGTCGGCCTGTCCTTTTATAGTACAAGGGCAGGCCGTTACAAGTTAGCTTGGCCCGACATGTGGCCCCGGCGGTTACTAGTATTGACACTTATTCAACATATTTAATTGTCCTTAACGACCGGGTAATGGGCTTTAATAGCACCGTTACTGGTATTAAGGTCATCCGATTAAGTGTCATTAATATGGTATTAATGACACTTAATCGGGTCTTGAAGTCCTTGATTCTCCTTTGAAGATCCGGAGCCATTATGGAGTCTTCCGGAGGTCAGAGGCTGAAGCTCCGACGGTTGAACACGTGGCAGCTCCGGAGCATACGGTGGGAAACAGACAACTCCGGAGCTACTTGACACGTGTCAGGTCCGGAGCTTCTCTCGGTCTGGGGTTAAGTCCGGAGGTGCCATCTCGGTACATGGCTCGGAGCTTCTCCCTTGTGGGCGGTAGCTCCGGCTTTATAGTACACGTGGCGACCCTGGGATTAACCATGCTGGAGAAGCGGGTCCGGTTATATCTGACATGTGGGCCTCCGAAGGTCTTCAAACCAAGTAGATGACTTTCCTTTGAGATCTTTATAACCTCAAGGGGTGTACGGTTCCCAGGGTACCGACAGGAAACCTCTCCCAAATCCTTGGAATATTGAGCACCTCCGTAAGTTCTACGCTTAATATCACGGATGTGAGTCTGTAATTACATGTGATGTTTGTTATAGAGTCATTGTGCAGAGTCGGGTAGATCCTCCGGGAGGACAGCCGGACCTACCCCGTAAGGTCCGCAACGTCCATGCAACACTTGTCACAGTCTCAGAACTAAAAGTGAAGCTAGCTACCTTGGGTCAAACGAGAAACGAAACACACTTAGTCTGGTTCCGTACCTTAAGAGTGTACTTTTTTCCCCTGTACCCACCTATAATGAAAGACATCATTGTGTGAAAACAGACTCCACGTGCATTTATTTTGTACAGGCTCAACATTTTTTATTTTTCTCTTTCTTGTCTATAACAAAGTTGTGCAGTTCTTAAGAAACTTTAGCTCGACCAGTTCATGTACAATTAGAGTTGCATTGTCTATTCTTCCAGGTCCAAACATTGTTGATGGTCTACTCGTTTGAATGCTGCCAAGCCAATCTAGGGCCGGAGTGTGCTATCGACTTAGCCTGGTCATGCACTCTAAGTACGCCACTCTACCTACACCCCCGGCAGGTCGAAGTAAGGTGAGTCCAGAAACGATCGGACCTGAAGGAAACAAGACGGCGCACTTGATTGTATTTAGAATTATGTTCGACCTAAAACTTTCTCGGGAATAGTAAGCCGCAATGAAGTTATAGATAGGAAATGGATTTTACTGTTTTTCTTGACTTCAGTGTGTAGAAAAAATAAATATTTCATGATGATGGTGAATGAAGCCGGAGCTGCCAAGGCTCCGACATCCTCTAGGCGACTTGTGGTCAATGTTCAAACATTGATATCGAGCGTCGCTGGAGCTACTCAGCTCCGGTAAAGCTAGGGGCAAGCCGTCAACGTGAAGAAAAGATGGTAGAAAGACTCTATAGTGGAGTCTGCTGTCAACACGCCACGTGTTGACTGAGGTCACTGCCGGAGGCACGAAGCTCCGACACCCCAGAGGACTAACCGTTGATGCTTTACGCGTTGATGGAGACTACTGCCGGAGCTACTAAGCTCCAACGATGGTCAATGCCGGAGCCACTAAGCTTCGACAACCTCGGGGGGGCTTCACTATCGAATACTTCGGACCTACATTCTACAAGTTCAAAGTGTGCAAGTCTTCAACAACTGTTACATCCTCTTGGTACATGTTCACAATCAAATTGTGTACATCTACCAGGGGGCCAAGTGCGACAAAGGTGTTGAAGACAAAAAATGAAATTCACAAAAAACTTGGATTTCATTCATGAGGAGACAAGAGATTACAAAATTGGAGAAAAAGAAGAAAGGATACAAGTGGGAGCTACAAAGAGATGGTCTTAGACCCTATGGAAGAACGAGGCGACCTTCCGGGAAGCCTCCGATACGCTAGCTTGGGCAGCTTCTCCCTCTCCTTCGATGGGGATTTCAAGCACCGTGTCCAGGGGGAATTGACGGTCCCGACTTGTGTAGCACGTCAGCACGAATTCGGCGACGTCCTTCGCCAGGGATTGTCCCTCGGTGTCCAGCTGGTCCACGATGACACCGCCCATCTTTGTGAGCTTGTTGCCTGCCGAACTCAACGCCTGCAACGCCAGGTCCAGCTTCGGCTCCGGATCATCCGGATGCACGGGACTGAAACCCATTGGTGTCCACGCGTCGTTGGCTTTGCCAAGGAAGTCCCAAACTTGTTGGGACTCCACAGTCCTCGAGCCTCGCATCTCCTCCAAGGATCTTCTGGTCGGTGCAAGCTCCGAATTCTCACGAGCAAGGCGCTCAACCTCTTTGGCGTTCTGCTGAATCTTTTCAGCAACTTGCCTTTCGAGTTTTCTAAGCTCTTCCTCCCGGAGGTGGATCTTGTTCCGGCGGTCGACCAGGTCCTTCTCCCTGCCCTGCACTTTCTTCTCCCTGGCAACATCGGCATCCTCCCTCCTGTGGATTTCTTGCCCTCACTCCCAGACCTTTTTCTCCTCTCTCTCGCAACGCTCCTCCAATTTCTTGGTGCGCTCCTCGAGACTCTTGTCACCCAGAGTTAGCCTCTGAGTGAGCTCTTCCTCCCTCTTCACGATGTTGTCCTGCAGCTCCAGGAGTTTTTGCTCTTCATCCTTGAGCTTTCTCTCCCGCACCTCAAGAGCCTCCCGGTGCTTGACGAGACTAGCGTGGATGGCGTCGAGCCTCTCGTGGCGATCATCCGCTGTGCTATTAGTAGATTTGGTCTGCTCGTAGATGGCCCGAGACTAGTTGTCAAGGGATCGCGTCATGCTTTCCCTCTCATCCAGCAGCTTACCCCAGTATTCCAGGTGGACCTTCTCCCTCTGCACCCACTCCTTGTCGTCAGCCAGCTTCGACTGCGCCAGCTTGGTCTCGAAATGGAGCCGGTTGCGCCACCTCCTAAGAGTTTGGCGCTCCTCCTCGAGGGCCTTGTTGTCGTGGTAGAAAGCCAGCTGGACCTGACGAAGACTGGAGCAGGCGTTGTCAATAGACAACAACAGGGGGATCGGGTCAGGACCTGCCGGGGTCATCTCTGTCGGTTCCAGCGGGTTCTCCATGACAAAAATTGGGTCCCACTCTACAAGAGTGGTCCCCTGAGCTTCCACAGCACTAGGGCCGTCCTCCGGGATAGGCTCGGCCGCCGCCGAGGAAGGTCCTGCAGTAGAAGTTTCGACCACCGGAATTGGCTCCGAAGGTCCCGCCTCCAGATCATCAACAACTGACGCCTCAGGCGGGGGGCCGACAGCTTCATTTTGGCACCCTGGCTCAGGTACAGGCACCTTCGGGACCACTGCTTCCGGGGCGGGCGTAGAAGATTCCGCCGGAGCTGAAGCCACATTCGGCTCCGACGTTGGCGCCTCCTCCACTGCCGGTTCCGGTGCTGACGCCTCGACCATCATGGGCTCGAGCGCAGGCGCCTCTACACCAACTGGCTCAGGCGCCAGTACTTCTTCCACGACCAGCTCTACCGTCGGAACTTCTGTAGCAACCGGCTCTACCGCCGGAACTTCCTCGATAGCCGGCTCAAGCACCGGAACTTCATCAACACCCGGCTCTATCGCCGGGATTTCATCAACCACCGGATCGACTGCCGGGGCTTCAACAACATCTGGCTCTAGTGCCGGAATTGCAACTACCTCCGGCTCTAAGGCCGTAGCGTCCATCATTTCAGCATCCAAGCCCGGAGCTTCAACCTCCGGGGCTGGTGCTGCTGGTACATCTTCATTCCCGTGGTCCGGTGCTACCACATGAGCTTCTGGGGATGAGTCGAGGTCCAAGACCACGACAGCCGACACCGGAGCTGCCGCAACCTCAGCCACCTCTTGGGGCGGCGCTGGAATTGGAGTCGGAGCTTCCGCCTGCATAGCCTCAGCTGCTGCTGCAGGAACCGGAGCTTCAGCCCCTTTCTTGGGCACTCTGTGAATGAAGGACGAAGGCACTCAAAACGCAGTTACACCAAAAAATAATCAACTGAGGTAAAAAATCAATAATTACCTCGGAAGGCTTCTGCACCAGTTAGCACGGAACCTCTTTTCCGGACGCTCGGAGCCGGACCCTGTCACCACTGGCGTGGTGGCTCCGAAAGGTTCCCCGGAGCTCGCTGCCGCTGTCGGCGTCACTCAGGTTGAGGCCCCCCTCGACCGGGAAGGACCTCCGGACCCAAAGCCTTCAGCTGGCCCTGGTACTGGAGCTGCATGGCCGGAGCTAGTGCCCCGGGGAGATCCTGATGTTGGAGTAGTTGCCGCCGATGAAGACCTTCCCCTCCGGGGAGAAGGAGTCGCTGCGGAAGGAGCAGGACTGACGGACCTCCCGTCGGCATGCTTCAGCTTCCTGTTGCGGCTCGAGGGCACGACCAACTCTTTTCCCTTGCCCACGACTTCAACTCTTTGTTCCAGTACGTAAGGGGGACCACCCTCGGAAGCTCTGGAGATCGCCAACCCGGTGATCGAACGCCTTTCAACGACACCAAGGTCGTCAAGCACCGGCATCTTCCACCGGAGCTCCCTGTTGAACTTCGCCTCTATGTTCAGAGGGAGAAAAGCCGCTGGCAGAGTCAAGTCGTCACCTTCGACGTTGATGTCGTGCTGAAACTTCTTGAGGTAAAACTCCAAAGTGGCACCCTCCATGTTGGACTTCAAAGCAGTCTCAATCCAGTCGTCATCCAGCACACTGTTGAGAGCTCTCCGTCTTCTCTAGCAGAGCCCACCTGTTAGTCAGGAAGTTGCAAAATACCGCCTGAGGAGTCATCCCTCCTTCCACGCACTGGCGGATCCTCGTAAGAGCAGGGTTGAAGGCGTCCGATAACACCGGAGCTTCTCTCCAAACTGCAGTGTCGACGTTGGAGAGGCCTTCAGGCAACTCCAGCTTCTCATGCTCCTCCACCCTGATGACGATCCAATCCTTCTTCCAGTCGTCCCACTTCCCAGAAGGGAATGACCGGAAGTACCTATACGGGCACTTCTTGCGCTTCACAAAATAATAGAAGCCAAGGTACTCGTCACTCTTGCCGGTGGTCTGGGTAGTGAAGAAGGTGCGGAAGAGCTCAATGCAGGGGGGGGATGCCAACCCACATCTCGCAGAAGTGGACAAAGATTGACACTAGAAGAATGGATTGGGGGCCAAGGTGGTACAGCTGCAGACCATAGGAGTCTAGCAGCATCAAGAAGAAATAGGAGAAAGGTGGGATCAGTCCTACCACGACGTATGCGGAGAAGTACACCATGTCGCCGGCGTGCTCCTTCACGAAAGGAAGCTTACCGGCGCGGACCAGGTGGTTGAAGAAGTTAGGGGACCACCCCATGAGGGCCCGGACCTTCTTCAAATCACCGTCAGTCTTCAGTCGGCTCTGGCAAAGACTCAACTCCATCGTGGCACAACGAGGCGAGAGAGGAAAAACAAGCGAAAGTTTGGAGGATTTGAGCGCAAGTTCGAATGAAAGGCGTAAAGAACCCCAAACGGTGTGTGCTTTCCTTCTCAAGTAAACCCCCGCAACGCTTGGATGGAAACCGCAGAGGAGCCGACGATACCATTCAAAAACTTCACCCTGCCAATGACAAAGGGGCCCGGGGCCACTCCGACGATCAAGTCGAGGTCCTTACCCCAGGCGAACGATTGTCATCATGAAAGGCGGGAAACCCGAAGGCGACGGCCTAAAAGGGCGCGCGGAACTGATACGATTTTTGTATCGGGAACCAACGGCCTTCAATTGTGTGAGATCCGCACGCTAAATCTCACCTACCGCATCCAGGATATGCCACGCGGCGGTGGTTTAACTGCGAACTACCGCCAACGGCACATCCGAAGACCCTTGAAGACACGGCTCAAAAACCGAAGAATGGACCCACCTCCAGCAGAATGACTTCATCCAAAAGGTCTCTCCCAGAGGTGGGCCTAAGGGGCCACTGTCGGTACCTTGCGTACCGGATACCCCTTGGGATCACAAAGATCATAAGAAAACTTCATCTACCGGATTTGAAGACCTCCGAAGGCCCCACATGTCAGCCGTAACCGGACCTGCTTCTCCTACATGGTTAGTCCCAGGGTTGCCACGTGTATCATAAGACTGGAGCTATCGCCCACACATGGGAAAGCTCTGGACTAGATACCAGTATGGCACCCCCGGACCTAACCCCAGACAGAGGGAAGTTCCGGTACCGACACGTGTCCAACATGTAACACCCTCATTTTCATGCATCATGCCCTACATGCTCTCATATACATGTTTAACATTAACCCATAACAAGAGGAACAAGTTTAAAATTTATTTGGAACAAAACCGCACTTAAAATGTAGGAAAGTGCGGACTAGTCCGGTTTTGCTGAGGACTAGTCCGATTTCTCTCTGTCTAAAAACGGACTTGTCCGTTTTTGCTGTGGATTAGTCCGATATTTGCCTCTGGACAACTTCGGACTTGTCCGATCTTGTGCAGACTAGTCCGATGTTCCATGAATCCTTGAAAATTTGCTGTCCTTGGACTTTTCCGGACCAGTCCGGTGTTCCAGCGGACTTGTCCGTTTTCCTTTCTGACTAAGATCGGACTTGTCCGATTTTTGGCCAGACTTGTCCGATTTTCTCTCTGGACGACTTCGGACTAGTCCGGTCCTGTCCGGACTTGTCCGATATTTCGTGACTCCGAGATTGACCTTTTGTTTTACGACTTGTTTCTTGGGTTTCACGTCAAGTGGGCCTAGGGACGTCGTGCCCAACTCTTTTAGAGCCCATGTGGGACTCTAAACCGGCCTCTACTCATCCTAAACTCGAAATCCATCTAACCCTAGCCTCCACCTCTATATAAACAGCCCCACCCCTTGGTTTGACATCTATTTGCCACTTTTCCACCCACCCAAACCCTAGTTCGTGGGGAGCCACCATCAAGGAGGGAGGAGAAGATCCCAAGCAAGAGGAAGAAGAGGAGGAAACGAAGGAGGATCAAGATCTCCACCAAGTTTCGTCCTTCACCACCAATTCATCTCCAAGTCCATCACCAACCCTAGATCATCAAGATCCAAGTGTTACCTCCAAGTTTCTTGGTTCATTGGAGTTCTAAACACATGGTATACCTTCTATTCTCTTTTACTTATGTGAATTCAACCCCTAATCTCCAAATTCACGTCGATCTAGAAAACCCTAATCTGCTGATCTCGTCAAGTGCGGACTTGTCCGGTCCCTAGCGGACTAGTCCGATCTTCCTGGTTAAATTGTGTTGAATTAATTCTAAAATTTGATCTAATCGACCCCAAACCTGTATAAACTTGTTAAAATCTATTAGATCTAGTTAGTAATCATTAAAAGCAATCTAGTGACAAGTTCTACCTTGCATTGCATCAATCATGCATGTCATGTCATATTGAGTAATATTTGTGCACTCTTTGATTGTGTTTCTTGTCTTGTATGTTTATTGTGTGGATTAGACGGATTTGCGCTAGGGAGTGCCACGGAGGATCTCCAGCATCAAGAGTTTGAAGGCTTTGACCCTAATCAACAGCAAGAGCAAGGCAAGTGTCCTTGAAGCATATTGATCCTGTTTTTAAAATAAATGTTTTGTTTGCAAAACTGCATGCTTGTGTCAAATTGATGGGAAATCCTATGGTAGGAAGTTTACTAGATTTGCTAAACCACCCTTGTCACCTGGAATTTATGGTAGAGAGTCGAGAAGGCTTTTTACTTTTTGCTTCGCTTAATCAACTGGGATGGGAAACAACTATATCACTCAATTTAATTATGCATGGATGAGATTATGGTTAACATGAACTGGTTAAACATGGTATGGTAATGGATGATCTAAGCAAGCTTGGTATGTGGATGGGTTGGATGTTATGGTGGTTTGCTTGCTTTAGATCTAAGGACCGGTTCATGCGAGAATAAGCCAGGACTACAGTGCCACCACGAGGCCAAGTATGGGTGCGGCGTAGCTGATTAATTAGGGCTTTGCTGGTGCTGTTTGGACCATTGTGGATGCTCGGGGAAGGGGTAGTCGGATTGGGTTTGTTGATGATTGGTGGGACTACCCTGGGATCCGAATGGCTCAAGAGGGGGCCCTTGGTTGAAGATGTGCTCTGCGGGAGACATCGCCACCGATGAAACCTAAGTGGGGTCTAAATAGGCTAGTAATCCCTTTGTAAAGGCTATTTTGTGATCTCTTGGCCACACACCAACGGAAGTGTGTAATGTGACCGACGGGTCATGGGCATGAGGGAGGTTCTTAGTCGCCGAAGGGTGATGAAATCACGAACACGTGGGTAAAGAGGTACAAACTCTGCAGAGTTAACTAAAACTATCATGATAGACGTGCTCCCGGTTATGAGCACCTGGACAACTTCCATGATTAGAGGCAAATTGGAATTTGGGATGGTTATGGTTTGGTAATGGTTATGGTTTGGTAATGGTTATGGTTGGTAATGGTTATGGTTTGGTAATGGTTATGGATGGTTATGGATTAATCTCTGGTATTGAATATGGTTATTGGCGATGGTGAAATCTGGAATTTTTGATGATGGTAATGAATTCAGATTTGGTATTACGGTATTACTTATGATTATGATGGGTTTACTTCACGTACTTATACTATATTGCTTTTCAAATGTTTTAATGTACTTTTCAGCACTTTACCATTATTATCGTCGTCATTTGAATCAGCCACATGTCATACTTTCCGCACTTGCTGAGTACGACATGTACTCACTCTTGCAATCCCCCACCCCAACAGTTGCAGGTCAGGACTGGGATTTTAATGGCGATAATGCAGAGTTCTAGGCCGTGTCTACTGTCAGCTTTGCCTGTGGTGTTGATTGGAGCTGCGCATACATACCCTGTCGCTTATGCTGCTTAGTTTGCTTAATTAGTTTATTTCCGCTGCATTAGTTGAACTTGTCATTAATATTTATTAGAGCTTGTATTCGAGGATAATATGGTTTGTGTAATGAAATTTGGTTAATTAAACTTGTTCTGTGGTAATTTTCTGTATATCCTTTTGTGATTGCACTCGTGTATGTGTGATGAACATCCTGGGCACACATATGCGTTAGCTTGGTTCATTTTCGGAACCAGGCGTCACAGATTGGTATCAGAGCCACAGGTTGACTGTAGGATGCATCCTAGATAGAATGGACACTTTAGAGCACATAGGAGCACTCAGGAATCGATGTGTTTTTGTTTGGTGTGCTGTTTGCTATATATATATTGGTTGCTTGTGTGCTTAGTAGAGGATTTTGGGATGCTTTAGCATTGCCATGTCCACCTAGGCTAGTGTAGCTAGTTGTTTAGTTTCATATCCCTTGATGCATATAGTTGGGGCGTTTTCCAATTCTTACCTACTGCTTTTCTTCAGATGGTGAGGACTCGCAACCAGAGGGATGGCAATGATGAAGAGGAGAACAATGGAGTGCCTCAGAACAACAATGGGCAAGGATCTACTCAGGGAGCTATAAACATCGAGCAGCTATTGGCCATGCAAAACCAGCTCATGCAGACCATGATACAGACTATGGGACAGCTGCAGGCTGGCAATATCAACAATCAGCCCCACATGCCTCCACCGCCACCCCCACCTCCTCATAACCGATTGGGAGAGTTTATGAGGACTAGGCCGCCAACCTTTGCTCAAGCCGCAGACCCTATGGATGCGGATGATTGGCTCAAGTCCGTGGAGAAGAAGCTAGCCATTGTCCAATGCAGTGACCGGGAGAAGGTGCTATTTGCTTCTCATCAACTCGTTGGAGCAGCTGCAGATTGGTGGGATGCTTATTGCAATGCTCATGAGGATCAAGAGAGGATCACCTGGGCGAAATTCAAAGAGAACTTCCGTTCTCATTATGTGCCGGAAGGTGTTATGATCTTGAAGAGGCAAGAATTTGAGAATTTGAGGCAAGGAAGATCAAGCGTGAGTGAATATCTCAATAAATTCACTCAACTCTCAAGATATGCGCCTGAGGATGTTAGCCGGGACAGCCGGAAGCAATACTTGTTCATGAGGGGCTTGAACAATGGAATCCAAGTGCAACTACTCAATTGCGACTATGCCAATTTCCAGAAGCTTGTGGACAAAGCAATTGTGGTTGAGAACAAGATCCGTGAGATGGAGCAAGAAATCAAGAGGAAGGTGCCATATCAAGGACAGCAACAAGGAAGTAATGTGCGCCCTCGCTTTGCGCCGCCCAATGCGCCTCATTACAGCTCCTCTGTTCCTGCTCAGCGCCCTGGTTATGCACCGCGCCCAACTCAGTTTGTGCAGCAGCGCCCTGTCATGCAAGCACCTAGGCCTCCGATGCTTTATGCACCTCGTGCTGATTTTCCTGGAGCCAATGTTCAAAACCAAGCTCGTCCCAATAATTCTGGTGGAGTTAAGAAGTGCTATACTTGTGGAGAAGTTGGAAACTTTGCACATCAATGTCCTAAGTCGGGCCTTGGTCAAGGAAGCAATGCATCGAGGCAAAACCCAAGACCTAATGGAGGACAGCCACAAGGAAGCCGTGGACAGCAAAATTTTGCTCGTGGCAACGTGAACCATGTCTCTACGGAGGATGCTCAACAAGCGGATGACGTGGTCATTGGTATGTTTCTCGCCAACTCCAACCCCGCGACTATGTTATTTGATTCTGGAGCATCGCATTCATTCATTGCATCGAAGTATGTTGCCAAGTATAGTTTGCCTATCTCTCATATGAAGTTTACTCTGTTGGTTAAGTCTCCTGGAGGAGAGATGAGGACAAATATAGTATGTCCAAAAGTAAGCCTTAGAATAAGGGGGGTAGACTTCTCCGCCAACCTCATTGTTTTAGATTCTCAAGGGTTGGATATTATACTTGGTATGGACTGGTTGAGGAAGCACAATGGAGTTATTGAATGTGCCACAAAGACGGTGAAGTTGACCAATGAGGAAGGGATCACCGTAGAATTTGAAGCATCTCAAACCGCACCGAAGCAATTGGAATTGAATCATATGGACAGTGCCGCAATTGAGGAGATTCCGGTTGTATGTGAATTTTTGGATGTGTCTCCGGATGAGTTGCCAGGTATGCCACCCAATCAAGACATTGAGTTTGTTATTGATTTAATACCTGGAACTGCACCTATAGCTAAGAGGCCGTATAGGATGCCTCCTATGGAATTAGCGGAGCTCAAGAAACAAATTCAAGAGCAATTAGAGAAGGGTTTTATTCGCCCTAGCTCTTCACCTTAGGGAGCGCCCGTTCTATTCGTGGACAAGAAGGACGGATCCCAAAGGATGTGCGTGGATTACCGAGCTCTCAACGAGGTAACAATCAAGAACAAGTACACCTTGCCACGCATAGAAGACTTGTTTGATCAGATGAAGGGTGCTTGTGTCTTTTCCAAGACTGATTTGAGGTCAGGTTACTTTCAAATGAAGATTAGACCATCGGACATACCCAAGACAGCTTTTAGGACACGGTATGGATCTTATGAGTACACCGTGATGTCTTTTGGATTGACAAATGTGCCTGCCTACTTTATGTACCTCATGAATAAAGTCTTCATGGAGTACTTAGATAAGTTCGTTGTGGTGTTTATTGATGATATTATGATCTACTCGAAGGATGAGAAGGAACATGAGGAACACTTGAGGCTTACGTTGCAGAAATTGAGGGAGCATCAATTGTATGCCAAGTTCAACAAGTGTCAGTTTTGGTTGAAAGAGGTGCCATTTTTGGGTCATATAATCTCAGGAGGAGGAGTATCGGTTGACCCTGGTAAAGTGAGGGATGTGTTGAAGTGGGAACCGCCGCAAAATGTCAAGGAAATAAGGAGCTTTCTTGGGATGGCTGGATATTACCGTAGATTCATCAAGGATTTTTCCAAGATAGCCAAGCCTATGACGGAGTTGCTATGAAGGGAAAGGCATTCCAATGGACTCAAGCTTGTCAAGAGAGTTTTGAGGAGTTGAAGAAGCGGTTGACAACAGCCCCAGTTTTGGTATTGCCGGATGTAAGCAAGAGTTTTGACATCTATTGTGATGCATCAAGACAAGGACTTGGATGTGTATTGATGCAAGAAGGTCAAGTGGTCGCCTATGCATCGAGACAATTGAAGAAACATGAGCAGAACTACCCGACACACGATTTGGAACTCGCGGCCGTGGTACATGCATTGAAGATTTGGAGACACTATATTCTTGGACATAGGTGTGAAATTTATATGGATCATAAGAGTTTGAAGTATATTTTCACAAAAACGGATCTGAACTTGAGGCAACGAAGATGGTTGGAGCTCATCAAAGATTATGATTTGGGGATCAACTATCATCCGGGAAAGGCCAATGTAGTGGTCGATGCTTTGAGTAGAAAGGGAGTAAGTCACCAACTCACAGTTCGAGAGATACCATCCAAGCTATGCAAGGAGTTTGAACGGTTGAACCTTGGATTTGCAAATGAGACGGAGATGATGGAGTTAAACCCAACCTTGGAGCAAGAAATTCGAGAGGCACAAACCACAGATGAGGAGATCAAGGAAATCAAGGAAAGAACCGAAGAAGGGAGAGAATTCAGATTTGACGAGGATGAACATGGTACCTTATGGCTTGGAAAGAGGATCGTTGTACCTAATGTAAAGCATATTCGGGAGACAATATTAAAGGAGGCACATGACTCGCCTTACTCGATTCACCAAGTTGTACGAAGATGTACAAAGACTTGAAGACTTGCTATTGGTGGGATAGCATGAAGAAGGACATAGCCGAATATGTTGCATTGTGTGATGTGTGTCAACGAGTCAAGGCGGAACATCAAAGGCCAGCTGGACTATTACAACCATTAAAGATTTCGGAATGGAAGTGGGAAGAAATTGGTATGGACTTCATAGTTGGGTTACCACGTACTCAGTCCGGGTTTGACTCGATTTGGGTAATTGTGGATCGCTTAACCAAGTCAGCTCATTTTGTCCCTGTGAAGACCAAGTATACAGTTGCACGATTGGCCGAAATATACATGGAGTATATTGTGTGTCGACATGGAGTCCCTAAGAAGATAGTTTCGGATAGAGGTTCTCAATTTACCTCCAGATTTAGGCAAAAATTGCATGAAGCTTTGGGAACGAGGTTGAATTTTAGTTCAGCATATCATCCTCAAACGGATGGACAAACCGAGAGGACCAATCAGATTTTGGAGGACATGTTAAGAGCTTGTGCTTTAAAGCATGGGAAAAGTTGGGACAAAAGCTTGCCATACGCAGAATTTTCATACAACAATAGTTACCAAGCAAGCTTGAAAATGTCACCATATGAAGCACTTTATGGGAGGAAGTGTAGGACACCTTTATTCTGGAATGAGGCAGGAGAAACTCAAGTATTTGGTCCGGGTGTGTTGCAAGAAGCCGAAAAGCATGTCCAAATAATTCGTGAAAACTTGAGGGCTGCCCAATCAAGGCAAAAAGGCTATGCGGACAATAGGAGAAGGAAATTAGCCTTTGAAATAGGAGATTTTGTTTACCTCAAGGTGTCACCAATGAGAGGTCATAAGAGGTTTAACATAAGGGGTAAGCTCGCACCTCGTTATATTGGACCATTCAAGATTTTGGACAAAAGAGGAGAAGTAGCATATAAGTTGGAGATGCCAGCTCATCTTTCAGACGTACATGATGTGTTTCATGTTTCCCAACTCAAGAAGTGTCTCAGGGTACCAGAAGATCAAGTGCCAATAGAAGAATTGGAACTAGAGGAAGATTTGACGTATGCTGAGCAACCGGTCAAAATCTTGGAAACCAAGGAGAGAGTCACAAGGAACAAGGTGATTCGATGGTGTAAAGTCCAATGGAAGCACCATACCGAAAAAGAAGCAACTTGGGAGCTAGAAGATGATCTCAAGAAGGATTTTCCCTATCTCTTCTCTTCCGTGTCGAATCTCGAGGGCGAGATTCATTTTAAGGGGGGTAGGTTTGTAACACCCTCATTTTCATGCATCATGCCCTACATGCACTCATATACATGTTTAACATTAACCCATAACAAGAGGAACAAGTTTAAAATTTATTTGGAACAAAACCGCACTTAAAATGTAGGAAAGTGCGGACTAGTCCGGTTTTGCTGAGGACTAGTCCGATTTCTCTCTGTCTAAAAACGGACTTGTCCGTTTTTGCTGCGGATTAGTCCGATATTTGCCTCTGGACAACTTCGGACTTGTCCGATCTTGTGCGGACTAGTCCGATGTTCCATGAATCCTTGAAAATTTGTTGTCCCTGTACTTTTCCGGACCAGTCCGGTGTTCCAGCGGACTTGTCCGTTTTCCTTTCTGACTAAGATCGGACTTGTCCGATTTTTGGCCAGACTTGTCCGATTTTCTCTCTGGACGACTTCGGACTAGTCCGGTCCTGTCCGGACTTGTCCGATATTTCGTGACTCCGAGATTGACCTTTTGTTTTACGACTTGTTTCTTGGGTTTCACGTCAAGTGGGCCTAGGGACGTCGTGCCCAACTCTTTTAGAGCCCATGTGGGACTCTAAACCGGCCTCTACTCATCCTAAACTCGAAATCCATCTAACCCTAGCCTCCACCTCTATATAAACAGCCCCACCCCTTGGTTTGACATCTATTTGCCACTTTTCCACCCACCCAAACCCTAGTTCGTGGAGAGCCACCATCAAGGAGGGAGGAGAAGATCCCAAGCAAGAGGAAGAAGAGGAGGAAACGAAGGAGGATCAAGATCTCCACCAAGTTTCGTCCTTCACCACCAATTCATCTCCAAGTCCATCACCAACCCTAGATCATCAAGATCCAAGTGTTACCTCCAAGTTTCTTGGTTCATTGGAGTTCTAAACACCTGGTATACCTTCTATTCTCTTTTCCTTATGTGAATTCAACCCCTAATCTCCAAATTCACGTCGATATAGAAAACCCTAATCTGCTGATCTCGTCAAGTGCGGACTTGCCCGGTCCCTAGCGGACTAGTCCGATCTTCCTGGTTAAATTGTGTTGAATTAATTCTAAAATTTGATCTAATCGACCCCAAACCTGTATAAACTTGTTAAAATCTATTAGAGCTAGTTAGTAATCATTAAAAGCAATCTAGTGACAAGTTCTACCTTGCATTGCATCAATCATGCATGTCATGTCATATTGAGTAATATTTGTGCACTCTTTGATTGTGTTTCTTGTCTTGTATGTTTATTGTGTGGATTAGACGGATTTGCGCTAGGGAGCGCCACGGAGGATCTCCAGCATCAAGAGTTTGAAGGCTTTGACCCTAATCAACAGTAAGAGCAAGGCAAGTGTCCTTGAAGCATATTGATCCTATTTTTAAAATAAATGTTTTGTTTGCAAAACTGCATGCTTGTGTCAAATTGATGGGAAATCCTATGGTAGGAAGTTTACTAGATTTGCTAAACCACCCTTGTCACCTGGAATTTATGGTAGAGAGTCGGGAAGACTTTTTACTTTTTGCTTCGCTTAATCAACTGGGATGGGAAACACCTATATCACTCAATTTAATTATGCATGGATGAGATTATGGTTCACATGAACTGGTTAAACATGGTATGATAATGGATGATCTAAGCAAGCCTGGTATGTGGATGGGTTGGATGTTATGGTGGTTTGCTTGCTTTAGATCTAAGGACCGGTTCATGCGAGAATAAGCCAGGACTACAGTGCCACCACGAGGCCAAGTATGGGTGCGGTATAGCTGATTAATTAGGGCTTTGCTGGTGCCGTTTGGACCATTGTGGATGTTCGGGGAAGGGGTAGTTGGATTGGGTTTGTTGATGATTGGTGGGACTACCCTGGGATCTGAATGGCTCAAGAGGGGGCCATTGGTTGAAGATGTGCTCTGCGGGAGACATCGCCACCGGTGAAACCTCAGTGGGGTCTAAATAGGCTAGTAATCCCTTTGTAAAGGCTATTTTGTGATCTCTTGGCCACACACCAACGGAAGTGTGTAATGTGACCGACGGGTCATGGGCATGAGGGAGGTTCTTAGTCGCTGAAGGGTGATGAAATCACGAACACGTGGGTAAAGAGGTACAAACTCTGCAGAGTTAACTAAAACTATCATGATAGCCGTGCTCCCGGTTATGAGCACCTGGACAACTTCCATGATTAGAGGCAAATTGGAATTTGGGTTGGTTATGGTTTGGTAATGGTTATGGTTTGGTAATGGTTATGGTTGGTAATGGTTATGGTTTGGTAATGGTTATGGATGGTTATGGATTAATCTCTGGTATTGAATATGGTTATTGGCGATGGTGAAATCTGGAATTTTTGATGATGGTAATGAATTCAGATTTGGTATTACGGTATTACTTATGATTATGATGGGTTTACTTCACGTACTTATACTATATTGCTTTTCAAATGTTTTAATGTACTTTTCAGCACTTTACCATTATTATCGTCGTCATTTGAATCAGCCACATGTCATACTTTCCACACTTGCTGAGTACGACATGTACTCACTCTTGCAATCCCCCACCCCAACAGTTGCAGGTCAGGACTGGAATTTTAATGGCGATAATGCAGAGTTCTAGGCCGTGTCTACCGTCAGCTTTTCCTGTGGTGTTGATTGGAGCTGCGCATACATATCCTGTCGCTTATGCTGCTTAGTTTGCTTAATTAGTTTATTTCCGCTGCATTAGTTGAACTTGTCATTAATATTTATTAGAGCTTGTATTCGAGGATAATATAGTTTGTGTAATGAAATTTGGTTAATTAAACTTGTTCTGTGGTAATTTTCTGTATATCCTTTTGTGATTGCACTCGTGTATGTGTGATGAACATCCTGGGCACACATATGCGTTAGCTTGGTTCATTTTCGGAACCGGGCGTCACACAACAGCACCGGACCTACCCGTCCGCGGCGGTAAGCTCCGGAGTTGCCACATGTCCGAACCGCCAGACCTTCAACCTCAACAATTAGGCTGGTGGACCCCCCAACAGCTCGGACCTTCAAGGGACAATCAAGGACTTCAAAACCCGATTAAGTGTCATTAATCCTATATTAATGACACACGATCGAAAGGCCCTTAATACCAGTAACGGCGCTGTCAAGGCCCGTTACCACGCTATTAAGGGTAGTTAATCTATTAATTGTGTATCAAACATTAGTAACCGCCAGGGCCACTTGTCGGGCCAGACTAATTGTGTAACGACCAGTCCTTGTACTATAAAAGGACTGGTCGACGATACACAGAGGGGCCTCTCTGGACTCTCTCTGAGCTCTCGAGACACTTTTGCCCTCGCACACATACTCACTTGCTCAATACAACATCAACACACCCCGTGGAGTAAGGTATTACGCTCAGGCGGCCCGAACCACGTAAACCTCGGTGTCAATTCGCCACCATCTCTTGAATCTCTGCGCGCCCATTACCGAACTATAAACTCCACGGACTACTAACAGTAGCGTCGGGAGATCTGCCGGATTCAACCACCGACAGTGCTCATCAACCAACACTGTCACCTACAACATAAACATAATAATACTCTATTATTCAAATTCACACATTGTAACATATAGTTATGAAATATAATAGAAAGTTCATACCACAACGGTGAGTGAGCCTTCCCGCTCTAGACGTGGATGAATTCTCCAAGGACAATCACCACATTTACAATAGCCACAATATTTAGTAGTATCGGTAGCCTCAATGCCTAACTCAAATTCTTTGTTGATGGCATATTGTCTCATAGCCAATCTAAACTCCTTCATTAATGGATATAAAATGTCAAGTTTCATCTCAGGATTATTATTGTCATACACAATTGCCCTCTCTTCTGGTATATCATCATTCACCGTAATAGCAACATCTTGAATATCAAATTCATTCATACCTCTTGTGGTATTTGCAGCTTCCACTCTCACATTTTCTGCTGTCATCTCATCTTCATGACTCAATCCCAATATATCATACATATTTTCTTCGCAAGGAACTTCCGTTCTACCTTCATCCTCACGTCATTCTTCAATAATTTCTAATGAATCCCAATCAACGATTTGTTATGACGGTAAAGATAACCTATAAGATCATATAAAAATTTAATTATGTTGGTAGCTTAAGAATAACATACTACAAAAAAAATAACCGCAAGAACGTAAATAACTTACGTTGCATTGCAATCAAAATCTTGATCGTTCTTCATACTAACATTCTCAATTTGCATGTTCATCATATCAATTAAATTCTGCTTAAAATCAATAATGGAATGAACGTGATTATGCACTGCAAAAATAGCACCAAAAAACTAAAATTGGTATGAAAAAAAATATACCTCGGGAGCCTCTGCTCCTGGCGGCTCGCCCTCTGCTCCAGCCAAGGGAGCTGCGCCAGCCGAGGCAGAGGGCTGCCCTCTGCTCCAGCCAACAGGCCCGGCCGGTGGCGCCACAGGTTTGGGCGGTGGCGTCGGCACACAGCCAGTCGGCGGTGTCGGCACAGGGCTGGGGCGACGGCGTTAACACAGGGTTGGGCGTCGGCGTCGGCACAGGGCCTGGCGGCGGCACAGGGATGGGCGGCGGCGGCATGGCGGCGCGAGGCTAGTCGGCGGCACAGGGATGGGCGGCGGTCGGCAGGGCGGCGAAGCAAGTTGGGAGTCGGAGGATCGCACTGGGAGGTAGACGAACGGGCGCGTCTGGGAGAGAGTAAGTTGAAATAAACAGGGGTAGATTAGTCATTAAAAAATATTTTACTTTTGATAAATTTAATTAGTGTTTAAAAGAGCTGTAATCCAACTGGAACGGTAAACGAGCAAGTTCCAGACTATTATAATAGTATTTGGGCGTGTTGCCTGTTGGGGATAGCGTTTTGGCGAAGCCCGCTGTTGAGATAGCAAAATTACAAATTTCTCATTTTAAAAGAAGCAGAGATGGGAATGGGGTTAGATGGGAATGGGGTTAGATGCGGACGAGGATAGGAGAGGAAACAACCTATCAACGCGACGGCTTGAGCCCAGCCCAGTGGCCCAAAAACAAGTTGCAACGGCAACCCGTTCCCCGAACGGATCAAACGCCCCAGGGTTTCGTCATCTCTTCTCCTTCACTCCTCGACGGCAGCGATAACCGCACCAGCGGGGGTGATGGTGCACGGGAGGAGGCGTGACGGCGCGCTCGGAGGAGCATGGTCGAGCCGAGGTCGTGCGGGGTCGGTGGCGGTGGCCCGGACCACGGATGCCGATGAGTGGCGAGCAATCGCCACCGGCTATTCATTCAACTCAGCAGGCAGGCAAGCACCTCCAGTTCAAGGTGATTTTTTGCGCCCAATATCCTGGTGGTTTGAAAATTTCGTACAAAATACACTGCCAACCGGCCATCTCTCTCTCTCTCTCTCTCTCTCTCTCTCAAACGCCAGGCAAGGTTAACTTTTTACTTCGAATTATCCGTGTTTGTAGCACACCACACAGGATCGGCATCGCTTGATAAAATTCTCTTTAAGGCGATCTAGATCTATTAGTAATAATCAAACCAACATGGATTCAGGTCCAGGTACACACATACATGATACATAGTACAGGTGAAAGCGAATGCAACAACCAAACTCCACAGATATCTGGTAGCAGCTTATCTAAAAAAAAGATATCTGGCAGCTTGAGATACACTAAAAACATGCACACCAACACATAAAGAGACATGTCCACACATTTGTAAAAAAAAAAGTTCTTGTCTAGAGAGTTCAGAGAACTGAATCAAATCACATGCATTCAGGATACGGAAATGAAGATGAATTGACACAATCTGGTTGAATCCAAACTCAAGGATGGAGGATACTGGCTGCAGGAAGATGACCAGGCTTTCCTTCAGCTGCATCCTTATTCAAAGCAATCACTAAATACCGGAGCAAGCTTCTGGTTGATTGAGCATTGAGGTAATTGAGTACTCATGGAGCTGAGGAGGATGAGGCTTCTGCTGCTGCAGTTCTGTTTTCTTGGTGTTGATGGAGTGGATTATGCTTCAAAACAGGATGGTTAGGATGAGCTTCAATCGCTGTTTTCACCGGATCTAGGTTGCAGTCGCCGTGAAGCTCCAACTTGTTCAACTTCGGAAGGTGTTTGAGTCCAGAAAAGGCCTCCATGGTGGAAAAAGACCAAACGATCGTCCTGAGCTTCGGAGCTGTTCCTGTGTGAAAGCTGATGTTGGTTACACCACTGCCCTCAACAACCAGAGACCTGAGCTGCTGGAATTGATCTGCTCTGAAGTTGAGATTGCATTCAGTGTATGAGTTATGCAGAAGCTGAAGACAGCGCAAGATTCGGAGATTGCTGAGGATGTTCATTGCATCTTCCCCCAGGTAAGTCTCGCTGAGTGATATCTCTTCAAGTTGATCAAGAACTGCAATCCAGGGAGGAAGTCCACTTGTAATGCCACTGATGTTTAGGCTCTGGAGATGTTTTGGAGGTGTGTCAATTATGGCGGTAGTAGCTTGAGCTTTGCCTCTTGGTGGCTGGTTGATCCGAACTGACAAGGAGCGGAGGCAGCCATTCAATCTCTCAATCTGTCGGAACAGAAACAAGACACCTTCCCAATTATGGAGGATTACACCCAATTTTCTCAGTTGCAGCAGCCGGCCAACATCGTTTAAATCCTTCATGTTGTCAGAAACTTCAACATACGACAGTACCTGAAGATTTTTCATTCTTCGGATGCCTCTGGGCAGGCTCACTGTTGTAAATGGATCCTTGAACTTGCTTAAACTGTTGCTTGGAGATTCTCTTCGCCCGGCAAGAAAATATTTCAGCAATGGAAGGTTGATTTGTTTTGTGGAGAATGTGTGTACCATCGTTTGCCGGATGTCCAATGTCTCCAGGCACTGCAACTTCTCAATATGTTTGGGAAGTTCACTAACGTCTGTGTCCCTCAGGCTCAAGTACTTGAGCAGTAGTATCTGACAGATACTCTCCAGGTGCTTCTTCTTGGTCAAGCCTCTGCACCCTTCAAGATCCAACACCTTCAGCAGCTGCCATGGAACTGATCCGGTAATTTGTTCCAGAAGAGTTAGGACATCACCAAATGGGCGATCCGAAGACGGCGGCAACACATGAAGCTGTACCCCGTTGTTGATGGAAAGGCGATGAGCCAGATCAGGCAGCATGGATGTGTCCATATAGCTCAAATCTTCAGTAATAAACCCGTGAACAATAGCAGGAACTGTGAAGGTTTTGATCTTGCCCGCAGCGCTGGTTTCCTCGGGATGAAGGAACCCTCGAGTGACTAGTGCATCAAAGACGTGCTCAGCTTCATCATCCAGCATGCTGATCACATGTCTTCCCTTGTCTTTTAATCTCAGATTGCTTCTTTGACTCACCAGTCCCTCGGCGATCCATCGCCTCAACAAGCTCGTCCTCCTAATTTTGTGACCTTGAGGAAAGATAGACAGATAGAGCAGGCAGCTTTTGTGATTGCTTGGCAAATATTTGAAGCAAAACCTGAGCATGATCTGGCCAGTATTACTTTGGTTGTTTGTCAGGTCGTTCTCAAGATCCCCCATTTCGTTTGCAGGCAAGATAGGACTAGCATATACCAGGCGAAAGAACATTTGAAATGCAAATGTATCAAGGTTGCAATATAAACAAATGTTGGATGCATTAGGAACATAACATTTGGCAAGAACTAATGCTCTGCGCTCCAAATATCTTCCATCCGAATTGTTATGTAACAAGAGTCCCGTACTGAATATGGCGGAGACCTTTCGGGTGTGCTCGCTATTATGCTACTGCCAAGAGAGGAACTACTGTATACTCTAAGCAAACGGATGAACTCACGGATTATACCATCATGTCTCTCACTTGAGCCCCGGACATTGTCAAGAACGATTATGAACTTCGTTCTGTTTAGAAGTTGTCCCAAAGCGCCTTCCACTTCATCCGTGCAGGTGAGTACGTCAACAGGAGGAACGGGTAGCTGTTCCAGTATCTTCCTGTATAGCTCATCGATACTTTGCACTGTCGCAAGGTCAACGAAGGCCCTGCATTCGAACGAGCTCACCACGGAAGAGTGAGTGTTCATAGACCCTCCTAGCGAATCCTGGTGGCCTTGCGGCATCAGATTCCGTAACCGTAACGCCGATAATTCTAGGCCACTTTATGCTGTAACCTTCTGCCCCTTTCTTCCCCGACAGCGACAGCTGCTCCAGGACCTCGTTGGTGCCTTTCCTCCAGAATAAAAATGCCCGGCACGGGGCTACAAGTACGGTCAAGCAGCTCTCGCCTGTGGAGTTCTTCCTCCTGCTCTTGACTGTCCGGCTGTGGAGCAATAGGCCTATCATAGTCATAGATGGTGCGGTGCTGGTACGGCTCTGACTGAGGGACGGTGACGCCATACCTGTGCCGCCGGTCGCCCACGTCGCGCGCCCGAACCTTGAGCTCCCTGATCCGTGTCGCGATCTGGCGGCGGACCGAGACCGTCCGCAAAAATCTGGGGATCCTCAGGACGAATCCCAAGATCCCCTTGCCGCCGCACGACCCCCCTCCGACATAGTGCACGTACAGCTCGACGTTGCCCCCGCAGTCACGGGTGAGGCCGGACACCTGCTTCATCCACGCCCGGACCTGGTGGTCGCGGTGCTGCGCCTCCGTGAGGTGCAGCAGCAGGCCGTTCATGCTCTCACTACTACAAAATGGTTCATCGTAGGCGGTTCTAAACATATTATCGCATACGGTTTTAAAAACCGCCTGTAACGAAGAGCCTGTAAAAATGATCGATTAACACAGGCGGTTGCATAATCCGCCTGTGAAACTAGATTTTCACAGACGGTTTTTAATTAAAAACCGCCTGTGAAAATGGCTAGTGAAACAAAAAAATTCACATGTGCCGCCGGGAGTCAGAAGAGGCCGCGCCGCCTGGAGGTCGCCGCGTTGCCGGGAGCTGGAAGAGCGCCGCCAAGTGACGAAGGAGGTCGCACCGCCAAGAGCCGTGCCGCCCGAAGCCCGACGAGGTCGTGCCGCTTGGAGCCGGAGGAGCCGCGTCGTCGAGAGCCCGAGGTAGACCGCGCCGGATCTGTGCCCGCGCCCACGCCGGCAGGGCGCTCGCTCGCCGGGAGGCGCGCCGGAGTCGCGCCGCCGGGAGCCTGAGGTAGACTGTGCCAGATCTGTGTCCGTGCTCGCGTCGGCAGGGCTCGCGCTCGTCGGGAGGCCGCGCTAGAGCCGTCGAGGTCCGGAGCAACCGAAGTCGCGCCTTAATCGCGCCTTGAGAGAGGCCGCCGGCAGCCGCGCCGCCGGGAGCCCGAGGTGGACTGTGCCAGATCCGCGCCCGTGCTCGCGTCGGCAGGGCTCGCACTCGTCGGGAGGCCGCACCGGAGCCGCCGAGGTCTGGAGCAACCGAAGTCGCGCCTTAGTCGCGCCTTGAGAGAGGCCGCCGGCAGCCGCGCCTTGGGAGATGCCGCCGGAAGCCGTACCTTGGGAGGCTGACGGAGGATCACAGACTGAACCGTGGCTGCTGCTGTTATAGACACATCTATCGTGCGACTTCTAAACTGAGTCGTTGGATCGATAAGCAGCGGACAGCGGAGATACGAAGTCCAAGAGTGATCCGTGGGATGAAGCAGCGGACCAATGAGGAGCCATCATTATCACAGGCGGTTTTTATGTTACAGACCGCCTGTGAAAATCATTATATTTTCACAGATGGTTGTTTGTTACGGACCGCCTGTGATAATGACTATTATCACAGGCGGTTTTTATTACGGGCCGCCTGTGAAAATCAATACATTTTCACAGGCGGTTGTTTGTTACGGACCACCTGTGATATTCTATTATCACATACGGTTATTAACTCATCTCACATCACAGGCGGCACTTTTAATGAACCGTCTGTAAAAAAAATATAGAAGCGCCTGTAAAAATGTTTTTTGTAGTAGTGTCTCCATCTCGTCCTTGATGAACTCCACGTCGCCGCGGACGCCGCCGAGCAGCTGCGCCTCGTTGACGAGGACGGTGGTGAGGCGGCCCAGGAGCGAGTCGAGAGCGCCCTGGGCGTCCATGATCCCTGACTCTCTCAACTCTATGGATCGATCAATGCAAGTGCCGTGTGAAGAAGGATTGGATGGAATGGTGGTTAACTAGCTAGCGCCCGACGAACCTTTCGCTGATTAATTACACTGACAGCAGGTGAGGCGTCGTCGTAGCACTACACACTAGCAACAGTCTTGCATCTATATGACCAACAACTTGTGCATGTGATACACCGCGCAGATGCTGCGACCTTGTCACAACCATCAATACTATACTACAAAAATATATAGTTTACATTTATTAGAGGCAACTTGTCATAGAAAACGCATCAGCATCTCTTTTCTTATCTAATACTTTCATTGTTTCATTTTATTCAATCTCTGCTATCAATTACTCCTTTCATCTTAAAATACTTATAGAACAGAAAAATTAATTTGTTTTGAACTAAACTTTATATATATCGTAAGTGACAAATATTTTATGATGGAGTAGAGTATTTAAAAAAATTTCGGCGCTGATTTTGAGCTAATTTCCTGCGTAACATTTTAGCTAACATTTAACTAGAGTAATTCAAACGCGTTAGGTTTTGAGCCAGCAGTATACAAATAATGCTCGTGTGAGAGACGACTAGCTAGCATGTCAGCCAGTATGGAGCTATTTTTCCCTCTCTTATTAAAATAAACCGAGAGCCGGTGAATCCACTCTTTTTTTGCTCCACGGTCTCGGTCTCGTAGGAGTCATAATTTATGTAAAACATAAAATAATGATGAGCTGTAGTTATGAGAAGCTCTAGAAAACGGGACTAACTGGTCAAGTCTTCTTGCATCTATATTGGCAACTTGCACATTGTAGAAATAGAATAGTACAAAAGAGACTAACTGGGAAAGCAGACCCTTCGCAGGATACTTTGGGATCCAACCATACTTTACATGATATCATATCCTTGGTAGAAATGCGCTACCCACCTCTTCTCACAACTTCAATCGAACCTGCTGAAGGTGGTAGATCTAGAAGGCTGCCAAGGTTAAAAGGAATACCATATCAAGAACATCTCTGCAACAAGTTTTTCACCTCAAGTATATATTTGGGCCTCAGAAATGCTGGTATTTTGCAACTGCCCAAGGAAATATAATGGACAAGCTCCAGTGCTTGGAAACACTGGAAATCTATAGGTGGCCAACAGGCCGAGCAAGCCCGGCCCAGAAAAAATTGGGTCGTGCCGAGCCTGCCCGTGGGCCGGAGGTCAAGGCCCAGGCACGCCCCGAGTTCATTTTATGCGTGCCGAGCTTCATGCCGGCCGATCTTGCCACTTATATAGACATATATAGGTGGCCAAATGGACCAGGCTAAATGGGCCGGCACGAAAGCCTGCAAAAAAGCACGGACTAAACCCGGCACGACCCGACAAAAAACAGGCCCGGGCCGGCCCGAAGCCCGATGCAGGCTGTGCCCGGACCTGGATATCCGGTCCGTCGGGCTTGCAGGCACGACCCATTTAGGCCCGAATAATGTTTTTTTTGCATTTTTTGTGTCTTTTTAACTGAAACGGGTCACGGGCCGGCCCAGCATGGCACGGCTCGTTGACGGTCCAGCACGGCTTAATTTGAGTCCGTACCCGGGCTTGGACCTCCGGCCCGCGGGCTGGCCCAGCACGGTCCGATTTTTTCCTGGCCAAGGCTTTTCAGGCACGAGCCACTTATATGGGCATCCCATGCACAAAATTTGTCGCTTTCTAGTTCAAAAATGAATTAGAAAACGATAAATTTTTCGAGGACGGAGGGCGTACTTAGTTAGCTCGTGCAGGTGCTCTGGAACGATGAACTAGTGTTGCATAATAAGTACCCGGGGACAAATATGAAATCCTTATGTTAACAATAATGAAATAAAGTCCAGTACAAATATCACACGTATTCAACTTGACAAAAACACAAATAAAACAAACAATATGTCTCTTCTCGAATTGTTGTCGCTAGGACAATAACTCTAATTTATTTTTAAAGATAATAAAATAAAAACACATCAAATTAAACCAAACACACGACATGCAGGGCACAAAGTTAAACAAATTCACACCTAAAGCGGGAAAAATTCAAGTATTTTTCCTTCGCGTATATGCGTCTTTATTTTATTTTATTTATTTATTTGAAAAAACCAGTATGCGTCTTTATTGGGGAAGACAACCGGCCGGCCGGATCAAGAATAGCTAGGGGCGGTAGCGGCGGCGTCGCCTCCAGCTAATCCTTGATTATTTTCTGCAGGTGGATTGAGGCTGAAACGGACACGGTTACAGTGAGCAGAAATGTCTTGCTGCAGTTTTCCTAACCCAGCAGGGTCACATCTCCCTCGGTTGAGCTCAAGGCGGCGCAGGCTCACAAGGTTCTTGATCCCTGAAATTGACTCCATGCGAGTGAAAGACCAAACCATCGTAGTGAGCTTGGGGGCAGTTCTAGCGTCAAAGTAGAGCCTTCTGAGACTGTCATCTTCAATGACAAGCTCCATGAGTTTACCGAACTGTCCTTGTCCAAAGACTAGCGCAGCCTCTGAGAAGGAGTGGTAGCGGAGCCTGAGGCATAGCAGGCTTCCCAGGCTCCCGAGGATGTCAAGATCGCTCGCTTTCAGTTTGGTGTCACGCAGAGTGATCTTGACAAGCCGATCCAGCTCTTTTACCGGCAACCAGCTTCTGACGCCGCAGATGGTTAGGCTTTCAAGAAGCCTTGGCAGTGTCAGTGCAGCACCGTTAACCGTGTCCCAGTTGACTGGTGGTTCCACACGGATTGATAGGGAGACGAGGCGTTTGTTGTCGAGCTCATCAATCTCACGGAACAAACCATCCAGCTGGTTAGCTTTGTTACCGCTGAGAACCACGCCTAGCTTCCTAAGCTTCTTTAACCTGTCGCCAACATGGATCAAGTCTTTGCCGCTGTCGTTATAGACTTGGACATGGGACAGGATCTCCAGGTTCTCCATCTTTGAAACATCAGCAGGCAGGCGTACAGTGGTGAACAGTTGGTTGTCCTTGACAGTAGTAGTGTCTCCTCCTCCTCCTCCTTGGCCCGATGACCTGTAGTGTATGCGGCCTGCCAGAAGATGCTTTAGCATGGGCAGCAGCGCTTTGAGCCGCCGCACCTTGGTTCCTCGGATGTCCAGTGTCTCCAGCTGCAGAAGGTGTTCTATTTCCTTGGGAAGCTCCACGACATCAGTATCCCGGAGGCACAGGTACTTGAGCTGGTGGATCTTGCAGATGCTGTTGAGGTGGCGCTTCTTGAAGCCTCTGAAACCTTCAAGATCCAACACTCTTAGAAGCCGGAAACTCGAAGAAGAAGGAAGGGACTTCAAGAACGCCATGATGCTCGTCATCTGTCGTTCCGTCGTTGTCGTCGTCGTCTTGTTACTGATCTTCTTCTTCGGAGAATTGATGATGCTTCCCGTGCTTCGGAGCAGGATTCCATTGCGGATGGAGAAGTGGAGTTGCAAGTCATCCGGCAGTTCGTTGGTGTCTAGAAATGCCTCATCTGCCGTCGTAGCATCATCAGTGATCACTGGAGTGAGTAAAACGTTTGGGCCGCAGCTCTTTATCTTGCCTGTACCACCATCTTCACGAGAAAGGAGGAGTTTCTGAGTCAAAAGTGCGTTGAAGCATCTCTCAGCTTCATCCGTTGCGCTGTTCATCAGCTGGCCTCCTCCTCCACCTGTTATCAAGCCTTCAGCGACCCATCTTCTCAGTAAACTTGCCCTCCGGACCTTGAAGATTCCTCGAGTGAAGACGGTCGTGTACCACAAGCAGTTCTGATAATCTTGACACAGCCCATGGTAGCAGAACGTTATCATCCTTTTCTGCTTCTCGATTTTGGTGTCGATTTCGGTGGAACACTGGGTTGTTTCAAGGCTCCGGTACAGGCTCTCCAGCTCTTGCACCGTCCTGTTTGGGTTGCTGAGAAGGGCATGGAGCAAGAGGTTGATGCAATAGAGATCCTGAGCGCATCCTCTGAGGATTCTCCGGATCGTGCGCCGCAGGTGCTTATCTTCTCTGCTTCTGTAGTTGCTAGGAAGCAGCGTGAGTGCTTTCTTGGAGTAGAAATCAACAAGCGAATAGACCTTACTTTCGTCGGGCGAGCATTCGTCAGCCAGCTGCTCTTCCTTGGTGGTGAACACAACAGCACTACCGGCAGAGCACTCCATCTCCTTCAGGGATCGCTTGATGTCGTCCCATATACCGGGATAATCCAAACCGGAGAAAACAAGCAGCAACCTTTTCCCTCTCAAGAACACCTTAAGTTTCTCGGTGATCTTCGCCAGGAGATCCCATTTCTTGACGCCGCCTTGCCCCGTCGACCTGATGAAATAGTCGTCTTCAGGATGGAGATGGCGAAGCATGTCGACCAGGATCAACTGCAACTGGAACGGGGGCCGCGGGATTTTGATGCGGACAGCACAGTCGAACTTGAGCTTGAGCTTGAGGTCGTCGTCGTCGGAATCGGATTTGCAGTGCTTGTAGAGTTGATCTGCAAGCGAAGCTCCGTCGACCCCATCCGCTGTTACGACGGCGAGGACGCTCGGCCACGGCCTTGTGTGGTAGTCCTCCGGCTTGAGTTCCAGCCACCGGAGCAGCTCCCTTGTGGCCTCCGTCAGGATGTCAGGTCCTGAGACTACGGCCCAGCGGGGTGAGTCTTTGCCCGGGTGGGTCGACTGCCGCCGAGGACCCTGATGCACCGCTCCCCGGCCACCACCTGGACTGTTCCAGTCTACGGCGGCGGTGGGGTTTGTCGTCGTCGTCGTGCCAGGCGGCGGTGGGGCGTCATCGGCCACGGCGTACCGCTGTTGCCGCTCGCTGACTTCCCGTACCCGGACTTTGAGCTTCCGGATGCGGGCGGCGATGCGCCGGCGAGCAAGTAACCGCCGCAGCAGTAGCACGCCCCACTTGATGCGACGCGTGAGGGCCCAACGGCCGTCACCCGGGCTCATGCGGCCGGACTTGGCGTAGTCCTCCACGCAGTTCTTGGAGTCGAAGGCGATGTCCATGACCTGTTGGAGCCACGCGCGGACCTGGTGGTTGCCGTGAGCCCCATCCCTGGCCGTCCTCGCCTGCAGGGTCAGGAGGAACCCTTTCACGCTCTCCATCTCGTCGTTGATGAACCGCACGTCGCCGCGGACGCCCCGCAGCAGCCGCGCCTCGTTACGTATCAGCCCCAGAAGCGGCCGGACGGCGGCCAGCGCCATTGTTTCAGCCATTGATCACAGGCCGCCGGCCGCGTACGTCGTCGTAGTACAGCAGCAAGCCAGCAGGTCCGGCCGTTTAGGATTAAGGTAGTGAATAGATCAAGCATGCAGCAGGACTAGCTACTTATGTTAGTGGATTGAGAAATAAAAGGCGATAGAATAGATGTCCCATACTTTCTTCATCTGAAAACCTTGTCATTTTGGAGTTTATTTTTAACTACAAAATAACAAACTTTTTAAAACGGAGAGAGTATTGTAAGAAAGTATATTTGCAAGTTGTCAATATCAAGGGCACGTTGCGCGAATGTGGACGCAAGACTTGACGGATGGCTTGTTTGGTAGTCCCGGCCGTGCGGCTCCGATCAATCGGCACACAGTTCCAGTTCAATCACTGTTAATTTATATACTCACCCTGTTTCATTTCAAATAATAACATTTGTTAGTTCAGTTTTGAACTAATGAGCATCAAACAAAATGAAATATAAATGGTTCGTATACAGGAGCCCGGTCCGTGAATAAAAACAAGTGATTTCATTGGCTCTCACATCAATTTTAATAAGAGAGAAAAACGGCTCCATACTACGTACTACCTCTGTTTCCTTTATTTATCACATGTTAGTTTAAAAAATAAACTCATCAGTAGTAAATAAAAAAACGGATAGAGTATTATGGATAGTAGGTGAGGAGTGACATAAACTGTGTGCCACGTTGTATGGAGCCAAAGTAGGATGACCAAGACCTCGCAAAGGGGGTTGGTCTTAGTTTTATACATGCATTGCTTATCAGATGTGCGAGATGCAACCACAAATTAAATACTCTTTCTGTACTCAAATATTTGTCACTATTTAGTTCATTTTTTGAAGTAAACTGTGACAAGTATTTGAAGATAGAAGATGTATATTTTACGCTAATCAGTAGGTAGGAAAGTTGATTGGGTTTTTGACAGGGGCATGCACCCCAGTTTAAATTGGATGTGCATGTTCACATGGGCAAATATTTAAATGGATGAGACGCCGGGCGCAGAGAGCGAAACTTGGGCATCTGCAAGCATCAGCTACCAGCAGAATCCCGGGTGAGAATAAGAATACCGGGCATATTCTCGATGGAGTTAGTCCAGCACGCGTATGAAGATGGATGCGCGCGCCTGGAAATGTCATGTGTTGGAGTACCATGCATGATGTTAGCTAAACACCTAATACCACTCCTTTTGTTTTAAAAACTATTTTTATATTGTTATGAAAATAATAAGTTTAGTTAAATTTTAAAACTAATTCTGTGTTATCCAACAATATTAATTTAAAAATAATATCTGACAACTTCATTAGTCCAACCTTGGCAGTTGGCACATGCAGTACTGGCGCGTAAGAGCAGCTACCAACCAGTGTGGGGTACGACTTCATCGTTCATGGGCCACCAATAGGATTATAGGAGCATCTTGTATTAATTTTCATCATCGTCCATGTGTTGTGTTGATCTTCCACGCGCTTACTAACATCTCGAAAAGAAAACGGTGGGAGAAGAAAACTGATACAGTACGTGCCAACACAGCATTATTTTATTTATTCGGCGAAGAAAAACATCGCCATGCATGCATGCCACCGTCGGCAACTTGTTTGTGGGCCGTGGGTCGTCCTCGGATGGAATGGGCTGTCATTCATGAAGTGATGGTTAGGGCCCATCTCGGTTCACATCAGATCTTTGTCAAAGTTTTATGCTTTCTATGTGAAATTTGCCGCGCAAAAGCATAAAACGTTCTCAAATATTTCAAATAAAAGATCTAGTCAAAAAGATTGTCATCGAAAGAAAAGTGAATACTTACAGGTTAAAAAATCAGGAGAACATACCTGCTTACTCTTAGTTTTTAAAATTATTAATGTTATAACAAAAAAATCTAATTAAAAGATGAATTAGAGTTGACACGTACCGACGATCACGGCAACATTTTGAGATAACGGGAAGAGAGTACTCCCTCATTTCTCAAAAGATTGTCACCTTCTAATTCAAAAATGAACTAAAAGGTGACAATCTTTTAAGAAAGGAGGGAGTACAAGTTAACCATGACATCGCTGTCTCTCTCTCTCTCTAATCATTGCCTACTATGCTCTCAGCAATTGTGTTCTGGAGCACCCACAAAAATATAATTAATCGAGCAAATAAACTAATGGCCAATCAACAAGGCTTGTAATTAACTGCTACTACTACTGCAAAGATTGAAACTGAGATTAGATGCTGCCAATTGAATTCAATATGCAATAAGAAGATAATAAATCGGAGGTCGAGCTCAGCGTGGTAGCGAACGTTAGTTGACGTACTACCCTCCTCTCCAATCACTCTCCATTTGACCATCTCCTTCTCCTCACCTCATCATCAACTTGTGCTTCTTCGCTGTCATCATCATTTGGATACATGTATAGTAGTAACTATGTGCATATATATACACACACTGACACACATGTAGGCGCGCATAAGCTGCACGCCACAGCTACCGCTACCTCTCGCAGGGAAATCCATATATCCTCTTTTATATATAGCTGTTGTTGCTGTTCATTCGAATTCGTTCCCTCCCTGCACAATCCGATCCATCCATCCATCATGTGTGACGATGACAAGTCGTCGTCGGGGTCGTCGTCCTCCAAGGGCGCGAACGCCATTAGCGTAGCGGCCCGCATCGCCGGCATGGGTCTGGCCGTGGCGTCGGCGGCCCTCATGGCCACGGCGAGCCAGTGCACCATCTACGCCGCGTACGGCGCGCGCCCGCGCACCGTCACCTACAGCGACTACCCGCCCTTCGTGTACGCATGCAGCATATATCCGCCGAAACAGATAGAAAACCACCTGCTTTGTATCTGTATTTTCTACGTCGTGACAGAGGCCGGTACGGTATCTGATGACGCTTGCTTTGCTTTGCACGCACAATACGATATGCAGGTTCCTGGTGGTGGCGAACGCCATGGCGGCGTTCCTGGGCGCGATCACCGTGTTCCTGAGCGTGTGGAAGAAGGGCAAGGACAAGAGGGCGCGCGTGCTCATGCCGCTCCTCGGCGCCGCCGTGCCGGCGCTGATCTACTCGTCGACCGGCGCTGCGTTCGCCACCGGCAACGACTTGACCTACTGCTCGGCCTACGGGAAGCGCGTCAGCGTCTGCGCCGGCGGCGCCGGAGGCGGCCAGGCGGCGGGCAGCAACTTCTGCAGCCAGGCGCGCCTGGCCATCTACCTCTCGCTGGGCGCGGCCATCACCGTGTCCCTCGCCGAGGTGGTCAGGAGCGTGCCTCTGTCCATGTCCTTCGGCGGCGGCGGCGGGTCTGACTCCGACTCCAGCTCCAGCTCCGAGTCCGGCGGCGGGTGTGACCATGGTTGCCATTCAAAGCATTAATAGGTCTTCGTCGTTTTTCTTTGTTCCTCAGAGCGTACGTACGTGTTAAGTTTTTTAAACCAACATCATCAAATCATATATATCAGCATGTGTGATTTAATTTACATGCCCAGCTGGAAGATTATTAGTGGCCACTAACTACTGGCCCGTTTGTATGTACTGTACGTATTACTTCATCATGGAAATTAATGCGATGGAATTGAATCGTGTGCACACATGTTTGTTCTCTTTGTTTTAATTAATTTTTCACTAATTTTCTTTACGAATGTGTTGTTGAGAAATTCTAGTAACCACGGTAAGAATTCTGACTTTTGCCACTAATCTCAAATGAGTTCCTTTCTGTTTTCCCTGTGCTGTCAATTACCCCAATGACGACTGTGATAAATAAAGTATATGCTCATGCTGCGTGGTAAATTTAAAACTTTTTTGGATAATGGAATTACATTCCATTGCTGCGTGGTAAAATAGAAGGACACGAGCAAATCAGGCTACAGGATTTTTTTTTTGGATGAAACATTCAGAGATGTTTAGAGAAGAGAGAAAATTAAACCATATTTTCTGTTAATGTTGTGACCCCTACAAACCAGTATACCTACTGGTAAAACCGAGATAAGGGATTTCCTACGATTATCTTGTCTATAATAGAAGAATTTGCCTACCCAAACGTGTTTGCGATAAAGGGTTTGTTGTTGTTACTTGTAATGGAGGAATTTGGTTTCCTGGATATTAATTCAAGAGTGGGAAATGTTTGGTATATTAGAGGACAACTATTCATGATACCACATATTTCAATGGTCCTTGTGTCGCCTACAAAACATAATGTTCTTTATATATTCTGGACTTAGAGAACATTTAGAGCCGCTGAACTACCAATACATATTTGTATAGTGTCTTGATTGATTGAGGACCTCTCAACAAACTTTAGTTACAAGTCAATTCCAGCACATGGCATTATTAATATGGCATGACACTTGCCAACTCTTATTTAGTATTGTATGGTGACAACAGTTATGCCAACATTTTACAGTAGTCCCCAACAGGAGAAGAGGAACGTCACCAAAACAAGATAATTATACCCTGATAGTAAATGACAAACTACTCTTTCCGTTTTCTTTTATTTATCATCGGCTAATTTATTTTTGAACTAATCGGTGATAAATAAAAAAACGGAGAGAGTATGTGACACTAACGGATAAGATTGAATGCTCTTGTGACGTCTGTCATGGCATGTTCTACCTAAAATAAGGCCAGTTGGGACGATCAAAAATTCATACAAGTTGTTGGACTTTAAAGAACGATTGACGAGGCGACCATGTTATGTCGCCGTCGAAGCCAAATCAAGCGGTGGTTGAGCATATTTATCGGAAATATTTGCCGAGCGAGAGCCAGGTCAATGGATGGGTATGTATACACTAGCTAATTAATTAATCTTCCCCGGCCCAATGATTACTCAAGTTGAGGTTCGCTGTCTCCCGTTAAATTAGATAGAGGCGTACGTGTCTGCATGCCCAACAACTATCTTGTCTTTGTTGCTGATGCGTGCGTGTGTGGACACGCGTGGTCGATCGCGGTCTGGTGGACCGGCCGGGCTCATGGTGAGCTAATTAACCGTGATCAATTGGCCACGCGCGCGTTGCTATCCATGCATCATCGATGTGCATGATGATGCAGGCATATGCATTGCTAATTGTGGCCGATATATATGCTCTAGCCTCTAGGTGACGAAGGCCGCATGCAGCAGCGCGATCGAGCGGCCAACACGGCAGGCGGCAGACTAGGTGACGATCGACGTACGGCAAGACTGCAGCCAAGTACGTCGCTGGCCGTGTGAAGGTACTGTTCGCCATGCATGGCTCGTCCTCGTCGGTGTCGTTGTTCGCCATGGACGTCGTCGACCTCAGCGCATGCATGCAGCTGCAGCCCAAGCTAGGGCCAAGCCCCAGGGGGGAGTGTGCAACGGCGGCGCCGGCTAGTCGGCGCATCCGGGGACGTTTCTCTTGCGTAGCCGTGGTATTGTGGCCGCTGTGCGTCTCTGTGTCAACGGTCGGACTAGGCATGGCAATTGTACCCGCGGGTACGGGTACCTGTCGGGTATTGTACCCGAGGGGTACGGGTACGGGTACATTTTTTTATCCGCGGGTACAATCCGTACCTGACCCGATATATTTCGGGTACGGGTACGGGTATGATTTTTTACCCGCGAGTATCCGACGGGTTACCCGGTTTCTTAAATCTAGGCCCAAGAAATATAACTTGGCCCATTAAACAAACCCTAACACATCTTCTGGTACCCTCATTTGAAGACGCATTTGAATGAATTATTATAGTTGCAGTTAGCTTCTTCCTCCTTGAAATAGCTTAATTAATTCCTAAGATTTGTAGTTAAGGTGAATGGTGTTTGTTTGTATGGTGTACTCCCTCCGTCCACATGAACTTGTCGCTTTGTAGTTCATTTTTGAACTACAAAGCGACAAGTTCATGGAGACGGAGGGAGTATATCGTATGGTTGAATTAGCTGCTGGAAATTGAAATTTGATATGTTATTTAAGCTGTTCAGCATTTAAATTATGATTTATGGATTTTTTTGTTATATTTGGTCATACCCGACGAGTACCCGAAACCCGCATGAAACCCGTTGGGTATGGGTACGAGTACAAAATTTTACCCGCGGGTATGGGTACAAAATTTTACCCGCGGACAGTTTCAGTCCGGGTCGAGTATTTGCTCTACCCGACACGAACCCGGCCCGTTGCCATCCCTAGGTCGGACGCCATCAACGTGTTGAAGTTTATGAACCGCTTGTTGGATAAAAGTACTACTCTATATTGTTGCGACCATTAACTTGTCGTGACACTCTAGAAGAACATGTTTGTAAACGTAGTCAAATTTATATACTAGCTACCTAGAGGGTAGGTTATCTGTTGTTTTAAACAGATTTGGTCATTGTAGAATTTTGAATTTAATTATATATATATATATATATATATATATTAGGAAGCAGTCAGCCCGCTTTTTTTAAAAAAATAAACAATTGGCTGGAGGCCTGATACGTACCATTCATATTCTCTTCTTACATATTATAAAACAGGTTCTAGAGAATAATTAGCTTCTTGTATCAGAATATCTGTACATGAAAGTTTACAATGTTGTGAATTGGCTCACCCATTGACCTGAATGAAGAATCCTCTGGTTTTGGAAGTAATCAACTTTAAGGAGAATATTTTAAAAAAAAACTGATTTCTGAAACCCGTTTGGACATACTGTTTCTGAAACCATTCGGACACGTACGGCGCCTTTTTCGTTGTGGAATTAACTGAAAGCAACTATGCATGCAACTTGGAGCTCACACGAAACAGTAGTCTTAAAGCCGTTTTGTTTTAAGGCCACTGAGCCGTGCAGATGTTGAGTGTCTCGGTCACCATAGACCAATGTGTGATCATCTGAAGATTTCCTTTGCTTGAAAACAACGACACATATATAATTAAGCGAGAGGGATTCAATGCTTTGATTTTTAACTGCAAGAGGCGATCCATATAATCTAATTAGTATTTGAAATGAGGCAAGAACGTACCGATCGTCGTCTCGGTTGCTTCCTCATCTAATACACGTACGCACGCAGGGCTTTCCCAGCAATGCAAGCGTGTCTGGACTCTGTTATATACAGGCAGCTTGGTGTTCTTGACGTCGTTCGGCCTGTAGTGCATCTCCTTATTATTACTCTACCTTGTGCTGCGGATGATGGCTGATAAGGAGTGCGCAAAGGCGGTGACCATCGTGTTCCGCATCGTGGCTCTTGTGCTGTCGGTGGCGGCCGCCGTGGTGATGGGCACCGCGAGCGAGTTGGTCGTCCTCCACGACGACCGCGGGTGGTCCAGCTGCCTCGTCAAGTACAGCCACTACACTGCTCTCGTGTAAGATTAATTAATTACGCCTGATTACACACGCGATTTGCTTTGCATTCAAGGATCGGTATACATGCACGCAGGTACTTCGTGGCGGCCGTAGCGATCGCGGCCGTCTTCTCGGCGGTGGGGCTGTACCTGTACGCCGTGAACGCCGGCGCCGGCGCGCTGGTCCCCCTCCTCGACGTCCTCGCGCAGGGCTTCCTCTTCTCGGCGGCCGGCGCGGCCTTCGCCGCGCGTGTCAACGTATCACCACCTGAAACCTGGACGACGACGACCGGGAGTGGCGGCGGCGTGTGCGACGCTGCCGGCGCGTTCTGCGGCAGGGTGACCATCGGCGCCGCCGTGGGTACGGTCGCGGCTGTGGCCGTGTCCCTTGCCGCGCTGGCCTCCAACTCCAGAGACGGCCTCA
Organism: Tuctoria greenei; assembly: GCA_036927565.1. NCBI lineage: Eukaryota > Viridiplantae > Streptophyta > Magnoliopsida > Poales > Poaceae > Tuctoria > Tuctoria greenei. Next base: position 215,089,183 of record JAYESD010000006.1, on the reverse strand, counting down.
GGAAGAACTTGCAAAGGTTCTGCGACTTCTGAGAAGTAAGCATGGCTGGTGCTGCTGCGGCGGCTTGTACCCTCAGCTGGTGCGTGATCATATATAGAAGGAACCGGCCGGAGGATGTGATTGTTCCTCGGGCCATGTACGTAGTCTGTTTCTTCGCATCAAGTTCAGCTGACATTGTAAAAATGAAAATATGAGGCATTCATTGTTTGAGTGCAAATTAAAGCAGACTAGGCGTTTGAGACCAGGGTTTGGTTTTTTCCCCTTTAAATCGTGCATTTTCCCAATTTTGTACATAAAAGTTTACAATACTCTGAATTGGCTCACCCATAGACCTTCCAAGAATTTTTTGATAGAATTGCCACCGCGCAACATGCCGAATTTAGACTATCTGCACCAGCGTATTTTAAAGCATACTATATACATTATTCTCCTTGTACTTTTATAGTATGCACTTTAAATTTATGACGGGTGGTCCTATCTCCATCCGATTTAAAATAAAACTGAACGGAATCCCCCGTTCCAATCAAAATCGACGCCTCATCGTCGTCTCACTCCCGCGCACCGCCGACCGCCGCGAAGCACGTCTCTCCCTTTGCGCGAAAAGGCACCACCTTTCCCTACCGAATGCGACTTCCCTCCTCTCATTCGGTCCTCTCATGCGTCTTCCCGTTGACGTGTCAAAATATTATTGGTTCTTCATTAATACTCAGTTTAACTATTATATCTTCACAACAAATAAGATGATGACACGTCAGCGGAAGGACGCATGGTAGGACAAACGGGAGAGGGAAGCCGTGTCCTTCCCTACCCGCTCGTCTCCCTCGTATTACAAAAGATTGGGCGTGAATCCCGCTTTCCCCCAGGCGCGGTGGTGGTTTCATTTCTTGGAAGGCACGGCAGGGAGCAATCAAATTTTCTGGGAGATTGGACGCGGTTCTCAAAGGAGAAGGGCGGTCGGAGGAGATAAAGGAGAGGTAGCGCGATGGAGCAGCTCGATCGGGGCGTCGGTGACGGGGCTGGCCGACCCGCCGGCGGACTGCGGCTCCTCCATCTCGGTGGTGGGGCTGGTCATGTGCATGCGTCTGCATCATGGTCAGCCACCTCCTCGAGAGTCGATCGATGGATGAACGAGTCCACAACCGCGCTCTTCACCGTGTGTGTGTGTGCGTGGATTGTATTGCCGATTTGGAAACTTGGCGGCATCGTCACTGGTGAACCTTGGGATTCAATTTGATTGCAAGGACTGGGGACCGGAACGGTGATCCTGATGATGGCGTCCAACGTGAAGCGTTCAGTGAGGACGTCCTCTTCTTCATTTACCTGCTCACGCCTATTACATTCCACGCAGGGTATGCTTAGCCTGTGTTAGTGTGCGGGTAACAAGGACATTTGTTTTACTAAATAACGAGTGGGTGGGTGGGTGTGTGCAAAGTGTGTGCGTGTGAAGTGAGTGTTACACACACCGACGGTGGTGACGGAGGGTGGTAGGTGCTCCATATCTAGGTAACAAGAATTCAAATACAACCTCCAATATCATCCTTGCTCCCGGCAGAAATTAATCATTGCCTCAAAGTTTTAAAGGCATTGAACGGGTCCAGAAACACGAAGAAAATGGCGGGCATTGTATTCATCTTCTGGTGGCAAATATGGAAGGAGAGAAATACAAGGACTTTTGAGCTGCAGATAGCCTCCTGCCAACAAGTGATTCAACTGATCTGCCTCCAGTTAAGATCCAGGATTTCACTCTGTTAGAGGGTGAGAGTGTTGAGTAGCAAACTTTTATTCCTTGTTCCCTCTCTATGAGTATTACCCTGTAAGTGACCCGATTGGGCCGGTGCTGGTAGTTTGTACCTAGGATTTTATCTTCCTCTTGCTTAATGAAGGGCAGCGCTCCTGCCTCCTTTTCAAAAAAAAAATATCTCGCAGTGCCCCGGCCGCCTTGAGCCGGATGTTGCTGGAATTTGCAGAGCGTGCTCTGCCCCATCGGACCCGACCTCCATGTGGCATCTCGGTCGTGCCGCACTGCACGCACCTCCTCCTCGTCTTCGTCTACCTCTCCATGTCTGGTGCGGCTGCCGCGTCGAGATCAGGCGGTGAGGACGCCCCTAGCCCCAAGCACGCGCGCAGGCGTTCGGAGAGCAGAGAACTCGCCTCCGCCTCCTTACCTAGGAGAACCGCAACCGGAAGCCCCACCAAGCGGCCGGCTTCATGCGAGTACCGGTTTGGTGCGCGCCTTGCGCGTGATGACGGCATCCAAGAGCTGAGATGATGGTGTCCCGGGGCACCTCTATGGCAACCGCTAGGACACAGAAGAGGGGAACTCTGGCAGATCGCCCTGGTTTTGCATCCTCATCCTGATGGCATCCAGCGGGAACCACTCGCGTGTGCTAGTGTTCAGCGACATTGCTTTGGAATTTCAGCTGAATGGGCCACACACAAATGGGCCAAATTCCAACAATCCCCCACCAATTTCAAAGCAAGGAATGAAGAATAAAAGATCACTGTGCTGCAGTATTATTTTATATATCAGTCTTTCGGTATGAGTCCCATACGGGGTGAACTTATACCTAGAATAACAAGATTCATCTTTCCAGAGCTGAATAATGGACTATGCCTTGAATTCTCAGCCTTGTGTGAGAAGATTTCACTTGAAATCAGAACTGATACTAGGCTGTCAAACAATCTCACCTATCTGGAGCGTTAATGGTCTGCTCCCGTATCTTCTCATCACTACAGGAATCCCGATGATTTGCGACAGCCAGGGCCGTCGCAAATAAGACGAATGTCGTCGCAAATAAGCTATTTGCGACGGCTTTCCTTATTTGTGACGGCTTCTAGCCGTTGCAAATATGGCGTCGCAAATAGCTTATTTGCGACAGCCTGGCCGTCGCAAATAGCTTATTTGCGACGGCTAGGAGAGGCCGTCGCAAGTTATTGCTGTGGGCTGGTGGGCCCCGCAGAATTATTTGCGACGGCCTAGCCGTCGCAATTAATGCTTAGTTGCGACGGCCAGGCTGTCGCAATTAAGAGCCTCTATTTGCGACGGCCCGGCCGTCGCAAATAAGTTCAGTGGGCAGGGCCCACGTGTCCTCCTCCGGGACCCACGATGCTTATTTGCGACGGCCCGGCCGTCGCAAATAACTCTGGTTTAATTGCGACGGCTTGTGTCCTTATTTGCGACGGTACTGTATAAAAAGCCGTCGCAAATAAGGTTTTTTATTTTTTTAAAAAACAAAAAATACTACCCAGCTCGATGGCCAGAATCACAACAAACACAATATAGACAATATACACAATATATACACAGCATACACAAACATCATCACAATCACAAACTAAAATTCCGATACATCTCACATCGTCATCAACAAAGTAAATAAAAGGGCTCACTCGCCCATCTAACCTCCGAAGCCACCTCCGAAGTCGAAGTCGTCGTCGTCGCGCCTCAATCCAGGGGGGGTAGCGAAGGCGACGGCGTTTGTGCAGCCGCCGCGGATCCCTGCAATTAATAAAACTTAGAGTTAGAATATAAATGCATCAACATCTCTCTCCCTCCCTCTCCCTCTATCTTCATCTAGATCACCCTCTCTTCCTCTCTCTTTTCATTTCTCTCTTTGTCTCTCACTCTATCTTTCTTGCTCACTCTATCTCTCTATTGCTATCCTTTTCCTTCTATCTTCCTCCCTCTATCTCCATCTACATCTCCCTCCCTCTATCTTCCCCTCTCTCTATCTCCATCTATATCTTACTCTCTCTTCATTCCCATCCTACTCTATCTATCTTTCACTCTTTCTTCTGTCTCCCTTTCTTCTATCTTTTTCTTTCTTCTATCTCAATCATTTTCTTCTATCTAACTATCTCTCTCTTTCATCTATCTCAATCTTATTACGCTGGAGAAGAAGGATTACATAGATGACCCGCTGAAGAAGGATCGTCTGGGAGGACCAGTGGTAGTACTGGTAGCTGGATTCCCAGACCCTGCGCCCGAGCGATGGCCTGTCATTGCAAACATTAAATGATACCTATTAGTAAGTCATTTAAGCTGAATTAATGAGAATTTTAATTTTTAGATTGTTACCTCCATTGCTTCCTGCATCTGCGCCAACGCTGCTGCCTGGGTTTGGATCGTGGCCTCCATCGCCCTCCTTTCCTCCTCATGTCGCCTTTCGTTTTCTTCTACAGTCTCTCGGAGGGACTGCATCTCAATGTCCCTCTGCGAGCGGCGACCTCCCGTGCCCGAAGCCTGCGTGGAGCTGCCTCTCGCAGGTCTACCCGCCCTCGAGTCGACAACTCCGTCGAATATGGCGAGCCTATAAAAAAGAGAGTCAGTAATATGAAATTAAAATATCTTGAATACTTTGAATTGAAAACGATAAAATGACTTGCAAACTCACCTTCCGTGTGCTTTTCCACCACCGGTTGCATACGCGGCTTGAGGATCGATCGTTTGACGTTCCCAATCGAAATCCTCGTCGTGTATCTTCCTAGCCTCCTCCCCGTACTTAGCCTGCAAAACAATAAAATCGTGTAAGTTCAACAATCTATATAGTTATATGTAATATGAATGGTTTCTAAACTTACCAACCGCTCGGTTGCAGCCTGACTGCACCCCGTCGGCTGAGAAGGGTCCCTGTGACCTCTCTTCCAAACCTCAGCAGGGGTGGGCGGCACCCCCGTCTCGCGCTCCTGTCAATACGTGTTAGTACGAACAATATATTATTAATATATAAACATAAGTTACACACACTTACCATGCGTTTAGCTAAACACAAGTGGTTATCTTGCCCGTGCCTACTCTTCCCCTCCACCCCTCTGCAGTCTCGAGCCTTCCCGGACTTAGCTTTAAACTCGTCGCTAGCCCAGTAGCCACAAAGGGCCCGAAATGCATTGTTCCGACCCTGCAACCAGCTCACGTGGCTCTGCACATAGTTGAAAGTCGTTAAAAGTACCATCGAGGACATTATCAGAAAAAAATACTTACTACACTCCACGTACCTGCGCGTACTCCTCCTCCGTCAGGTGCCTCTCGCTCTCTTGCCGGAAGTGTAACATGTGCTGCTGGTTCGCCTTCAAGTGCTCATTAATAATTTGAACACGGGCGTTCGACAAAGCTTGTCGAAGCGCCTTGGCAGCGTTGAAGTGAAACACTCGCCTCGCATCCTCAAACATGCGATGGTCGTCCGGGTCCTCTAAAGTATATCTTGCGTGCGATAAAGAATATATTGAAGAGATGTGCACTAAAAGAGTTTAAGAGTTGTAACTTAGAAACTTTTTAACATACTTACCATAAAATCGACCCATACGACCTCCTGAAGGTTGTCGTGCTCCTGGTGATGGACGCGTGCGTAGTCCTCCTGGCGATATGGCGTAGAATATCTCCTCTCTCTTTTGATATTTCTTCTGATACATTATCGTTTTAACCCGCTTATGTATGTATATATATATATATATATATATATATTTATATTTATATATATAAAGAATATTAAACATGCTAAAAGAAACATAACAATTAATCAAAATTTGAACATTTAATAACTTAATTCAATAACGATAAGCAGCAATGAACATAAACATTAAGAATACTAAAGCAAAACATAAGCATGCTTAACATCTACATAATCAATAACATTATCAACAAATTTGCATAACCAACATCATTAACAACTAAGCATAATTAACATCAAGATCGAGCAATAATTTCTACTCATTCGATCAACAATCATTCGAAGATTGAACAATCCATATGAAGGCAATTATTTGCGACGGCCAGTTAAATTGCGACGGCTCGGGGGCGCAGCTAGCAGCTAGCGGCGGGGCCGGCGGGCCGGGGGCCAGGGCCGGCTTTGACCCTAGGCGGAAGGGGCGACCGCCTAGGGCCCAGCCAAAGTAAGGGCCCCGAAATTCTGAAAACATATATACGTATATTAGGCATTCAGTTCAAAATCGTGTACTCTTCTTAGAGGTTGTAACTTGCTCAGCATAAGATAACTTAAGTAAAATAGGTAGGTCCAAGCAAAAATAAGTTCGAAGGCAGCACACAAATCTGTAAGTTATTTTTCTTTTTCCTTTTCTCATGGATATAAGTTGTCCATATCCTGATCCAATTACGCTGCCTAAAGTGCCGCTTGTTTTTCAGCCAAAAGGAAAAGACAATCTTTCTCCAAAAAAAAAACACAAAATTCTAGGTTTAGTCTTCGATTTCATTGACGGCTTGACTCATCATCTCTGCATGTGCAGTAATTATCGTACATGTTTGAGTACTTTGGGATATTGGTTTGTTCCTATCAGTTAGGTTTTATTTTTTGCCTTCCTTTTCTTGATCCGATCACCCATCAGGTCACATATCAAAGGCTGAGGTGGTAAGTCATGGACAAAGTGCTCGAGCTATGGTTTTATACATAAAATAATTTTCTGTCATTAGACCCTCAATTAGTTCGTTTTGTCATTAGACCCTCAATTAAGTGATTCAATCCTTAAATAAACTATACAAGCTATTCTAAGCTACTATAGCTAATTGCTGCTACCTCTTAACAAAATTGTTAGCTAAATCTGAAAAAAAAAACCTAAAACCGGGGGGAGTAGCACTGACCTCAGAGGCGTCGGGGGTCGGGGGCGCAGTGGAGGCGTCGGGGGCCGGGGGCGCGACGGTCCGGTCGGGGGCGCAGCGGTACGGGCCGGCGGCGGCGACGCCGGTGGCGCGGCGGGCCGGGGGCGGAGGCAGGCGGCGGTCGGGGCGCGGAGGCGGGCCGCCGGTGGGGGCCGA